>ML789854.1:317433-371672 GCA_009831015.1 Picea engelmannii | reverse complement strand
TATATATATATATTATGGTTTTACAATTTAAAGTCATTTAGCTATTTCAATCCTATATATATAATTTTACTATTCAAATTCATTTAGGTGTTCCAATCCGTGGAGTTGAGAGGAAGATTTTATACCAACTTTATATAGTAAGATATAAAAAGAAAAGAAAACCTAAATTTTTATGTGTTAAACATATAATTGACACAGTTGACATATGATATTTAAAAAAAATATTAATAATAAAAAATATTTTGAAGTTGATCATAGATATAATATTTCAATATCTATTTATAATAAAATATTTCAATATAAATGAGTAGATATTTCAATATTTCAATATCTCTCCATTCATTGTTATTGTTTTATAATTCAAAGTTATTTGGTTATTCCAATCTTTGAAGTTGAGAATAAGATTTTATATCAACTATATATATATATATATATATATATATATATATATATATATATATAAAGTTGATATAAAAAGAAAAGAAAACCTAAATTTTTATCTGTTAAACATATAATTGATATTTGATATTTTAAAAAAATATTAATAATAAAAAATATTTTGAAGTGGGTCATGAATATAAAATTTCAATATCTACTTATAATATAGAGAGAGAAAGTTAAAAAAAAATAAATTATTACATTATTAGGTGCTTGTTACTTTGTGTAATTCTGTCAATGATTAATATAAGCTAGATATATGACAATTAACATAATATATTTATATGGACTTGATGCATGGATTTTTTGGGTCAACATGGAGTTTACATGTGGCATTAAAAAAATATTAATAACCAAAAAATTATTTCAATGTTAACAATAAATAGAATATTTGAACATCTACCTTAAGATAGTTAGAGAGAGAAGGATCCAAAGAGAGAGATAAAGTAATTTCTTATATTTCAATAAAGTAATTTTTTTCTTATATATGACAATTGAAAATAAAAATAAAAATCTTATGTGGGAGATGTGTAATTCCTTTTGTGCCCAAAATGGAGTTGATATGTGACATCATATTATTTTTCATCTCTAACAAAACCAATAGATAAATCTGTCTCCCTCTTTGGTGGAAATCCTGGTATTTCTTGGAATACAAGTTCAAACTCTTGCAAAACCAAAAAATATTCAAGTCTTGTCCCTTTTGTATTTTTTGGCTCCTCCACATGGGCTGCATACAATTGACATCCTTTCTGAAAACATATCTTTAGCTGCAAGGCTTAAATCTCCCTTATAGAAATGGGTCTTGGAATTCCTTTCACAATGCTCTATTTTCCTTCTTCATCAAGACATGTAACTGTCTTGTTGTGACAATCTAGGACAACATGATGTCTTTCCAAACAATCCATTCCAATTAGAATATCATAAGATCCCAATGATATAATATTTATATCAACATTAGTATTCACTTTGTAAAGACTTATTGGACTCCCTTTCACCATCTCATTGATCCTTCTTTTTCTTCCAATGGCTAGCTAAACCAAACTTAATTTTTCCAGCTTACTTTTTTCCAAATGTAATCTATCCGCTATTTTAGGATCAATGTAACAATGGATTTCTCCTGAATCAATCAAAATCACAATAGTATGATTAATGATCTTACCTCACACCTCGATCATATTGGATTGGTATTATGCTTGTTGATATTCTAAGGATGCATATATTCTGCCCATGTCTTCTACTGTTGTAGCCTCTTGGATGTTGTGCATGGTCTTCACTTTTTCTTTTATGTGAGGGAAATCCTTGTACATGTGATCTTCTTTGAATCCCCAACATTAGATTGGTGGTCTCCCCATTTTTCCCAAGGATTATTATCTCTTGGATTCATCCTTAGCAGGTTGGTCTTACTGATTTTTGTTTGGGTTATTTCTATTGAAAGGAGGTTTGAATCCTTTCTTTCTCTGATTAGACTTCTCCTTCATCATATCCTTTCAATATTTCTGCAAAGAATCTCTGCCCTTTCCTTTCTCATATAGGTACTTAGCCTTCCTGATGGTCTCATTCAATGTTCTAGGCTCATCATATTGAATCTTCTCTTTATAAAATGAAGGCATTCCACTCAAAAACCTTAGTATTTTCACCTTCTCATATTTGATAAACCCCACATACTTTAGCAGTCCTAAGAAATTATTTTCATACTCTTCCATGGTCATGCTTCCCATCCTAAGTTCAAATAATTCCTACATTTTCTTTTCATAGAAGTGCTATGAAAGGTACTCCTTTTGAAAATATATCATGAATTGCTTCCAAGTGATCCTGCTCTCATGTATGTGCTCAACTTGCTTAAGTTGATCCCACCACATAACATATTTTCCATGTAAATGGTAAGTGGAAATTATATCTTCTAGGTTTGATGATTAATTATGCAATTGAAAATATCTCCTCATTCCAAGTAGCCATGCTTCAACATCATCTTCCCTTCTCTTTCACCACCAATGGATGGTGTCTTAAGCTTCCTCAGCTCTCCTTGCAAACTGTCCAATTCATGTCTTCTTCTTTGGTGCCTAGTAGAAGACAACTCCGGACTACTTATGGAATCTTCATATGCATAAAATTTCCTTACTGAGTAAGGAGGTGAGTGATGTCTATGAGTTCTGATATAACTTATTGAATAACCAACTCTTCTATAGTGATCCATTATTTACTTGCCTCTGCAACTGATTTAGGTTTGCATCAATTGAGAATTTATTTGAATTTCTTCTCTTATCATCCTCTCATTGTCTTATTTGTAACTATGTACTTATATTCTTAGGTTTCTCATAGTCTCTATTAATGTTTCTTTCTCCCCTCTACCCATGTGCCCATTTGATTCTGTCTCCACATTACCTACACTAATATTTTTTCCTTTGGATTCTTTATCATAACTGAAGGTTCCCTCTCCTTCCTCCATTTCTTGAATATACATTCTTATACTTAACTGTTATTTTTATACCCCATAATTCTGCAAAATGTACAAGCAACCATTTTTGTTAGAAATATTCATATCATAAAAATTGTCAATTAATGCTACAAGTCCTTTTTCTACTCAATTAATGAATATTTATATCATAATTTTCCAAATTATAATAATTCTAGGTTATTGTCCTATGAATCATATGTCCAACTACTGTACTCATTCCCCGATCTGATATTTTAATTGAAAGTTATGGCTCTCATAAGCTAACTGGGGGTTAAAATTTACCCTCCATTGTTTGGGTTGTAAATACCTCATACTAACTTTGTTTAACGAATGGTTTACAACATTAGAAAGATATCTATAATCTCTATTATTTTGTATGTATAAATTCTATGTCCTATAAGGACATACAATTTTTAATTTGACTTCTCAAAAATGTCGTTTAGGCATCCGAAAATGGCGTGCAAGTTACTGACCTCGAAAAACACTAAAATGTTTTGATAAAATTCATCATTTTTTGAGAATTTAGCTGACATGGGTGACCGATTCCACTTGGCTCCCTGAGGTGGCACCATTTATTCTCCCTCAACCACTTATCCTTTCCTTGTCAACTTCCATAATCTCTTATTCCTCTCTTTTCTTTATCCTTCACTGACGTGCACTTGTTATATTTTGGGCCTGTCATTCCTTGGTTTCCAAGTGGAACCTTTGTATTGGGTCACAAGGATGGGAGGTTCTCATCCCACACCAATATACCTTGGCGCACAAAGTTTCACACTTTTACAATCCATCTGTTAAGGTCTATTGGGCATCAGTGGCGATAAATGACCCACGTTGCATTGCGTCCTCTCCGACTTTCCATCCATTAAACAAATGGGTATGGGGAACCAAAAACTAACCAAGGTTTTTTCCATGGGTGACATGTTGCATATCCGTGCATTGTCCCCCCTTGCATTGACTTATTCTAACCCCACTCGATCCCCCCACCCTCAATTTAGTTCTGTGGGTCTGGATCTAGGTACATTTGGGTAGGAGGCTTACCACCACTGTGGAAGTACGCATAAATCGTCTACCATGTCATCTGACACGTGCCCCCCCATGTCATGCTAACTTCATGTTACAAAAAAATTTCCAATTTTTTCAATTTTACCGATTTTTCCGAAATTTCCCAAAGCACCCAGTTTCAAATATTATTCCTGTGGCCACCATTGAAGCATGGTATATGCTTCACATGGCCAATTTCAAGTCTTGTAGATTTTTTTTTGACCTTAGTAACTATAATTCGACTCCCACATGTCGAATTCCTTAAGACATTAGCTGTAAAATTTGGGGCCTTTGCCTAGTTTCACCCCAAATTCAACATGGGCGCTCGACAATATTGAAATTTGTCCCATTTGACTCCAATAAATGCCAATTCAACCATTGTAACAATCAATCACTCACATGAACCATTAGTATATATTCCTATAATAGATTCCATTCAATTCATCCACTATTGTAATTTCAACAAACAAATTGCAAACATCCTTTGTAGCTACATTTATGCAAATTTTAGCTCTTTTCTCTGTTAATCGGCCCATCAAGGCTCAATGTCTATAAAATTTCTCTAATACCAATTTGTAACATACCCAACCACCCACAGTTCAGTCATGCTACTCATAATTAAACACTCTTCAAAGCCATTTCAAATTCTGATGCCATTTAATTTAAAAAGAAGCATGAATGAAACATGATAACACGACATGCAATAATCAAGACTTATGATACAATATAAAAGAAATGAATATAATGACATACACAATAATAACCAACAATAATTCATATTATAAATGATTCAGGTGGATATTGGTGGCCACCCATCTATTCGAACTAGCTCAAAACAGTTCTTTGGAAATTTACTATTTTAATAGTTTCTTGGGTCCTAAACTTCCCGGGGCATTTTAAGGGACTAAACAATGATTTTTCGCGATTGGGAACCTTAATATTTTAGTGTGGCATGATCGATCTAGTGAAATGAATCTCATCGTCAATAGCTTTCCAACAAGCTATCGTGCGCCCCAAATGGAGATCGTATTCCATATTTATGCCCCCAGGAAGTTGATACACCAAACAACCCAAAATGAGGTCCACAAACCTATTGGATTTTCATATTCCAGGGTTAAGTTTTTGGATTTAATTTATGTTAAAAATGAATTTGGAGCCTCATTGTAATGATCATATTCTCTTGAATGATCATAGCCATCACACCGCTTCTCAGAGATAAGCTACCACCATTCTAGGGAGTCTTTCACTCTGTATTTATACACTTTTGTACATTTCACTCATTAATATAAATTATGTATTATTGTATCTCTGTTTTTATGGTTATATCTCTGATATATATCTGTTATATTATTGATATATATTTTTACATTTCTTTATTATCCCTCCTCTCTCATTTCGTTCCAAAAATAATCCGGATCAGTGGTATCAGACTAAGCTCCTGTTGATCATTTTTCAGTGCATGTCCCCAAAGAGGTATGATTATAGAAAGACGAGGTCCGAGTATAGAAATTTGGGTCTAAATCTTGTTTCTATTGAGGAAAATCACTCTCGTATGCCCAAGAAACCCTTCATGGCAGAAGAAAATAAAAATTAAAGAGCAAAATATTCTATTAATTTGTTTCTCGAGAAAGCTCTCATGTGACAGAGGGACAAAATGATGGAGAATTTTTCCCACATCCTTCAACACCTGTTGATAACAACACGTGCATATTCATCAAGAGGCCAATTTGGAAGCACCTCTCCTTTCAAGTTACAAGTTAATTTTGATATTCCCATATTTGAAGGTCAGATAGATGCGGATGCCCTAGAAAACTGGTTAAATCTGCTAGAAGGTTATTTCTTTGTTCATAATTTTTTCAACAGGAAAATATCACCTTCGCACTCCTTAAGGATCTCCCCCATGTAAAACATTGGTGGGAAACTTACATGGAGCAAAGTTCCACAGAGGAGTATGGAATATATGGGGCTGAGCCTAATTGGGTTTTTTTTGTGGATGCGGTGAAGGAACAATATTACTATGTTGGTGACTATGATGACCAGTACATGAGATGGACCACACTGCAAAAAGAGAGGAGCCAAACAATGCTAGAGTTCAAAAATAATTTTC
Source organism: Picea engelmannii (assembly GCA_009831015.1). Lineage (NCBI taxonomy): Eukaryota > Viridiplantae > Streptophyta > Pinopsida > Pinales > Pinaceae > Picea > Picea engelmannii. The sequence goes on along the minus strand of ML789854.1, from coordinate 365,631 downwards.
ATACCTTGCACACCAATATGGGTATAAAATACTCCTAGCAACATATGGTTCTGAAATACTGCATGGCTCTACAGAGGTACATTCAAATCGAAATGGATTTTCTAGACATCTCATCACTGGGAGATTCCTATTAATATGATGTCAAAATTGAAAAGAAATTTAGGCATTAGAACAAAAGAGAGTTCGGGTCTGCAAATACGCAACAACCAACTTATGGTAAAGACGACCCTAAAAACCAGCCTCAATAAAAATAGTCCAAGCCATGGGAAAAGAAGGGCAATGAAAAGACAAAGAATGAAATTAGAAAGTGGTGTGATTTCCACAAAATACCTTGGCACAAAACTGATGAAAGTCGCTCAAAACAATCATTCATGGATGAATTCAAAGAAAAGGAGTTGAACCCTGATTCAGAATTAGATTCAGAAAATAGTGGGAGAAGACGAATCATTGACCCAGACCCCATTACTACTTTCATCACTGCAAAAATTAAACCAGAAGAACCAATAGATCTTGAAGAGGGGGATCGCCTTTTTCATTCATAGATGTTGATGAAGGGGACCCTACTGCATTTTATTGTTGATATCAGAAGACAAAACAGCCTCATCTCATCAGAGGTCATCAAATAGATGGGATTGTCGACAACACCACATCTGTAACCATACAACATCAAGTGGCTTCACTGGGGACAAGATATCCATGTTAGCCCACAGTGTCTCTTATGATATGACATCAAGCCCTTTAAGGATGAGGTATTATGTGTTATTTACCCATTGTATTTTTGTGATGTTCTTTTGAGCCAACCATATATGTGGAAGCGTGATGCTTTTTATGAGCATCGACCCCATAGTTTCATTGTCACTCTAGGGGGTCATCTCTATAGGATACCAGAGGTAGTTTTGGCTACTATCCCACCTAAAAAGTGTCGTGAGGTAATATCTCATACTACAATATTTAGCCTCTTCAAAATATGTTCAAAGGTGAACAAAATGACACTGCAACCTCAACCCAAGCACCTTCTATCCAACAGAAGTAAGTCAACAATATTGCAGAAAAGCATAAAGATTCCTTCTACATATAGTCATCTCATGTAGCTAGACTGGTTAAAAAATCAAATCCTTCAAACATCAGGTTCTCAACAACCTTCCACAATCCAGGCAACACAACTTCTCTAGCAAGGCAAACAACTCACCAAGGTTCATATTCAACAAACACAACACCCTATCCCCAGGGAACTCAACACAATGGTGACCATTGATTTATAAGGAGGGAATATTGATCTAGGTCAATATCGGTGGCCACCCACCTATTCCAGCTAACTCAAAACATTTCTTTGGCAATTTACTGTTTTCATCATTTTTTTGGGTCCTAAACTTCTGGGGCCATTTTAAGGGCCTTTGAAACAATACTTTTTCATGACCGGTCACCTAAAACAATTTCAAAGGCATGATTGAGCCTTTGAAATGAAGCTTCTTGTCAATACCTTTCCAACAAGCTATCAATCTCCCAAAACAAAGATCATATGCCAAAGTTATGCCCCCGGGAAGTTGATACACCAAACTACCCAAAACGGGGTCCACAAACCTATTGGATTTTCATCTTTTGGGGTTAGGGTTTTGGATTTTATTTATGTTAAAAATGTCTTTGTGTCCTCATTGTAATGATCATATTCTTGTGAATGAGCATATCCGTCACATCTATTCTCAGATATAAGTTGCCACAATTCTAGCGAGTCTTTCACTCTGTATTTCTACAGTTTTGTACATTTTACTCATTAATAGAAATTGTGTATCACTGTATCTCTATGTTTATGGTTATATCTATGATATATTTTTTTTATATTATTGATATATTTCTGTACATTTGTTTATTATATCTCTACTATCATTTTTTTCCAAAAATAATATGGATCAGTGGTATCAGAGCAGGCTGCTCTTGATCGTTTTTCAGTGCATGCCCCCGATGAGGTTCGATTATAGAAATTTGGGTATCGATCTTGTCTCTCTTGAGTAAAATCACTCTCTCACAACCAATAAACCCTCCATGGAAAAATAAAATAAAAATGACAAAGCATAATTTCTATTAATCTGTTGCTTGAGCAATCTCTCATTCTACAGAGGGATGAAATGATGGAGACTTTTTCCCACATCCTTCAATGCTGGTCAATAACACAAGGTAAATATTCATCAAGAGGCCACTTTGAAATCACCTCTCCTTTCAAGGTACAAGTTAATTTTTATATTCCCATATTTGAAGGACAGAGATATGTGGATGCCCTAGAAAAATGGTTAAATATGCTAGAAGGTTATTTTTTTCTTCACAATTTTTCCGATAGGGAAAAGATCACCTTCACACTCCTTAAGGATCTCCCCCATGTCAAACATTGATGGGAAAATTACCGGGAGAAATGTTCCATAGTGGAGTCTGGAATATATGGGCCAAGCCCAATTGGGATTTGTTTGTGGATGCGGTCAAGGAACAATATTACCCTATTGGTAACCATGATGACCAGTACATGAGATGGAGCACATTGCACCAAGAGAGGGGACAAAAAGTGCCATAATTCACACATATTTTCCATACCTTGCCCACCAATATGGGTATCAAATACTTCGAGCAACATCTAGTTTTGAAATACCGCGAGGCTTTGCATAGGTACAACTAGACCAAAATGGATTTTATGGACATATCATCACTGGGAGTTGCCTATCGATATGTTGTCAAAATCGTGAAAAAATTTAAGCACCAGAACAAATGGGAGTTTAGGTATACAAATCCACAACAACCAAAGAATGGTAAAGATGACCCTAACAACTAGCCTCCAGAAAACTATTCCAAGCCACAGGAAAAGAAGGTTAACGGGAAGATGAAGAAGGACATTGGAAAGTGGGACAATTTCCACAAAATCCCCTCGCACAACACTGATGAATGTCGCTCAAAAAAATCATTGGTGGTCGAGATCAAAGAAAAGGACCCAACTGTGTTTCAGAATTTGATTCGGAAAAAATGGGAGAATACATATCATTGACAAAGGCCCCACCGCTACTTTCACGACCGTAACAATTCAACCATTAGAAATAACAGATCCTGAAGAGGGGGAGTGACTTTTTCATTCATATATGTGGGTGAAGGGGACCCCATTTCATTTTATTGTTGATAGCATAAGCCAGAAGAACCTCATCTCAACAAAGGTTGTCAAATAATTGGGATTGTTGACAACACCACACCTACAACTATACAACATCGAGTGGCTTCATGAGGGACGAGATATCTGTGTTAGAATGTAGTGTCGCTTGTCATATGGAATCAAGCCCTTCAATGATGAGGTATTATGTGATGTTTCCCTATTGGATGTCTATGATGTTCTTTTTAGCCAACCAAATATGTGGAAGTGCCATGCTATTTATGAGTCTCGACCCCATAGTGTCATTGTTACTCTGGGATTCATCTCTACATGATACTAGAGGTAGTTCTAACTACTGTCCCACCTAAATAGTGTCACAAGGTAATATCACATACTACAAAATTCAACCTCTTCACAATATGTTCAAAAGGTGAACATAAGGACATTACAACCACTGCAGCCTAAGTCCAAGAACCTTATATCTAGCAGAAGCAAGTCGGAAAGATTGTAGCAAATCACAAAGATTCATTCTACACACAGTAATCTCATGTATCCAGATTGGTTAAAAATATTGAACCCTTCCAACATCATGTTCCTCACAACGTTCCACAAGCCAAGCAACACAACTTCTCTAACAAGGCAAGCAACTCACCAATGTTTAGATTCAACAAATGCTTCCCCCTCTCTCTCGAGAGCTCAACGCAATGGAGACCATTTCTTCCTAAGGAGGGAGGATTGATCCAGGTGGATATCAGTGGCCACCCAACTATTCTAATTGGATCAAAACAATTATTTGACAATTTACTATTTTTAGCACTTTTTCGGGTCCTAAACCTTCAGGGCCATTTTAAGGGCCTAAACGATGTTTTTTTGCGAATGAACACCTCAATGATCGCCAAATACATGATTGATCATGTGAAATGAATATCCTTGTCAATACCTTTCCAATGAGATAGTGTTCACCCCAAACCTAGATCACATGCCTAAGTTACTCCCCCGAGAAGTTGGTACACCAAACTACCCAAAACAGGGTCCACAAACTTGTTGGATTTTCATCTTCTAGGGTTATTGTTTTGGATTTTCTTTATTCTAAAAATTCCTTTGGAGCCTCATTATAATGATCATATTCTTTCAAATCAGCGTAGCCATCACATATCTTCTCAGAGATAAGATGCCACCATTTTAGTGAGTCTTTCACTCTATATTTCTATAGTTTTGTACATTTCGCTCATTAATAGAAATTGTGTATTATTGTATCTTTGTATTTATGGTTATATATATGTTATATCTCTGTTATATTATTGATATATCTCTGTACTTTATTTATTATGTCTCTACTATCTCATTTCGTGCCAAAAATAATACAGATCAGTGCTATCAGAGCAGGCTGCTTTTGATCATTTTTCAGTGCACGTCCCCGACGATGTCTGAGTATAGCAAGTTGGGTCTCGAGTTTGTCTCTCTTGAGGAAAATTGCTCTTTCATGCCTAGTAAACCCTCCATCGTGGAAAAAAATAAAAATGACATAGAAGAAGATTATATTAATCTGTTGCTTGAGCAAGCTCTCATGCGACAAAGGGACATAATGATGGAGAATTTTTCCCACATCCTTCAATGCCTGTAGATAACAACAGGTACATATTCATCAAGCGACCACTTTGGAGGATAACAATAGGAACATATTCATCAATTTACCACTTTGGAGGAACCTCTCCTTTTAAGGTACAAATTAATTTTGATATGCCCATATTTGAAGGTCAGATAGATGCAAATGACCTAGAAAAATGGTTAAATATGCTAGAAGGTTATTTCTCTATTCACAATTTTTCTGATAGGGAAAATATCACCTTATCACTCCTTAAGGCTATCCCCCATGTCAAAAATTGGTGGGAAACTTATTGGGATAAAAGTTCCAAAAAGGAGTATTGAATATATGGGGCCGAGCCCACTTGGGATTTTTTTGTGGATGCAGTCAAGGAACAATATTACCATTTTGGTAACTATGATGACCTGTACATGAGATGGACCACACTGCGACCAGATACAGGAAAAAAAATGTTGTAGTTCACAAATAATTTCCATACCTTGCACACCAAGATGGGTATCAAAGACTCTGAGTGACATCTAGTTCTCAAATACCACAGGGATATGCATAAGTACATCCACACCGAAATGGATTTTCTAGACATCTCATCATTGTGAGATTCCTATCGATATGTTATCAAAATTGAGTAGAAATTTAGGCACCTAAAAAAACTGGAGTTCAGGTTTGAAAATACGCAACCAAAGTATGGTAAAAATGACCCTAACAACCATCCTCTAGAAAACCACTCCAAGGCATAGGAAAAGAAGGGTAATGTAAAGATGAAGAAGGAAACTAGAAAGTGGTGTGATTTCCACAAAATCCCCTAGTGAAACACTGATGAATGTCGCTAAAAACAATCATTGGTCATTGAGATCAAAGAAAATGAGTGAAACCCTGATTTAGAATCTGATTCCAAAAATAATGGTAGAATATAAATCATTGACGTAGATCCCACTTCTACTATCACAACTGAAATAATTCAACCAGAAGAACCAATAGACTCTGAAGAGAGGGAGCACCTTTTTCATTCACATATGTGGTTGAAGGGGACCCCACTACATTCTATTGTTGATAAAGGAATCCAAAAGAACCTCATCTTAGTAGAGGTTTTCAAATAGTTGGGATTGTTGACAACACCACACTCACAACCATACAACATAGGGTGGGTTCTCTAGGGATGAGATATCCATGTCAAACAACAACATATATTTTCATATGACATCAATCCCTTCAAGGATGAGGTATTATGTGATGTTTCCCTGCTAGATGTCTGTGATGTTCTTTTGGGCCAACCATATATGTGGAAGCGCCATGTTATTTATGAGCCTCTACCCCGTAGCATCATTGTTACTTTGGGGGGTCATCTCTACAATATACCAGAGGTAGTTCCGACTACTGTCCTGCCTAAACAGTGCCACAAGGTAATATATCATACTACAACATTCGACCTCTTCACAATCTGTTCAAAAGGTGAATAGAAGGACACTGCAACCATTGCAGCCTCAGTCCAAGCACCTTCTATCAACAAAAGCAGGTCGACAAGATTGCATCAAAGCACACATATTCCTTCAGCACACAGTCATCTCATGTATCCAAAATCATTAAAAAGGTCCAACCCTTCCAACATGAGGTTATCGGCAACCTTCCACAATCTAAGTAGTGAAACTTCTTTAGCAAGACAAGTAGCTCACCAAGGTCTAGATTCAACAAACACTTCCCCCTCTCCCTCCAGAACTCAACACAATGGATACCATTTCTTCCTAAGGAGGGAGTATTTATACAGGTGGATATCAGTGGCCACCCACCTATTCCAATTGGCTCAAAAAATTTCTTTGGAAATTTACTTGTTTTAGTAGTTTCTCGAGTCCTAAACTTCCGAAGCCATTTTAAGGGCCTAAATGACACTTTTTCATGATTATGCATGTTAATGATTACCAACAGATTTGTTGAGCTTTTGAAATGAATATCCTCATCAATACCTTTCCAACGAGCTATTGTGCACCCCAAACGAAGATCATATGTCAAAGTTATGCCCCCAAGAAGTTGATACACCAAACTACCCAAAACGATGTCCACAAACCTGTTGGATTTTCATCTTCTGGGGTTAGGGTTTTGGATTTTATTTATGTTAAAAATGAATTTGGAGCCTCATTGTAATGATCATCATGTTTTCAATGAGTGTATAAGTCACATCGCTTCTCAGAGATAAGCTGCCACCATTCTAGCAAGTCTTTCACTTTGTATTTCTATAGTTTTGTACATTTTTCTCATTAATAGAAATTGTGCATTACTGTATCTATGTGTTTATGGTTATATATATGATATATATCTGTTATATTATTAATATATCTTTGTACATTTATTTGTTATATCTCTTCTCTCATTTCGTGCCAAAAATACTCTGAATCAGTTGTATCAGAGCATATTTCTCTTGATCGTTTCTTAGTGCATGTCCCCAATGAGTTCTGAGTACAAAAATATGGGTCTTGAGCTTGTATCTCTTAAGGAAAATCACTCTCGCATGCCAAGGAAACCCTCCATGGAGGAAAAAAAGAAAAACGACAGAGCAAAAGATTATATTAATTTGTTGATTCAACAATCTCTCATGCAACAGAGGGAAGAAATGATGAAGAATTTTTCCCACATCCTTCAATGCCTATCAATAAAAACAGACACATATTCATCAAATGGAAACTTTGGAGGCACCTCTCCTTTCAAGGTACACGTTGATTTTGATATTCCTATATTTGAAGGTCAGATAGATGCAAATTCCCTAGGAAAATGGTTAAATCTTATAGAAGGTTATTTCTCTGTTCACAATTTTTCCAACATGGAAAAGATCAACTTCACACTCTTTAAGGCTCTCCCCCATGTCAAACATTGGTAGGAAACTTAATAGGAGCAAAGTTCCACAGAGGATTTTTGAATATATGGGGTTGAGCCCACTGGGGATTTTTTAGTGGATGCGTTTAATTAACAATATTGCCTTGTTGGTAGATATGATGACCAATATATGAGATGGACGACACTATGGAAAGAGATGGGATAAATAGTGTTGGAGTTCACAAATAATTTTCATACCTTGCGCACCAAGATGAGTATCAAACGCTCCAAGTGGTATATGGTTCTAAAATACCGTGCGGCTCTGCATAGGTACATCCAAACCAAAATGGATTTTCTGGACATCTCATCACTGACAATTACCTATCGATATGCTGTCAAAATTGAGCAGAAATTTAGGCACCTTAACAAATGGGAGTTCAGGTCTTCAAATCCAAAACAACCAAAGTATAGTAAATACGGCCCTAACAACCAACCTCCAGAAAACCAATCCAAGCCACATGAAAATAAGGGTAACAGAAAGACAAAGAAGGACACTGGAAAGTGGTGTGATTTCCACAAAAATCCCTGGCACAACATTGATGAATATCACTCAAAACAATCATTGGTGGCCAATATCAAAGAAAAGGAGTTGAACCCTGATTCATAATCTGATTTAAAAAATAATCGGAGAAGACATATCATAGACACAGACCCCACTACTACTATCGTGATCGAAACAATTCAACCAGAAGAACCATCAAATCCTGAAGAGGTGGAGCACCTTTTTCATTCCCAAATGTGGGTGAAGGGGACCCCACTACATTGTATTGTTGATAGAAGAAGCCAAAATAACCTCATCTCATCAAAGGTCTTCAAACGGTTGGGATTGTCGACATTATCGCACCCACAACCATACAAGATTGGGTGGCTTCGCCAGGGACAAGATATATGTGTCAGCCAATAATGCCTATTGTCATACGACAACAAGTCCTTTAAGGATGAGGTATTATGTGATGATTCCCTGCTGGATTTCTATGATTTTCCTTTGGTCTAGACATATATGTGGAAGCACCATGCTATTTATGAGTCTCAACCCTGTACTAGTGCCATTTTTACTCTAGGGGGTCATCTCTAGATGATACTAGAGGTAGTTCCGACTACTATCCCACCTAAACAGTGTCACAAGGTAATATATCATACTACAACATTCATCCTCTTCACAATATGTTCAAAAGGTGAACAAAAGGACACTGCAACCACTGCAGCCTCAGTCCACGAACCTTCTATCCAGTAGAAGAGGGTTGACAATATTGCAACAAAGCACAAATATTCCTTCTGCACACTGTCATCTAATGTATCCAAAATTGTTAAAAATTTCCAACCCTTCCAACATCAGGTTCTCGAAAACCTTCCACAATCCAAGAAACACAACTTCTCCAGCAAGGAAAGCAACTCACAAAGGTTCAGATTCAGCTTCAACGCTTCCCCCTCTCCCTTGGGAAATCAATGCAATAGAGACCATTTCTCCCTAAGGAGGGAGGATTTATCCATATGTATATCAGTGGCACCCACCTATTCCAACTAGATCAAAACAGTTCTTTGAAAATTTACTATTTTTAGTAGTTTTTCGGGTCCTAAACTTTTGGGGCCATTTTAAGGGCTTAAACAATTATTTTTAACGATCGAGTACCTAAATTATTTCCGTAGGCATGATTGATCCTATGAAATGAAGATCCTCATCAATACCTTTCCAACGAGCTATCATGCGCCCAAACAAAGATCATATGCCAAAGTTACACCCTCGGGAGACTCATTATAATGATCATCTTCTTGTGAATGAGTGTAGCCATCACATCTCTTTTTAGAGATAAGATTCCACCATTCTAGTGAGTCTTTCACTCTGTATTTATACAGTTTTGTATATTTCTCTCATTAATAGAAATTTTGTAATAATGTATCTCTGATGTGATATTATTGATATATGTCCGTACATTTATTTATTATATCTCCTCTCTCATTTCATGCCAAAAATAATATGGATCAATAAAATATGAATCTCAAAGACAATAATTAATACATAGTGGAAATAAATACATATCAACTAGGAAACCATGATAGAGAGAACTTGTATTTAACAAAACGATTCACCAATTGGTTGTAGACCAAGGATGTTCCACCCAACCATAGACATTATTGTTCCAAGTATCAACAACAATGTCACTCTCGAGCTAGGTCTATGAATCCACAAGGATGGTTCAAGGTGTCACTCAACTTACCAAACTATTCATCACTCAATCTCTCAGAGGTTTCTCAATGCACAACAATCTAAAGTACACCAACTCGCTTCTCTCCATCCCACACAACCCAAGAGAATGGAACCCCTTCTCTTCAATGAAATCCCTCAGCTTCTCCACCTCCTTCGAGGGATCCAGTGCATTTGGTCAAGAATGTCCATGCTGGACTCTCAGGAATCACAACTATGAATAAAATCTAATACATGCTAATGCATCTTAGGCATGCAGGAATAAATTCATGGTTAGAATACACCAATAATTACTACAACCATAAAAGAATGGTTTCTTCCTCAACAATTCACCTCCCCATGTCCCAATCCAAGAAAAATAATGAGTGAGAAATGTTAATTGAGAAACAATGAATGAAAGAGTGAAATTGTGAACGGATAAGAACCCCCAAACAACCCATAAGATGGGTTTATATATTTACTTGGAGATCAAGAACCACATGGAATTCCCCTAAGAAGCATATGTAACCAGTTCTCTCAATTAAGAAATTATGGGTAAATAAAATATAATAAAATACTTATCCCCATAAGCCCCCTCTCTTATGGAATCATAGCCCCGATAATTCTTGTCCTTGTCAGTCTAGAAGCCAATGATATATTTTATTATTAATACTAATGAAGACATTGCATTTCCTAGGCATGATAGCCTCTTTTAATTGTTTGGGCGCTCTATCATTTCATCAAATAAATAATTTAATACATTATTTAAAATGGGGAATCAAAACTGGCGTATTACAAGTCCATTCTGGAAGCAAACAAAGTAAATAAGCAGTTGCATCAGTTTTTGGAGTAGGGTATGATTCAACAAAGTACCTCACCTTGTGGGTTACCCATCATAATTGTTCCCAAGAAGGATGGGACTTGGAGAATGTGTATTGATTACAGGGCATTAAACTATATTACACTGAAGAATTGGTACCCTCTTCCTAGGATTGATGATTTGTTGGACCAATTGCAGCATGCCAAGTACTTCACTAAGATGGATTTTAAATCAAGATATCACCAAGTATGAGTCAAATAAGAAGATACCTGTAAGACTTCCTTCAAGACAAGGAAATGGTTGTATGAGTGGTTGGCTATGCCATTCGGTTTATGCAACACACCAACTACATTTTATGGGACTAATGAATGGTGTTTTATGACATTTTTCTAGATTTATTTGTTATTTTCTATTTGGATGATATATTGGCTTACATTTGTACCTAGGAGGAGCACATCTCACATCTTATGTAGGTGTTAGAGACCATTAAGAAGCACCAAATGCTGGTCAATGTCAAGAAATGTGAGTTTTCTCAACGATATTTGGTGTATCTGGGGTATTTGATTGGTGGAGGCGAGCTTAAGATAGATCCCTCCAAGATGGAGGCCAACATGAAATGGCTAGTTCCTACAAATTTCACAAAATTTAGGAGTTTTTTTGGAGCAACACATTACTTGCGAAAGTTCATAGCTTCATTTTCAAAAGTAGTTGCAACACTCCACATAATAATAGTGGGAAGTAAAAGTTTCTAGTGGGGAAAGAATTAACAAAAGGAATTAAAATAATGAGATGAAAAGAAAGATCAATCAGGCATTGGTGATCGCGCTACCAAACTTACAAAATCCCTTAGAAGTGGATACATATGCAAGTGGGTATTCCATGGGAGTAGTCCTGATGTAGGGAGGAAGGCATGCTTTCTATCATTCTGAAGTATTGCATGGGGAGGTCCTCAACTAACCTACCTATTATAAGGAGATATATTCCTTGGTACAACTTGTCAAAAGTGGAAGCAATATCTGATGGGAAAGGAGGCCATCATCCACACAGATCACTAGATGCTCCATTATTTGTAGGCCCAGAGTAAGTTACAACAAACCAGACACCACAAATCGATGGGGTTGTTAAAATACTTTCATTTGTACATAAAGTGTAAGAAGGGTAGGAAAAACATGTTAGCATACATGTTTTCACTACTACCCACATCCAAGATTAAAACTTGGGGAACTCTGATGCACATGGAGCCTTTTACCCATGATGGATATAAAGAGGCATACATAGAAGATGAGGACTTGGAGGACATGTTTCAGCATCTATAGGTCCAAATTCGTATAGAATAAGGTGACAACAAGGATAGCTATCATTTCTAGAATGGTCTACTCTACAAGCTTGACAAGATTTGTATTCCTAAAGGTGAATGATTGCAACTTATGAAAGAGGCTCACACCTCCAAGGTTGCATGACATTTTGGTGTTGGGATTATATTTCCCAACTTAAAGAGGTATGTGTACTGGACCATAATGAAAAAATATGTAGCACAATATATTAGAGTATGTATACTTTGTTGTACCAACAAACCCAATAACAAGAAGCAAGGTTTATCCCATCCCTTACCGATACCCACTAGACCTTGGCAAAGCACTTCCATGGATTTTATGGGTGGTTTACTAACCACACAGAAGGGACATGAGTATTTATTTGTGGTAGTTGATAGGTTTAAATTTTTGTTCATTCTCATGTCTTATAGAAAGACCATCAAGGGACATGAAGAAATAAACTTTTTCTTTGAATAGGTCTGGGTTCACTTTGTGATATCAATGAGCATCATCTCACATAGGGACACTATATTTATTAGTGCCTTCTAGACTATAGTTTGGGAGAATATGGACACTAAGCTCAAGAGGTATACAACATTTCATCCATAGGGAAGATAGAAGTAGTTAATAGGAATTTGGTGTATCTTTTGACGGTTTACAATCAGAGGCATCCAAAGACCTAGGATGAAAATATAATCTATATACAACTTTCTTCTAACATAGTATTCCACACTTCTACTCATAAGTCACCTTTTGAAACTTTCTTTGGGTATTTTACACCTTCACCCTTAGATGTTTTATATGGACAACAAGGAGGAGTGAGGGAGGACATCAGAGGAGATGCATTAAAAGAAAAAAAAAATGTTGAGAAGATCAAGTAGATCCATTTGCAAGTACATGAGACGTTGAAGAAGTCATAGTAAAAGTACAAGGCTATACATGACCAACACAGAATAGAGATAACATTTTGAGTAGGAGACAGAGTATGGTTAAAACTGAATAAGGAAACACTATAAGGTCCCGGTAAGAAGATCAAGGCTTTGTAGTATGGTCATTTTCAAGTATTGGGAAAGGTGGGAGATAACGCCTACAGACTCATCCTGCCCCCATACATGCGTATTTACTCAATAGTGAATGTGGAGAATCTAAAACTCTATAAGTCGTCCATGCTAGACTAGGAAGAGAAGTAGGTCTTACCTTCCATAGAGGAATTAGAACCAAATGATTAGGAATAGTTGGAAGAGGACAAAGTTTTAAAGAAGAGGTCTAGAAATATAATACAAGGGCAACATGACCTTTGGCAGATTAGGTTGAAAGGAAAACTTTTAGGAAAAACAAAGTGGTACTCTAGGGAGAAGGTAGAGGAAAAATTTCCTCACCTCATTTAGTAAATATTTTCGAGACGAGAAGCCTCCCTAAATGAGAGGTATGATTCATATTGGATCATTATATTATCTTTCATCTATATCGATGCTTTTAGAGTGGAAAAAATTGGAGGAATAAGATTGTGGGGTCATTTTAGTGGCAGATTACAATTTGGAAAATTAGGGTATGGAACCTTCTAGAGCCATTTTGAGGCATTGAATGGATTTTTGGGGGGGTTTTGGTATCCGAAAGTTGTGCACACCGCCTTAACGGTGCTCTACACTTCAATACCTTTCAAATGATGCATATCGTGAATCAATCAGAGCTCGTATGAAAAAGTTATTCCTCCTACAAATTGACCTATCATGTTGACCACTATGGTATGAGAGGATGCCACATTAGCCCCCGTTATTCATGCATATGGGGCTAGCCACGTGAGAAATTTCAAGAAGATTCTAGAAGTTCCAAATGTTTATCACAATTAATTGTTGAGGAAGTGAATACGCTAACCTTAGACCACTATGAGGTGATGTTAAATACTAAGCCACTAGGAGGAGAAGGGGTTCCATTCTATGTTATTGTATTTTGTTCCATAGTAGAGGAGAACAAATGGGAGTGGGAAATTAGAGACCATGAAAGAGGGGGTTACTATTCTATAGAATCCTAATAGGACACACAGTCTCAGGTAACTCCAGAGGGAGTTCTTTCTACTTTGTACTTGCATTATTTCCATACCAGAAAAAAGAGACAAGAGCAACCTCACCTTCTAGCTAGGTTTTCACCCATATTGGTTTCCTAGAAAAAAACATTTTGTTATTTTGTGGATGATATGTGATTGTATTTTAATGTTCTCTATTTTCCACATTTTATATAGTTCATGCATGAGAAAAAAATCAGTAACTAAATATCCTGGAATCTAAAAGAATTTAACCAACATAGTTACCAACTTAACAAGAACTCTACATAGCTCTTGTTTTTTTGGGGGTCAAGATTTTTATCCCATTTTTAAAAATGGTGCTATCGGTCGCACCCCTAGGTGGTTTTTTAATATTTTAATTTTTCTGATACATAATGTTTCCACTTTTTTTTTCATCTATTTTCAATTTTTTTTTCAATAGTGTTTTTATTCATTTTTCCATGCTTCTTTCAATCTTAAAAATATTTTTTACCATTTACATTTTTGAAAATATGATTTTTCTTCTCAATTAATTTATGGTTCCATACGTTTTTAAATATAGTGGAAAATATCATTTTTAACAGATTTTTTACCTTTTTTTAATACATAGAAAATCATTGTAGTTAAATAACACTATTTTAAAATATTTAGCAAAAAAATCTAATTGAATTTTTTTTTGATAAATTAAAAACTAAAAAAAAAATAATTGAAATTAAAAAGGCACAATTTTTTTTTATATAATTAAAAAATAAAAGAAAAACCTTAAAAACTGAAGTGAAAAAAAAAATATATGTATGGTCCAAAAAAATTAGAAAAGTTAAAAACACACACACACACAATATATATATATATATATATATATATATATATAAACTATGCCAAAATTTTTTTTTGTTAAAAAACTAAAAAAAATCAGTTATTATATATAGTTATGAACAACCTGAGTGGGCCTAATGGTTAAGAACATGTGTTTCTTCCTAAGAGGTCACATGTTCAAATCCAGAGGGGGGTAGGGTATGTATACCTCCTTAGAATTTACCAATCAAATCGTTGGGTGAAGGGGGTCTCATACACGAATTTAGTGTCTGGCTTGGTCGTGACCTTAAAAATAGATTGTTATTATATACAACCTAAGTGGGCATAATGGTTAAGAACATGTGTTTCCTCATAATTGGCCACAAGTTCAAATCCAAATGGGGTTAGGGTATGTATACCTCCATAAACTTTACCAGTACCCACTACTAAAAATACGTTTTCAAAATATCTATAAATTTAACGCTTTGAATTTTTTTTTATTAACATCATTTTTTATTTCGTTGTCGATTTGAGGATTTTTCTGAGCTACTGTATGAGTTTTGAAGGCCATGTTTGAAAAATGTTGTAATTTTGACCCCATTTGAAAAAATGGTGCGACCGGTAGCACCTCTTTTTGATTTGGGGGTTGAATTTCATGTTCTTTTTGCAAAAATATGGGTTTTTTGGGCCAACGTTCGTGTTTTGAGGTCAAGTTCTCATTAGGTTGGTAACATTATTAACCTTCATAGTGTATATTTTAGTTTTATTTATTAGATCTATTGTGACAAACTATTCGAGTGGAATATTCATGATAGTTTACAGATCACAAGCATATGTGAGCTGAGTAATGATTAATGGGAAAATAAGGACGACCTAAAAAGAGAAAAATAACCCAAAAAATATTGACATTGATTAATTGGTCAATTGGGATGCTCAATGCTCAAGAAATGGCCTAACAAATGAGAGGATAACCATGTACGAATTAAATACACCCAACAAAAGAGAAATCGACCACGTGCTAATTAAATATGCCTAGAAAAACATTAAATGTGTGAACACTTTAGAATACATGCCAAACAAATGAAATTTACCCCTAGGAGTGATAAAAATGATTACAGGAGAGAGAGAAATGAATTTAGAAACTTATTTAATAGCTCCAAATTTAGGACCGTTGATTTCCCTTCTCTGGAATCATTCAATGGTGGAAAATTGAGATTTATTGGGATGAGTTTTCTCCGTTAAACAATTTATTATGCAGACCAACAATGACACATTGATAAAAATCACAAATGACACACATAGTTTTATATTAGAAGCTCAACATCTAATGTATATTTTATTGAGATTGGGGGATAATTACAACGAGGTGAGCTATACATAGCATTTGTGTATAGTTACGCGCTAACAATACAAGTTGCATATGGCCATGTCTTAGAGACACTCTTCATTCAGTGTAGACAAGCTCCATGACTCCTTCACCCACTAAACTTCGAGTAAGTTTCCCTTTTCAAGATTTCATTTCTTTCACTATTCTCCCCAATTCTCCTTCATATCCCATTTCCTTTTCACTACAACATTCATTCTTTCAATGGACTTCCTTTCAAAAACCAACTATCACATAGTTAGTTTCCACTTCCACTTTACCAAAAAAACAAAATAAAATAAAAAAATAATTACAAATTTACATATGGCTTCAATTCAAATTAAAATGACATAAACATGAACATAGCTATGTAAGTACATCACCACATAAAGTATATTCATGAACTAACCGTTAAACACAACATGAAAGTGACCATGTAATCACCACGGTGAAGAAAAATATAGAGTTTGTATCTTAATTAACTTAACAAAATTCTTATCACATTTAATTTTTTTAATTAAAAAGTGATTTTGTGCACTAATTAACTTATTCCTTTTAAAAAATATATCTAACTAAAATACATTTTAACATTTTATAATAAGACTATGAGCGTTGGTCAACTACATTGAAATTGATATGGTTGAGGTTGTGTTATTAATTCTTTATTCTTAGCAAGCATCGCTTTCCTAGTAATAATCCTTTCAATTGGAAAACAAAGTGCTAACGAATATTTAAAACTGTTGAGAATGATCTTTGACTTAACCAGGTAACAAGATAATGAAAATGGCCTGATCTTTGACATTAATGACGGTGGCGAACAAGAGCATCATTTTCAAACGAAAATAACGACGAAATTGAAACTGCATTTCCGATCCTGAAATACGAAACGATATTAATCATGGCCATGTCATGCTTACGCCCATTTCATTGTTCAGACATATTGGAGGACTGGACAAATTTTTAGGCTTCGAAAAGCAAACAGTGGATATCGAAGGTGTACAGACTATCAGAAGGGAAGAGACCACAGAATACGAGGAGAGCACAAAAATATAACTATTATATGTAAAACATAGTCAGAAGCTTGCTACAATATTAGATAGAAGATTGCAAATGATTCATTGTTGAAAAATTAAAACTAACCTAAACAAAATCCATGAGAAACTTAAATTATTCACAAATTTTTAATCATAGTAAGAGGCTTTAGCCAGTGTTACAGAAAGTTCCTTTTCGTATAAAGAAAAACTAATAGACAGTTTGTCATTTTGTGATATGTTATGGGTTAGTTGCACCGATTCACTGTTATATCGTAACAGAAATGGTGATGTCTCTCTCACACTCCTGTGTGAGTAATGTCGTTATGATTTCAGTAAATTATTTATTTGTAAAATCAATTAAATTAATTTTAAATAAATATTCATGAAGAGACAAACTTAGAAATTCCCAATCTTAATATTTTTGTTTTTTTATTTACATAATCATACATATTCTCACCACTTTCACGTTATTTTTAATTAACAAAATCGTATATATTTATTTGTCTATATATAACATATCTAATGGTAATGTTCTTAATGCTCCTCATGCCAAAACTTATCTATATATAACATAACATAATGGTAATGTTCTTATTCATAAGGTTCATACAGCCTAAGTGGGTGTAATGGTTAAGAACATGTGTTTCCTCCTAATAGATCACAAGTTAAAATCCATAGGGGGTAGGGTATGCATACCTTTGTAGACATTACTAGTAAAATCGTTGGGTAGAAGGGGTCCCTTGTCCCATAAACAAGGGGTTCTCATACACCAATTTGGTGTGGCTTGGATGTGACCTTAAATTTTTATTTTTATTATTATTATTATATTGATTATGTATATTGATTAATCATTATTATATATATAGATTTAATATATTGAAGTAATCCATACACAATGTGATTATCGTGGTTTCTTTGCTGGTGCAATGAGAATTAGTACTGTGAAAAATGGTAGTTTAACATGTGAGTGCTTAATTGATGCAAACGAATGCCACTAGCCCGTGTGTTGGCACTGTGACCTCCCGGTCTAGGATCTTCCCTCTCAGGAGCCGAATTAGCTTTCGGGATCCCACAGACCCCTTATTTTACTTCACCCATGGGAGTTTCTCCTAAAAGGTGTGAAATTCAAATCTATGAGGGTCCCTTTTCTCCTAGAAACTCGTGTATGTGACCATGAATTAGGACCAATCGCTTAGCAAAAGGGCTCAATTCAATGCTCAGTGACTTCAGGGCTTCGAAGTTCCTCCATTCCAACTTCAACAACATACTTATCCTTAAAATTTGAACCGTCGAGCTACAGAAGAGTTCATGGATCAACGATCCTCGCTCCCCCCTTAGATCAATGATCTAGGTTTAATCCGGGCTTCGGGGCTCTGAAATAATTTTCTCCAACCAACTCTATGCTCAAATGCATCATATTCTTTTAAGCCCAATCCGGTCATAAAGCAATTTAACCAACACGTGTAGGAGCTACCCTATCCTTCCACTTCTGCAACGTATAAGTCAAGACTTTGATCGGATGACGGATGGGAATCCATCTCCTTTGCATGATATACAACTAACAATGGGTTCAAGGCTCCAAGATTTGAGACTTTTCCATGCCACACAACTATCACCTAAAATCACCCGAAGTGTTGAATCCTGAATAACTTGGAGATCTATGGCTCATGCTTACCCATCGATTGACGACTGAGATTAACTCCAGGATTTGGAGCTTTGGGGCTCCGCGTCTTCCTAAAACACTCACTGCTCCAAAATGTCAAAGCGATGAAGTCCCAAGGACTCAGGAATTAATAACCACACTCCTTAACTAAGGATTTTCCCACTTGGTTGAGTTCCTCCCTGGAACTTTGCACTCGTTATCTCTCTTGAGCTTTGTTCACTTTTAGGAAGTGAACTCCTGCACACACTTGCTATTCTCTCCTGAGCTTATACCCTTAGAACTGTTTGGGCCGACGCACTCCTTGTATTGACTCTATTGAGCGTGGTACCTTTGAAAGTCACCTGCACACCCCTTGCACTTTCTCTATGAATAATCACACTACCTCTCTTGATATTCTAAACCCGTAAAGGGGTGGCCTCCACACACCATGCATTGGAACTGTGCACTCCTTGCACTAAGAGTACTAGAAGAGAAACAATTGAAACTTATAAAAATATCATAAATTCATTCACCAAAAAAACATCATCCATACACATAGATGCATAAATACAATAATAGAGTGTCTATTCCATTACACAAAGAACATAAAACATATTTGCATTCCTTCAGGAAATTTGAGAGTATTCTCTTCTTCTATATTTCTTCAACAACTTCCAACAAAAGTTTCAACAACCTTCAATAACTTCCCCTTGGCATAGATTACATTGATTTATACATGAAGGGGATTCTCGAGCCTTCTTTCCAGACTATTCTAGTGCTTTCACATCTCAATAAAGACTATCCTATTACTAAGCTTATTACAATAAATGCAGATTTACAATCTTAGATATGAGTCGACACTCAAAATTTGTACAATCTACGGTCGAAATACAATGTCTCTAGCCTTTTGATCTCATGGGATATTTAATTACAAAGGTTTCAAAATTTAAACTGTTATGCTTCCTTGGAATCCAAACCAGTTAATGTGGGTTGCGATGTGCACCGAGTCACCTTCCACCACAACTCATTAAACGATGATGGTGATGCTGCTGCATCATACTCCTATGGATAAAATATTCATGGAATCTTGTCCATGATATCCTCAACTTTCTTTCCATGCTTTTGAATATATGATTCATCCAACCAACTAACATCTTCTACTAGATGGTCCTTCCATTTGACTAGATATTCATAGTAAACCTTTCTCCTGGTTCTTTTCATAATCCTCTGCTCCAAAACCTTATCTATTCAGAGCTTCTCTATTATGGGAATTTGTTGTATCCATTGGAACTCCTCCTCATCATATGCTTCTCCTGTTCCATCCATCCTATAAGGATATAAGTATGCTACATTAAATATTGGCAGAATTCCAATTCCCTTTGGAAGCTCAATCTTATAAGCATTTGCAACAAAATTTTTAAGGATTTTATAGGGCCCTATCTTTTTCAGCTTCAGTTTATTATATTTCCCTCTTGGGAATCTTTATTTCCTCAGATGTGTTAGAACTTGATCGCCAAATTCAAAGTTTACCTCTTTCCTTTTCTGATCTACTCGGTCCTTGTATATCTGGTTGCTATTATGTAGTTGGCCTTTGATTTGTTCATGCAATTTATGGATTTCTACAATGAATTCTTCTACTCCTACACTTCGAAATTCAGATTGTCCTAAATATCTTAACTCAAAAATTCCTATAGGGTGCATTCCATATATTATCTAAAATGGGCTCTTACCAATACTCCTGTTTGGTGAATCATTATATGCAAATTCTGCTTGAGAAAAAACTTAATCCCATTGAATATGATGTTCAGTCACTAAACTTCTCAGCAAATTCCCTAATATTCTATTCACTACCTCAGTCTATCCATCTATTTGAGGGTGATATGCTGAACTAAAAAACAAATCCATCCCTAGATTTTTCCACAAAGTCCTCCAAAAGTGTCCTACAAATTTTGTGTCTCTGTCTGAGACTATACACCTAGGAAATCCATGCAATCTAACATTACCCTTGAAAACAAATTCGCTATGTGAGTAGCATCACTTGTTTTGTGACATGGTATAAAATTTGTCATATTCGAAAACCTATCAACTACCACAAAGATTGAATCTTTTCCCTCAGGGTTTTTGGTATTCCTAGAAAAAAATACATACTTATAGCATCCCATTGCCTGTTTGGAATAGGAAATGGTTGGTACAACCCTATGTTCTATTGTCTCCCCTTTGCATCTTGGCAAATTCTACATTTTCCCTTGAATTTCTTCACATCATGCCTTATGCCTGGCCAATAATATGAAGAACTCAACTGTGCATATGTCTTATCATGGCCAAAATGTCAAGCCAATCCTCCACTATGTTTCTCTTTCAACACATTGTCCCTCATTGAACATCTCGATATAAATAATTGACTCCCTTTGAAAAAAAACCTTCCTGGATCAGGCACTCCATCCATGGGATTCTATCCTCATCAAAGGATTTTCACAAGCTTCATAATCCTCTTTTAAATCTCTATCTTCTTTGTACATTTCCTTAACGTGTTCAAAAGCCAAAGTCTCCACTTAGAATTATTGCATGATAAAACATCTCTTGATCGAAGCATCCAAAACTTTTTTAGCATTCCCACTATTATGCTTAATGGCAAAAGTAAGATTTTGCATGAATTCTATCCATTTGGCATGTCTCTAGTTCAACTTTTCTTGTGTAGTTATAAACTGCAAAGCATGATTTTGAGTATATAAAATAAGTTATTTTGGAATAAGACAATACCTCCATTTTTTCAAAGCTTAAATTATACCATAAAATTCTTTATCATAATTCAAATATTTCATCTTAACATCATTCAAATTTTCACTGAAATAAGAAACAAGATTATCATCTTGACTTAAAACTGCATCGATGGCCACTCCACTTGCATCACATTTCACTTGGAAGTTCATCCTAAAATATGGAAGAATCAAGATAGGTTGTTCTATTATCTTCTCCTTTAAAAATCTAAATCCTTTCTCATCTTCTTTTTTCCAGTCAAAATATCCATGCTTTTTCTTTATAGTGTCCAATGTAGGTGCACAAATTCTGCTAAAATTCGTGATGAACTTTCTGTAAAAACTTTCTAACCCATGAAAAATTCTTACTTCAAGCACACTTCTTGGAGAAGGCCACTCTTTTATAGCCCTCACCTTCTCTGGATCCATCTTCAATTCATTTGAAGAGATTACCAATCCCAAATACAAAAGTTATGTCTTCATAAAAGAACATTTCTTCAAATTTACTAATAATTTTTCTTGTTGTAACCTTCTCAATACCATATTCAAGTGTCTCAAATGTTCTTCCTTAGTCTTACTATAGACTAGTATATCATCTAAATAAACAATAAAAAATCTCCCAATAAAATCTTTGACAGGTAATCCATTAATCTCATGAACGTACTTGGAGCATTGGTTAAACCAATGGCATAACAAACCACTTCATTTGTTTTAAATGTTGTTTTCCATTCATCTCTTTATCTCATCCTTATATGATGATAACCACTTTTTAGATCTATATTGGAAAAATAACTAGCTCCACTCAAACAATCCATCAAATCATCCATTCTGTGTAAATGAAATCTATACCTAATGGTTATCTTGTTGATAGATCTAGAATATGTGCACATTCTCCAACCTCCATCCTTCTTTGAAATCAACACAATTGGTATTTCACATGGGCTCAAACATTCTCTGATCAACCCTTTGTCCAATAATTATTGGACCTGCTTCTTGATCTCTTCATTGAATTGAGGGGTCAACCTATATGCTACTTTGTTTGGAAAAATTTCTCCTAGAATAAGGTCAATATGATGACTAATACTCCTAATAGGCAGCGAAGTATGAGGTAACTAATCCACCACAATGTCGACAAACTCATCCAATAATTCTTGAATTTCAGCAAGTAAATCATCCATGGAAGTATTTGTAACGATATCTCTCATCTTACCTATGACAACAACCTGCATTTCTTGATCTTTCTTGACTTCTTTCAAGAGCTCCTTCCCACTCATGAGAAGTATACTCAAACTAGTCTCATTTTTTACTCCCTTATATTCTAATGGCAACAACATATGTCTACACCCATTCTTTTCAAGGGAATCAGTATTATTTCTCCCATCATGTATGACATTTCTATCATATTTCCATGGAATCCACAACATAACATGACATACATCCATTGGTATGACATCACATAAAACTTCATCCTTATAACTACCAATATTAAATTAAACTTTACATTGTCTACTTACCATGACTTGATGTCCTTTTTGCAACCACAAAACCCTATATGAACTCGGATATGTTGTCGTCTCCAACTTTAACTTTTCTACCATCTCTATGGATACCAAATTATGAGTTCTCCCACTTTCTATGATCACCTTGCATACTGTATGTCTCAACTTGAAAACAATTATGAACAAACTCGTTCTTTTTACTAGCTCTTGCATCTCTTTTTCCGTCTTCACAAGGACTTTCCTCATCATGAGTGATCTTCCTTCTTCGACAATTTCTTCTTTCACATATGTTCCTACAATCTTTTATTGAGCCTCAAGAACATGAGCTTCTCTAAAACCTGCAGTTTTGTTTTCAAGACATTCCCAACACATGTGTCCTGTCTTTCCATAAGAATAACACTTAATCTCTCCTCCTCTGCCTCTTCCTCTACCTCTTGGAAAATTTATCCTTCCTATAGAGTCTCCTCCTCTAGCTATCTGATTTCTAGAACTACTAGCCTCTTCCCTTGTCTTCTAGAACTTTTCTTTGGTGGTTCCTTTCCCTCCGTCAGGATTCTTTCCCCAATTCTTCTGATTTTGTTTTCTTGCCAATTTTTCTTCTTCCTTTAGGGATACATGATAATAATCCTCTACATTCCTCATCATTATCATACTAATATCATCTTTAATTTCATACCTCAACCCATTGATATATTTAGAAACTTTATCTTCATCATTTTCCTTGTGTCCTACTCTTATATTTAATCTATAGAATTCTTGAGTATATTCCTTCACTAAAAAACCTTTCTATCTCAAATTCTACAACCTTCTGAATAGATTCAGCTGATAATCCTTTGATATGAATTTATTCTTGAGATTAACTACCATTCTATCCCAACTCTTAATCTTGGACTTATCTTTCCTCCTTCTATCATCATGCAACTCGTCCCACCATAAAGTTGCATGTCCCTTTAACCTAGTCACCACATGCTTTACTTTCTTCTCATCATCAATCTCCTCATAATCAAAATATTTGTATATGTAACTTATCCAGTCAAGTAACTCTTCTACATCCAAATTACCTTCGTACATCGATATTTCCATCTTCGCTTTGGTTCCCATCTTGAAAACAGATTTTAACAATCACTCCTCTGCTGCTTCTTCTCCTACAACTTCCTCTTCTTTTGGATTTTCAGTTTCAACATCAGTAACATCACATATCTTCGATGCTCTTGTTTGTGTTGTTTCCATGGCATCCAACCTTGCTCGAAGTTGTCTCATTTCCTCCTCCATGGATGCATTGGCTACAGGTCTCTCCCCGCGTCTCCTTGGTGGCATAACTTCCAATATATATATTTTTTCACATAGAGTTTTTTCGTGCTTTGATACCACATGAAAACGCCACTAGCCCATGGGTTGGAACTGCAACCTAATCGTCTAGGATCTTCTCTCTCAGGAGTCGAATTAGCTCTCAGAATCCCACAAAACGATGATTTTACTTCACCCACAGGCTTCTCCCCTAACATGCACGAAATTCAAATCCGCAAGGGTCCCTTTTCTCCTAGTGACTCGTGCATGTGACCGCGACTTAGGATCAATCGCTTAGAGAAAGGGCTCAGTTCAGTGCTCTGGGACTTCAGGGCTTCATAGTTCCTCTATTCCAAGCTCAACAACATACTTCCCCGAATACCCAAACCAACGAACTCCCGAAGAGTTCAGGGATCAAGGGTCCTCACTCCCCCTTTATATCAATGGTCTAGGTTTACTTCGAGCTTCGTGGCTTTGGAAGAATTTACTCCAACCAACTCGGTGCTCAAATGAACCAGAGTCTTTACCAGCCGAATCCGGTCAAAAATCAATTTAACTAGCAAGCGTAGGTGTTACCCTATCCTTCCACTTCTCTACCGTCTAAGTCAATGCTTTGATTAGATGGTGGATGGGAATTTGTCGCCTTTGCACGATCTATGATTGATGATGGCTTTGGTCTTCGGGACTTTTCCACGCCAGACAACTATCACCTAAAATAACCCGAAGTGTCGAATCCTGAATAACTCGGAGATCTACGGCTCACACTTACCCACCGATTGATGGTTGGGACTAAATATGAGTTTCAGAAGTTTGAGGCTCCACATCTTCTAACAACACTCACTACTCCAAACTATTGAAGCGTTGATGTCCTAAGGACTCAAGGCTTAATAACCACGCTCCTTAACTAAGGATTTCCTCCGTTATCCCTATTGAGCTTCGTTCACTTTTAAGAAGTGAACTCCTGCACACACTTGTGCTTCTCTCATGAGATTAAACCCTTAGAACTATTTGGGTCAATGCACTCCTTGCACTAACTCTCCTGAGCGTGGGACCTTCGAAAATCACCTACATACCCCTTCGAAAGTTTAGGTTCATGTTTTTAATGTATTTATATTTTCAAGTTGACTAAGTAACATTTATGATTCCCAAATTCAATCTAAAGAATAAGGGGAACAATATGTCCATTCTTTACTTTATCTTGCTGTATAATATTGTTCTAATTTATGTCATTAAATTTATCTTTATTTATATGAAAGAGCATAGGGGTAAAAATTCACAAACAATATAGTATGAATAGTTAAATTATTAAATTATTATCAGTTATATTTATATTCTAATTTTATTTTTATATTAATAATAATAAATAATTAAATGGTTTAAAGACAACATAAACATTAATTATTTTAATTGAAGTTCCACTCTCATCTTAACAACTAAACTTTAATAAATTGTAATGAACATTTTAACTATAACATGAACATACAAAGTGACACTGAATACATTTAAATATTTAAATAAATTTGAGAAAGTATAGTAAAATTTCAGTTAAATATCTATAATATGGAATTCCATTCTCATTTTTGTACATCAAAAGTCCATATACCCAAATCATTGTCTGATATTAGTGCAATAGTAAATTCAAGTATGTATAGAGTTAGTGCATAAGTTAAATGACGACCAACATATTATGGAGAAACTCATTTTTTTTTGTTGATTTTTTCGAAAGCTTAGATTTGATTAAAAAAAAAATTCCAATGGTTTTTGCGTTGAAAAGAATTTTAATTAAAAAAATCTTAAATTGACTTTGAATTTTTTTTATCCACTAGACTGGTTGAATTTAAACACGATTTTACCTTTTTATAAAACAAATCCAATTGAAGTCCATTTTATAAGAAGATTCGCCAACTAGTTTGAAATTGATATGGTTGCGGTTGTGTTATTAATTCTTAATTCTTAGCAATCAACGTTTTCTACTTTGAAATTGATATGGTTGTGCTTGTGTTATTAATTCTTAATTCTTAGCCATCATCGTTTAACCGCTGATGAATATTTAAAAATGTTGGGACTGATCTTTGACTGGAACTGTGGAACCGCATTTCCCATACCGAGCACAATATACGAAATGATATTGACGCCATGGCCATGTCATGCTGACACTCACTTCATTGTACACACATATCGCACGACTCCACAATTTTTTAGGTTTCCCAGTCACGAATTGAAACAGACGCAGTGGATATCGAGATGTGTACACACTATAAGAAGGAAAGACAGCACAAAAAATATTTGGTCAGAACTAAAATATAAATATTATATGTAAGACTTAGTCGGAAGCTTGCTTGAATATTAGATACAAGATTGCAAATGATTCATTGTTACATTTCAAACATTAGGTAGACTGGGTTTCCAGCGTTCTTAAATGACAAAGCCGACATAAAGTCTATCTAGGGAGGACCACACTGCTTTTCACATCCACTGTCCCAAACAAGTCCCGTGGAAACGTTGCGTGCCGTTCATTTGAACACTATAGACTATAGGTGGCGACTGCCGGTACCTGATACAGAATATATGAAGTTAATTAATAGATCAAATCAATGTTTGACAGTTAGATTCACTTGCAATTTCGATTTTCAAACCTACAAGAGTATATAGAAGCCTCTCTTTCGATGCGACCGATTTACGGTTCAAACTCGCTTAGTTGTTGCGATTCGTGAAGAGAGAAAATACCAAGTTTATTGCTTCAACGGGCCCATCGTACCTTGATTATACGGCGACGATCCGATGATCAGAATCCAGAAAGACTGCTGGGGTGGTTGCCGAAAAACTTCGGCGATACCTAATATACGAAATCAATTAATAAAACAAATCACCAGACCATGTAATGCGTACCTAACTTTTGCATGGTTGATTATACATATACAAAAATAGAGTCATGGTCTTCAGCTGATATGGTCCATACTTATACAAAAAGATGTCAGGATTTAAAGTGTCGTCATATACAAACTGTACCAAGAAAAACGCTCTAAAGTGTCATCATATACACAAACTGTACAAAAAAAACGTTCTGTTGTACTCAGTAATAAAATAGTGTTGTATATAGAGCCTTTACAATTTTCAAAAATTAGTCCAAATGGTTCAAATGCTCTAGGGAAGAAGATATTCTATAAAGGGTATGTGAAGTACTCAAAATGATCACCGATTTTGTTTTCTAATATTTTCCATTGCCCATAATCCAAGTAAAAGACAATACATCTGCCTCCAAGTTCCTCAAGAATGAAAATAAGTTGATTATTATGACATTATGCCCAATTTATAACCACCATAGTGTATAGTGTAGTATAAAATGTAGTGTAGTTAGAGAGGTAGTGGGGTCCACAGGACCCATAGTGATAATAACGGAGTTCATTCAATGTAAGGTGGACTAGGTTCACTATATTATTAAATAAGGCCCACTATGGTAGTTATATATATTAGTATGAACATAATAAATGTAAGATGACTTAGTAGAAGGTTCTAGCTTCTAGAAGGTTCCTCCTCTAGAATTTTCTTAGATGATTGGTAGCACTATATAAGGGGTTCAAGCAATGTAATGAGATGTGAATAAGTATTGTAACTGGAGTCAAAGCTCATTAAGGGCCCTAGGTACCCCATATCACCTCCCTAGGTATACTACACATAGAGTCCCCAAAAATATGAAGTGTGAAGACTCTTTTTTCTAAAGAAAAGAGGAGAAGGAGCTTGAGAGACATAATTTCAACATAATTGCTAGATCCCATCCCTAAACCTATTTTTAACTTGAAAAATTTAGAAACAGAGATGAAAAGAAACCCCCCTCCACCCTCACAAGATTGGAGATTGTTTTGTGAAGCTCCATCAAAGAAATCCCATGGCTTTCCTGAGTTGATCCAAACCTCTAGTAAGATCCTTGGAGGCCATATTTCCTTTATGAGAAAGGATATTGAACCCTTGTGCTACTACAATATTCGGCCTAAGGGGGTTGTTTTTAAAAATCACCACGTTTCTAGCAATCTACACCCCATAGAGAATGACAGATAAGGCCTTTATATTTCTATTTGAACCATTCGATAACAATTCTTTCTAACCCAATTGTAGGACTTCCCCACCACAATTGATGCTTCCTCCATATCTTCTTTACGAAAGGGAAATTTAAAAAGAGGTGTAAGGAGGTCTCGTCACTTTCTTTGCATAGAGTGCACCAGGCATAGAGCACACCATCCCTGGCCCTCGATTTTTCAACTCTTCATATTGTCCCATGTTGGGACTTTGTTTGCAATAAGGCACCACATAAAAAATTATGGATTTGAGAGGACATCAAACTTTCCACACGTCTTTCCACCACCAAATTGGGTCTCTTAAATGTTGAAGAATATTTAATTGAATAGATCCCATCTTTGGAGTATATACTCCTAGTGGTGCATACTTCCAAATCAATGCATCCTCAATACGCTTGGGTCAACTATGTTATTTAGATAGTAGAGACCTTGAGTGTGAAGTTTTTGAATCAGTTTGGGGTGCAAAATATGCTTCCCCTCGATGTCAAGCTACATATCTGAACCAATTTGTGTCAGGCTACATATCCAAACCAATTTGAACTTGAATACCATTTCCTACCCACCATATTAAACCATCCCCCACCAGAGAATAGGAACGAATAATCGCCTTCCATATTATAGAGAAAACGACAATTTATTTTTGTGGATTCCTCATCCACTCCAAAACTGAATCTCGGTGAATGTATTTTTGAGTAACTTTATTTTTCCATAAATCGAATTTTCAATAAATCGGTTGTAGAAATCAGTCTCCACACATACTTTGCTGCAAGTTCTCTAGAAAACAAGAAGATGTTTTTGAAACCCCAACTCCCAAGAGATTTTGGGATGGAAAAAACTTTCCATTTTACCAATGGGAGCACCACTTTGTCTTGTGACCCAACCCACATGAATTTGAAGCATAATATGTGAATATTCTCAAGTACCCCTTTAGGGATTCAAGATAAATAAATCCAATAGATAGGGATGACTTCCAAAACTGACTTTACAAGAACCAACCTTCTATCTATGGAAAACCATTTGAAGCTCCATACCTTTAATCTCTTCTCCAATTTTTCTATCAGCTGTACCCATGTAGCATCCCACTCTGGCGCATTGAGAGAACTTATTCTTTGAGGACACTTTCTCGCAAGTGATCCAGATTATTATGATATCAAAACATTTGACTTTGATTATGATGCATTATGGGTATATGACATGTTGTTTTACTACATTGACATAGACAGGTGCTATTGACTCGGTTTTACTGAGTGTGCAAGGTTTTGGACCTTGAGGATGTAGAGGCATCAATGGAACCCCTTGGACTCCGGATCGAGTCAAGGAGTGTGCCTTTGGGGTTTGATTTTTTTACTGTGATATTAGTGCATCTGACTAGATGATATGATGTGGATATGTTCTGACATGATTTTTTGATGATGCAAGCTGACAATAGCTTGCCGACCAGACTCACATATGGAGTAAAGGGGTCACACATGACTACCAGAGATGTTGAGAGAGAGGTGTGGATAGCATCCCTGCCACATCCTACTAGCACTCTCACCGTGGCTCAAACTGTAGGTTAACGATTGCCTAGTTTGAGAGGACCCACAATGCCCTGGGGGTAGACTGTGACAGTGGCTCACGATGATTCTAAGGGGTGCGCAATAAGGCGGGGGCCTTATTCCTTAGAGGCCCTTAGTCTCCCACAAGTTCACCTGGCAGAGTGTTGAGTCCAGGGGTTATTGATGTCTAGCAATCAATCAAGAGGTGAGTGGCACCCTTGGAGCACATAGTGCATTCTGAAGGGCACATTTCACAAAGGAACAGATGAGGCGAGTGGCACCCTTGGAGCACCTAGTGCGTCCTGAGGGGCATGTCACGTTGATGATGATAGAGGGATGAACCTCACAAAAAATATGTTAAGAAATTTTAAAACAATTTCCCTAATTAAATGTCACCTAGTACAAAATCTAAGTTCTAAGTCTAAAATTACGCTAGGGGTAAATTTTGTCTACCTTTAAAAAAATAATAATAAGAAAAAAAAAAGATAAAATAAAATAAATAGATAAATTAAAATAAAATAATAATATTTAAAAATAAAAACCACTTAAATAATAATTATGATTCTTCATAAAATTTTGTAACATGAAGGGAGTAAGAAATTAAATTATTCATAAGAAATAAAATCTGAGGATATAAATTATAAAGAGGGAATTAATTATTTTATCTTTTGATAATCTAAAAAGATACTAAATTAATGATAAAAGGAAAAGGGGATTAAATTCCACACCTGCCTTTTTGAGTTCTAAGTAAAAGGGGAAAGAGGGAAAATAAAAAAATAGGAAACTAGGGAAAAGAGGTAACATAAAAAGGAAAAAGGGGAACTTCAGGGGAAAAGCGAGAAGTCAACTTACTAAAGAATCTACATTTAAGAGCTTTCTAATTTTAAACTGAATTAACAATTTCATAATAAGGAAAACCTTTAAAACCTGTAAGGGAATCTAGGGACACCTAGGAGTGATTCTAAGAGTAACTCTAGGTGGGTGATTTCATAATAAGGAAAGCCTTTAAAACCTGTAAGGGAATCTAGGGACACCTATGAGTGATTCTAAGAGTAACTCTAGGTGGGTGAGGGAAATAAAGATAATTACTTAATTAAATGAATTAATTCATGGAGGATTGTAGGGGATGAGGGACACCTGTACGGAGAGGAATTTTTGAGAATTTATTATTAAAACTTTAATTAAATGAGATTTAGGGAAAGAAAGGAAGTTCGAAAATCTATAAAAGAAAGGGAGGAGAAGGAGGAAAGATCATCTTCTTTTGTCGTAATGTTACACTGCAGAAATATCGACTTGATTGATTTACTTTTGGGGAGTTGGGATACCCAGCTCAGAGAGGAGTGGTAGCTAGGCCTTACGAAGCGAGATGGGATCTAGACGAAACCTATGGATAGTGTGTGTGGCCCCTTTGTGGCTCGGGGGGGTAAGGGAGAAGAAGAGTACCCCTAGCATTGGATGGTAGGTACCGTTGTAGTCTCGACAGTCGGGGAGGGGGAGTTGCATGGAGCGCGCGGATGACACTCGGAGCAGGCGAACAGGCAATGGTACGCTTCTTCAGTTGAATGATAGAATGTCGTAGGATGTATGATTTATATCTGCATGTGTATTGAGTAGGTAAACAAATTTTCTAGTTCCATGACTTAAAATTATATAGCCTAGCTGAATGATTGGTTGATTGATTTTCGTGACCTTCGTCTTCCTGTGTGTCGTGACCACCCTGTGTGTTGATTGTGACCTTAAGGTTTCTATCCTTCATCCCTAGCTCACTAGTCCTCGCCTGAGCAGTTGGCCAGGAGATTGATCTACGGTCGTCGCCTTAGCGTTAAAAGACCTATGGATCTCAATGCCCTACTTTTTTGTGCGAGAATGGTGAAGCGAAGGCGAACCTTTAGCCGTCTACCCAGTGGTTGCTTGTCCTTGAATGATGGTATTTGCGCCTTTTGTATTGTATGCTCCCGCTGCTATTATAACTCCTATTCCCCAGTTGAATCCGCGGTTAAATGTTTTCCGGGCTAGCTCAGCTCTGCGCTTAATGCGCCCCTTTGTGATTCTATTCTACATTTTATTTCACCTCTCAACTACAGATTTACCCGCCTCGCATTAGGAATTTATCACAGAATTTAAGTGTATTGGTGTGATTATTTTGTGATTGTATTTGGTTCTGATTGCACAGGAAATCCGTTCCTCTACCCTGCTCTATTTTTATGACTGAATTTTTAGGTTTCATTCAATTTCTGAAATTTTATGTCTGAAATTATAAGTCTGAATTTATACGTCTGATAAATAGGTTGGAAGTGAACACTATAGTAGTATTATTTTACCACCATAAACAGTCCAGGTACATGGAACGGACGATTTTGTTTTCCTTTGAATGCTGCGAACAGTTGTTATTGTACCAATATCTTTCAACCTTAAAAGTGTTTGAAACCTAGGCTTTGCCATCGCACCAGATAGATTTTAAATTACGATTTTCCAAGGAGAACATGGAAAAGTGTATCGAAGAAGCGTTTGCTTAAGCTTCTATATTACATAGTCTAACAATATTGCTTAATATAGATTAAAAGTTGAAAATATGAGAAATAGATTTAATAATCTTATTTCTATGCAAACCATTGCTGTAAATGGACTATAAACGCATTATTATGTTTAGAATTTTGTTGAACTCTTGAAGTCGTGCCATGTTTGGACAACAATGCACAATATGAGGTCTGAGGCATTGCCAGGATTGAGGGGAATTTGGTTTCTGTATTTCAAAACTTCTTACACAATTTACATCATAAAACTTTTTAACTCACTCCAACATTCCTCCTTCTAATGGACACATGTGATGAATAAGGGCCATATATGTTTGCATTGAAGCATAGATCTTGCAATGAAATGGATTGTAACTCGATTTAAATCTTGAACCGATACCATTTAAACTCTTAACATTTTCCCCTGCAACTTTAGTGAATTCGTATTATGTCGCCTCTGCTAACCATATCAAAACCTTACAATTTCGCCTCTGCATTGTGTTAAAATCGTCCAATTCACCCCTGCAAACTGTGTTAAATTCATACAAATTTCTCCTCTGCACTGTGTTAAATTCATAACATTTTTTTTCTCCTCTGTAAAATGTATAAATTCGTGTTTCAGTCAATGTTGTTTACACCCTCCCTCTGCGAACTGTATAATCGGTTGTCTGTGCCTTCACCTCTTCAAGTCGCATTATGTACGACTATGAAAGGGTTTCTCTATGACGCTGTCAGGATAAAATTGCCGAATCGATTCTTGGTTTCTAACAGTTGCCAAATTGATTCTGGTTTTTTACAGCTCCCATTGATAGCTGCCAAATTGATTTGTGATTTTCTGGCACGCGCGCATCAGTTGCCCAATTGATTTTTGGCATGCAGTCACAGCGGTTAGTTTTATTGTTGCTGATTTATATGCTTTTACTTGGCATAATGGTTGGGCTGCTAATTTTATTCCCGCACCTAAGTTGTGGAATTGATTTTAACCCTTACCTAAGGATATGTCAGTTGGCATTTAGAGACTTTTACATAAATCTTGACATGATTAAACTTCTTTAATTACTTAATATAAAAGGTAAATAGCTGAACTTATTTATTTGATTTTATAATTGATTTTCCTTTAGTTCTTATTAAGAATATGCAAGGTAGCTATGAAGTCCTTACACCTTATATATTATGATATGATCTCTTGATAGTAAAGTGGATTTTTAAGTTAGCATTTGAGTACTTGTGTATAGTTAAATAAGATTGGGACCTCCTTAATCCCTTTTAATGGAATTGCGGGTTTCTCTATTTTATTGTATGGGTCCTTCTTAACTCTTTAAATGGAATTAGAAGTCAACATTGAGTTCTTGATTTTCATTATTTAATTAAGATTCAATCTTCTTTAAAATCCTTATATAGATATGTAAGTTAGCATGTAAATTATCTTAATTAATCCCTAAATTTGGATTCATCTTCTTATAGTTCTTTTAAAGGATTGTAGGGTAGCTTGGGATCTTTCCTTATTTCTCATTTGATTGAATCCTTTATACCTTATAAATTGACGTGAAATATGGCTTTGATATCTTTATGTACTACTTAAAAAGATTGGGATCTTCTTATGGTACCTTGTGGTAGGAAATGTAATTTAACATTGAAGTCTTACATATTGTTAATAGGTGTTGATCTTTTTAATTCTTTTAATGGATGTATAAAGCAACCTTTACTTCCATTAATTGTTCATTAAGTTTGATCTTTTATGATTACCTTGTAAAAAATGGATATGGAATTTGGTATTGAATTCTTAATTTATCACTTAAGTAAGATAATTCATTTCTTTATGATACATAGTGAGCTACATAGGAGTTGTTATATGAGTTGAATCACTTGATAAGTGATGCTTGACTTGAATGAACCTTATCTTAACAAGTTACTAATCATGATTAGAATAGATTTAAATCAAATTCAAAAATTGTAGTTATGCTCTTGTGTTTCTTGTTATTCTTCTTGTATTATCCTCTTGCTCAATTGTATTTAAATATTGTGTAACAGATTGATTAATCATAGTAGATTATTTTATTTTCACCATGAGGAATTGAAGGTTAAGTATGGTCGATAATATATTCTTGAATTGACGCTTATGATGGAATTGAGGGGACCTAGATACCTCCTTGTTCCTCAGAATAGTCGCCAGCCCTGAGACCTTAAATGGTCAAGATCGATGGGAACTTGGGCTTGAGCATTGCTTATGTGTCCTGGAGGTCCTAACCATTGTAGGGTACGACGAGCGAGTAGTTTTTCTTGTATTTTCCAGTTGATTGTCGTCATTGTTTCTAGATTCTTGATGTGCATCTTAGGTCATCATGTTGTCTTTGTAGTTGCATGCGTCATGATCGTCAATGTGTTGCGATGTAGAATATAATGTCTTTTTACCCTTGTACACACACACACACACAATTTTTTTTTTTTGCACTTGCTTTGAGAGGTTGATGTCGTGACGAACGAGAGGTCTGTTACATGTGGTATCAGAGTGGGGTTCAACTTGCAACTTGGGATCGCTACGGCTTTCGTTGATTTGATTTGATTATATTGTTGCTAATCGAGTTGACTTGTGTGCGTGCAGGTAATCATGGTTAGAGGACACCATGGAGACAGACGAAGAGGTGCTAGGGGACGAGGTGTGACGCCTCCAGTAGCATCCATGTCCAAGCGGTCTAACCCCCAGGGAGACGTGGAGGTTCTCGGATAGGAGAAAATATCAGTTGGCGATGTAGTCAGAATGATGAGATCTTTTCAATGCATGTCTGAGGAACTGATCAACCATTTGGACAGAGATGAGGCCAGAGCACTGGTGCCCGCTGAGGTTTCGCCACGTGCTTCGGTTAGTACTGGTAGCGTTCACCGTGAACTCGAGAAGGTCAAATTTCCCTATTTCTTTGGTGCCTCGGACGATGCAACCACCGAGGCATGGTTGGAGAACATGGCGATGTGCTTTGCACTTCACAATTATACTTCCAACATGAAGGTCCACAGGGAAATATTTCAACTAAAGGGGAGCACTCTTCTATGGTGGAAAACACTCCTACCGCAGTTGAACATGGCCGTCGAAGACGTGTCATGGGAACTGTTCAAGGAACAGTTCCAAGAGAGGTACCTTTCAGAGGAATTCATTGAGAGTTAGCTAAATGAGTTCAACGCCTTATGATAGGGAGGTCGTACGATGCCCGAGTATGAGGCCCATTTTATGGAGCTACTCCAGAATGCTCCGCACCTTAACATTGAGAGACTTAAGTTCAAAAGGTTCGTGTTCGGCCTTAACGACAGCCTACGTGAAAAGGTTAGGATTTTGATGCCTTAGACCTTGCATGATGTTGTCCAGAAGGCCCTCATACTAGAGGAGGAGCTTATCAGCGGGGGTCAAACCAGGACTCCAACGAGACCAGCAGGGCAGGTTTCATCGGGAGCACAACAACATCAGAAACCAGCCAGACATACTCCAAGATATCATGGCTTATAGAGGGGATCCAAATTCACTACACCTTGATGACCGATGCCTCAACAACAGACACCTTATCGGGGACCACAACATCAGCAGCAGCGCTGCCCGCAGCAGTAACAATTTAGGCTTGCTCAGTAGAACAGATTGGGGTTCCAGGCCGGTGGGCTGTCATTTTCTACTTCGGGTACCAGGACTACTGGGTCGAAGAAGGGGTGTTGGACGTGTGGGGAGCCACATTACCAGCATGACTACCATGTGGAGAGGACTAGAGCGTCCAGATCAGTCAGACCCACTACCATGGGAGATATGGGCAAGGCCCATCGGATTCATGCAGTGGTGAATAACCGCCAAGCAGAGCACCAATCAATTGTGCTCGAGACGATAGGCACCGTCGATGAGTAGATGCTTAGTATTTTGATAGATCTCGGTGCTACCAAGAGTTTCATTTCTAGTGCAACGCTAAAAAGGACTAAGGTAAAGGCAGTCGAACATGACAAGTTTAGCTTTGTAGAGATGGATTCGGGAGCCAAATAGAAGGTTGGAGGAAAGGTTATGGGCTATGTCCTTAACCTAGGAGAGTTTGTCACCAGGGCCAACCTGTACATCACGATCTTAGGATCCTATGACGTCGTTATAGGTATGGACTGGTTGGAATCGCATGAGGCAATACTCAATTGTAAGACAAAACGGTTGAGCTTGGTCGATGACAAGAGATAGAGACGGGTGATTGTAGGACAAAACCAAGGATTTTCCTTGAGGTTCATCTCTTCCTTGCAACTTCTGAAGAGCATGTGCAAGGGGTGCAAGCTTTATGCGATCCTTGCGTTAAATGAGAAAGGAGTAGAGGAAGGTCTAGAACACCTTCTGGTGGTGAAAGAGTTTGCGGACATATTTCCAGAGGAGTTACCTGGGATGCCGCTGGAGAGAGAGTTAGAGCTTACCATAGACCTGAACCGAGGACTGAACCGATAGCAAGAATGCCTTATCAAATGTCAACCCCAAAGTTATAAGAGTTGAAAATGCAACTGAAGGAGTTGCTGGACCTGGGACTGATACGTCCTAGTGTGTGACCGTGGGGTGCACCTATTATTTTCATACGAAAGAAGGACGAATCATGGAGGCTTTGCATTGACTACCGTCAACTGAACAAGGCCACGATCAAGAATCAGTATCCATTGCCAAGAATTGATTATTTGTTCGATCAAATGAAGGGTGCGACGATGTTCTCCAATATCAATTTACGATTGGGGTATCACCAGTTACGGATCAAGGATGATGACGTCCCTAAGACTGCCTTTAAGAGGAGGTTTGGACATTACGATTTTACTGTTTTACCATTTGGACTGACAAACGCCCCAGGGGTATTTATGAGTTTGATGAATGGGGTGTTCCGCGAGTACTTGGACAAGTTCGTCCAAGTATTCATTGACGATATTTTGATTTACTCTCAGATGATGGAGGAGCATGACGAGCACTTGTGCTTGGTGCTATAGTGTTTGCGAGAGCACAAATTTTATGGGAAGTTGTCCAAATGCTCATTTTATCAATCAAAGATTCACTACTTAGGGAATGTCATCTCTAGCGAAGGCATCGCCATGGATCCAGCCAAGGTCGAGGCTATTATGGAATGGCCTGCATTGACGAATGTCCCAGAAGTGCGTAGCTTCATGGGTTTAGAAGGATACTATGATTCGTCGAGGGATTTTCTTAGATAGAAAATCCAATCACAGAATTGCAAAAGAAAAACAAGAAATTCATTTGGACCGAGAAATGTGCAGAAGCATTTCAGAGGCTAAAGGAATTGTTGACAACAACAATGATACTAAAGGTCCCTGACATGGATGTGGATTTCTTGGCATGCACTGACACATCCAAAGAATTCTTAGGCGGAGTCTTGATGCAAGATGGACGAGTGATCACTTACATTTCGAGGAAACTGAGAAGGCATGAGGAGAACTACACGACGCATGATTTGGAGTTATTAGCCATCGTATATGCCTTGAAGGTTTGGAGACACTACCTTGTTGGATGAAAATTTGAACTAAAGACTGATCATTGTGGACTATAACACATATTTACGCAAAGTGACCTTAACGCACGACAATGACGTTGGTTATAATTGCTTAGTGAGTATGATTTCGAGATTACTTACATAAAAGGGACAATGAACAGGGTGGCAAATGCATTGAGTCGAAGACCATGCATCTTTTCGGTGTTGCCTCTTCAGATGAATCTACATGAAAATATTCTAACTTTATAGCGTGATGACTGGTACAAGGAGGTTGAGGG
The DNA here is from genome assembly GCA_009831015.1 of Picea engelmannii. Taxonomy (NCBI): domain Eukaryota; kingdom Viridiplantae; phylum Streptophyta; class Pinopsida; order Pinales; family Pinaceae; genus Picea; species Picea engelmannii. The sequence continues at coordinate 327,419 of ML789854.1, read as the reverse complement.
TTTTATTGGACAAAACACAATGATGGTACCATGATTTGAGGGCTTTTCATTTGATAGTGATGGCTTATTGAGGTTTAAAAGTCATATCTACATACCACCAAATGATGAGTTGAGGATGTTGATCCTAAACGAGGCCCATAGAGCAGTATACATGGCTCATCTAGGAGTCACGAAGATGAGGGCAGACCTTAAACCCTTATTCTTTTGGAAGGGAATGAAGGCAGACATAGTCAACTATGTGGCCAGATGTCTAGAATGTTAGCAAATAAAGGCTGAACATAGACACCCAACAGTATTACTACAACCACATGCCATTTCAGAATTGAAATGGGAGTTTATTTCGATGGATTTTATTGTTGGATTGCCACTGACGGCAAGGCGACATGACTCGATTTTCGTAGTAGTAGACACTCTGACGAAGAGTACTGACTTTATTCCTATTCGTATGACGTATTAAGCACCTGACATAGCTAGAGTTTTCATTAGTGAGATTTTGAGGCTGAATGGCGTGCCTAAGAGGATTATATCTGATCGAGGATTGGTGTTTATCGGACGATTTTGGACGAGTTTCCAAGAGGCCTTGGGAACCCAACTTAACTTTACTACTGCATATCACCCGGAGACTGACGAACAGACTGACCGAATGAACCAAACCTTGGAGGACATGTTGTGCATGTACGTGATGGACCAACAAAAGTGTTGGGAGGAATTCTTGCCACTAGTGGAGTTCGCTTACAACAACAGTTACTAGAGCACCATTAAGATGGCGCCTTTTGAGTTTCTTTACGAGTGACCGTGTCAGAGGCCCTTGAGTTGGGATCGACTTGAGGATAGGGTCTTGGTGGGACCAGAAGCGATCTAAGAAATGGAAGAGAAAATGAAAACAATAATACAAAGGATTAAAGAAGTGCAGGATCGATAGGAGAGTTATGTCGATGTGCACCGTGTCGACTGTAGTTACGAGGTCGACGATCGAGTCTTCTTGCGGGTTAAACCACATAAGAGATCGATCAAGTTTGGGAAGGGAGATAAACTCTCTCCTAGGTTCATGGAACCCTTTGAGATTGTGAAGAGAAAGAAGCCCATGGCCTATCGACTAGCCTTGCCTGATTCTTTGAGGCGTATGCACGATGTTTTTCATGTATCTGTTTTGAAACATTATATTAGTGATCCTACAAATGTTATTGACATGAGTTCCTTGCAGGTATCGGATGAGGGAGAGATCACGACTGAGCTTGTCCGCATATTGGATCATCATGTTCGAAAACTACAATGTCGAATGGTAGATCGGGTCAACGTCTAGTGGGACAATTATAGTCCGCACTCAGTGACCAGGGAGGACGCATATGATATGCACCAACAGTTTCCATTTTTGTTTGATATATAGACATATGATACTGTGATACACTTATTTTGGCATTTATACTGTGAAAATTCGGGACGAAGTTTAGACCAAGAGGGGGTGTATGTAACATCCCGCTTTGGCACACTGAGCAAACTTATTCTTTGAGGAGACTTGCTCGCAAGTGATCTAGATTATTATGATATTAAAACATTTGACTTTGATTATGATGCGTTATGGGTAGATGACATGTTGTTTTACTACATTGACATAGACAGGTGCTATTGACTCGGTTTTACTGAGTGTGTAGGGTTTTGGACCTTGAGGATGCAGAGGCATCGATGGAACCCCTTGGACTCTGGATCGAGTCAGGGAGTGTGCCTTTGGGGATTGACTATTTTACTATGATATTAGTGCATCTGACTAGATGATATGATGTGGATATGTTCTAACATGATTTGTTGATGATTCAGGTTGACGATAGCTTGCCAACCAGACTCACATATGGAGTAAAGGGGTCACACACGACTACTAGAGATGTTGAGGGAGAGGTGTGGACAACAGTCCTACCACAACCTACTAGCACTCCTGCCATGGCTCAAACTGTAGCTTAACGATTACCTAGTTTGAGAGGACCCACGATGTTGTGGGGGTAGACTGCGACAGTCGGTCACGATGATTCTAAGGGGCACACAATAAGGTGGGGGCATTATTCCTTAGAGGCCCTTAGTCTCCCACAAGTTCACCTGGCAGAGTGTTGACTCCAGGGGTTATTGATGTCTACCAATCAGTCAAGAGGTGAGTGGCACCCTTGAAGCACATAGTGCATCCTGAAGGGCACATCACGCAAAGGAACAAATTAGGTGAGTGGCACCCTTGGAGCACCTAGTGCATCCTGAAGGGCACATCGCATTGATGATGATAGAGGGATGAACCTCGATGGCCCTAAGGCAAATAACATGTTAATAAATTTTAAAAGAATTTGCCTAATTAAATGTCGCCCAGTACAAAATCTAAGTTCTAAGTCTAAAATTATGCTAGGGGTAAATTTTGTCTACCTTTAAAAAAAAATAATAAGAAGAAAATAAAAAAAAAGATAAAATAAAATAAATAGATAAATTAAAATAAAATAATAATATTTAAAAGTAAAACCACCTAAATAATAATTATGATTCTTCATAAAATTTTGTAACATGAAGGGAGTAAGAAATTAAATTATTCATAAGAAATAAAATATGAGGATATAAATTATAAAGAGGGAATTAATTATTTTATCTTTTGATAATCTAAAAAGATACTAAATTAATGATAAAAGGAAAAAGGGATTAAATTCCACACCTGCCTTTTTGAGTTCTAAGTAAAAGGGGAAAGAGGGAAAATAAAAAAATAGGAAACTAGGGAAAAGAGGTAACATAAAAAGGAAAAAGGGGAACTTAAGGGGAAAAGCGGGAAGTCATCTTAGTAAAGAATCTACATTTAAGAGTTTTCTAATTTTAAACTGAATTAACAATTCATAATAAGGGAAGCCTTTAAAGCCTGTAAGGGAATCTAGGGACACCTAGGAGTGATTCTAGGAGTAACTCTAGGTGGGTGAGGGAAATAAAGATAATTACTTAATTAAAGGAATTATTTCATGAATGATTGTAGGGGATGAGAGACACTTGTACGGAGATGAATTTTTGAGAATTTATTATTAAAACTTTAATTAAATGAGATTTAGGGAAAGAAAGGAAGTTCAAAACTCTATAAAAGAAAGGGAGGAGAAGGAGGAAAGATCATCTTTTGTTGGCATAACGTTACGCTGTAGAAATATTGACTTGACTGATTTACTTGTGGGGAGTTGGGATACCCAGATCGGAGAGGAGTGGTAGCTCGGCCTTGCGAGGCAAGCTGGGAGCTAGATGAACCCTCTGGATAGTGTGTGTGGCCCCATTGTGGCTCAGGGGGCTAAGGGGGAAGAAGAGTACCCCTAGCGTTGGCTGGGAGGTACTGGTGTAGTCTTGACGGTCGGCGAGAAGGAATTGCAAGGAGCACGTGGATGCCACTCAGATTAGGTGAACAGAAAATGGTACGCATCTTCTATTGAATGTTATAATGTCGTCAGATGTATGATTTAGATCTACATGTGTATTGAGTAGGTAAACATATTGTCTAGTTCCATGACTGAAAATTGTATAGCCTAGATAAATGATTGGTTGATTGATTTTCGTGACCTTCATCTTCCCGTGTGTCGTGACCACCCTGTGTGTTGATTGTGACCTTGAGGTTGTTATCCTTCATCCCTATCTCACTAGTCCTCTCCTGAGCAGTTGACTAGGATCTTGATCTATGGTTGTCGCCTTAGGGTTAAAATACCTATGGATCTCAATGCCCTACTTTTCTGTGCGAGGATGGTGAAGCGAAGATGAAACTTTAGCTGTCTACCCAGTGGTTTCTCGTGCTTGAGTGATGGTCTTTGTGCCTTTTGTATTGTATGATCTCGCCGTTGTTATAATTCCTATTCCCCAGTTGACTTTGCGGTTAAATGTTTTCCGGGCTAGCTCAACTCTGCGCTTAATGTGCCCCTTTGTGATTCTACTCTGCGTTTTATTTCACCTCTCAACTACAGATTAACCCGCTTCGCATTAGGAATTTATCAAAGAATTTAATTGTATTGGTGTGATTATTTTGTGATTGTATTTGGTTCCGGATGCACAGGAAATCCGTCCCTCTACCCTGCTCTATTTTTATGACTGAATTTTTAGGTCTGATTCAATTTCTGAAATTTTATGTCTGAAATTATAAGTTTGAATTTATAGGTCTGATAAATAGGTTGGAAGTGAACACTATAGTAGTATTCTTTTACCACCATAAACACTCCAGGTACATGGAACAAATGATTTTGTTTGACTTTGAATGCTGGGAACAATTGTTATTGTACTAAACTGTTTCAACCTTAAACATATTTGGAACCTAGGCTTCGCCATTGCACCAGATAGATTTTAAATTACGATTTTCCAAGGAGAATAGGGACAAGTGTATCGAAGAAGCATTTTCCTAAGATTCTGTATTACGTAGTCTAACAACATTGCTTAATATAGATTAAAAGTTGAAAATATGAGAAATAGATTTAATAATCTTATTTCTATGCAAACCATCACTCTAAATGGACTGTAAACGCATTTTTATGTTTAGAATTTTTTTGAACTGTTGAAGTTGTGCCATGTTTGAACAACAATGCACAAGATGAGGTCTAAGGCATTGCCAGGATCGAGGGGAATTTGGTTTCTGTATTTCAAAACTTCTCACACAATTTACATCATAAAACTTTTTAACTCACTCCAAAATTCCGCTTTCTGATGGACACATGTGATGAATAAGGTGCATATATGTTGGCATTGAAGCATAGATCTTGCAATGAAATGGATTGTAACTCAATTTAAAGATTGAACCGATACCATTTAAACTCTTAACATTCTCCCCTGCAACTGTAGTGAATTCGTATCATGTCGCCTCTGCTAACCATATCAAAACCTTATAATTTTGCCTCTGCACTATGTTAAAATAGTCCAATTCACCCCTGCAAATTGTGTTAAATTCATACAATTTTTGCCTCTGCACTGTGTTAAATTCATAACATTTTTTTCCCCTTTGCAAAATGTATAAAGTCACATTTCAGTGAATGTTGTTTACACCCTCCCTTTGCGAACTGTATAATCGGTTGTCTGTGCCTTCATCTTTGCAAGTCATGTTATGTACGACTGTGAAAGGGTTTCTCTATGATGCTGTCAGGATAAAATTGCCGAATTGATTCTTGGTTTCTAACAGTTGCCAAATTGAAAATTTCCGAATTGATTCTAGTTTCTGACAGCTGCCATTGACAGCTACCATTGATAGCTGCCAAATTGATTCATGATTTTCTGGCACACACACATTAGTTGCCCAATTGATTTCTGGCATGCACTCACAGCCGTTAGTTTTCTTGTTGTTGATTTATATGTTTTTACTTGGCATAATGGTTGGGCCGCTAATTTTATTCCCGCACCTAAGTTGTGAAATTGATTTTAACCCTTACCTAAGTTGTGAAATTGATTTTAACCCTTACCTATGGATATGTCAGTTGGCATTTAGAGACTTTTATATAAATCTTTACATGATTAAACTTCTTTAATTACTTAATATAAAGGTAAATAGCTTAACTTATTTATTTTCTTTTATAATTGATTTTCCTTTAGTTCTTATTAAGAATATGCAAGGTAGTTATGAAGTCCTTACACCTTATATATTATGATGTGATCTCTTGATAGTAATGCAGATTTTTAAGTTAGCATTTGAGTACTTGTGTATAGTTAAATAAGATTGGGACCTCCTTAATCCCTTTTAATGGAATTGCAGGTTTCTCTATTTTATTGTATTGGTCCTTCTTAACGCTTTAAATGGAATTATAAGTCAACATTAAGTTCTTAATTTGCATTATTTAATTAAGATTCAATCTTCTTTAAAATCCTTATATAGATATGTAAGTTAGCATGTAAATTATCTTAATTAGTTCCTAAATTTGGATTCATCTTCTTATAGTTATTTTAATGGATTGTAGGGTAGCTTGGGATCTTTCCTTATTTCTCATTTGATTGAATCGTTTATACCTTATAAATGGACGTGTAATATGTCATTTATATCTTTATGTACTACTTAAAAAGATTGGGATCTTCTTATGGTACCTTGTGGTAGGAAATGTAATTTAGCATTGAAGTCTTACATATTGTTAATAGGTGTTGATCTTTTTAATTCTTTTAATGGATGTATAAAGCATCCTTTACTTCCATTAATTGTTTATTAAGTTTGATCTTTGATGATTACTTTGTAAAAAATGGATATGGAATTTGGTATTGAATTCTTAATTTATCACTTAAGTAAGATAATTCATTTCCTTATGATACATAGTAAGCTACATAGGAGTTGTACTTGTTATATGAGTTGAATAACTTGATAAGTGATGCTTGACTTGAATGAACCTGATATTAACAAGTTACTAATCATGATTAGAATAGATTTAAATCAAATTCAAAAATTGTAGTTATGTTCTTGTGTTTCTTGTTATTCTTCATGTATTATCCTCTTGCTCAATTGTATTTAAATATTGTGTAACAGATTGATTAATCATAGTAGATTATTTTATTTTCACCATGAGGAATTAAAGGTTAAGTATGGTCGATAATATAGTCTTGAATTGATTCTTATGATGGGATTGAGGGGACCTAGATACCTCCTTGTTCCTCAGAACAGTCGCCAGCCCTGAGACCTTAAATGGTCAAGATCGATGGGAACCTGGGCTTGAGCGTTGCTTATGTGTCATGGAGGTCCTAACCATTGTAGGGTAGGACGGGCGGGTAGTTTGTATTGTATTTGCTAGTTGATTTTCATCATTGTTTCCAGATGCTTGATGTGCGTCTTAGGTCGTCATGTTGTTGTTGTAGTTTCATGCATCATGATCATCGTCGTGTTGTGACACAGAATATAATGTATTTTTACCCTTGTACACACACACAAAAATAAAATAAAATTTGTACTTGCTTTGAGAGGTTGATGTCATGACGAACGGGAGGTCCGTTACAACCCAATCAGATTTTAGATAACTATTTGGCTTCAATTGAAAGCCGAGATACTTTAGAACTAAGTATATATCATTTACCTCAAAAGGGAAGAAATATATATAAAGAGTTAGCTCTTCATCCATCATATAATTGACTGATAAAGTACTTTTCCATTAATTGATTTGCATTCTTGAAACCCTTGAGAAAAGTCCCAAAATGGTTGAGAGAGATTCAACACCTCCCCTATGCCCATCATAAAACAAAATAACATCATCTACAAAGAGAACATTTGATATATATAGAGTAGGGGAAATAAATATACCCAAAAAAAGACTATGTACTTTTGCATCTGACAATAATCTGCTAAGACTTTTAGTCACTAAGAGGAAAAAAATGGGGAGAGAGGGAATGCCTTCCTTAACCCTCTCCCTACATGAAAACAAGTGGAAGATTCTCTGTTTATTAATACAACAAAGGTGGTAGAAGTAATACAACTCATAACCCAATTTATAAAAGGGACTTCAAACCCCAAGTGTGTCACCAACAACCAAACATAGAGCCATCTCACGTGATCATAGGCCTTTGATAGATCGATTTTTACCACCGACCCTTTTAGTTTTATTGTCTTTGTATGGTCTTTGTGTGCCACACTAATGGCCTCAATAATATGTCTTCCTTCTGGGAAACCAAACTGCTCTTTTGAAATTGACTCCAAGAGAACAAGTTTCAGCCTCCTAACAATGATTTTTTCCACCACTTTATAGATGCATTTGTAGAGAAAGATTGAATGAAATTCCTTAAAATATTGTGGATCATCTCATTTTGGTATTAGGGATATAAAGGTGGTGTTGATAATATCATAGATATTCCCTTATCCCCTTGACTCCTCTAGCACATTTAAAATATCTTCCCCAATCAAATCATAACAACATGTGAAAAACTCAATTGGCTAGCCATATGATCCTAGGATATTGTCATTTTGAAAGCTGCTTAGGACCTCCTTGAGATCCTCTTATGAGAATTCTTCCATGAGGTTCATGTTTTCCTCTTCACCAATAAAGTGTGGAAACAATCTTTCCACCCTAACAATTTCTACAATTGAAGACCGATTATCTACCTTGAAAAGAGAATGGAAGTAATGTTTTCCTAGCTAATTTATCCCTTCAAAAGAAGAGACCTACCTCCCATGATTATATTTAAGGCTCCATATGGTATTTGAAATCTTTCTACCTTTAGCATATGTCTAAAAGAACTTTGTAGTTTTGTCTCCTTTCTCCAACCAAATAGCTCAAATTTTAAGTCTCCAAGTTGCTTCCTTGTCATCCAAAAGTTTCCTCTTATTTTGTTCCAGTTTAATCAACCTATCTTTGGACTCTCTAGTTTCATAGCCTCCATATGGTGACTCAAAAATGGATTTTAGAGATACTTCTATATCCATTAGCTCATTTTCATCTCAGGAACACTTTTTACTTTCCCACTCTTTTGTAGCTCTCTTCACCTTACTTAAATTGGCAAAAAATTGAACAGTTGTTGCTACTCCTAAATCCATATCAAAGGGATTACACTGCACCTTCAAAAGATCATTGAAAATTTCCTCTTTAAGCCATTCTGGATTCATTTGAACGAATTGACAGGCTTGCACATACCTTTTTCCACCTCAAGAAAAAATGGATAATGGTATGAAACCCCACAATACCCACCCATTATCTCATCTATTAATTACCATCCAAAATTTTATCTGAGACCAAAAAGTGATCCAATCATTTTTTTATCCTCTCATCCCCAACTCTATTATTTCTCCATGTGGGGAATAATCTTGTGGAGGAAATATCTGAAATCCCTCTTCCTTCAAAAAGATGTAGAAAAAATCCGATAAGGAGTCAGGTCTGGCACGAGGGTCCAGACCTCAGCTGAGCCTATCGAGAAGTTGAAGTCCCCCCCCCACCAAATTAGGGTATCTAATTTGAAGATATATTTTTTTTATCAAGGTTTCCGAGGACAAAACTCTCTCAAAGTATGGCCCGTATATATTTATTACCATGAAATGCATCCCCGAAGAAATTTCCCTAGTCTAGAATCAAATCCCATACTATTGATAGGTTTTTCGTTATGTTATTCCATCTAAGTGCCAACCCCCCCAAGCATCCATACAAACAAAAATCCAGTTTTTTACTAAATTTTCTAATAGAGCAGAAACTTTTGAACTCTTTCCCAAAGTCTCTTGTAGGAAAATGATCTCTGGATGATTTGACTCAATCATCCTTTTGAGGGCATCTTTTTTGGATGTGATTGCCACACCCCTACAATTGAAAGAGAGACACTTCATGGGGGAACCCCTCCTAGAACTACTGCATTTGGGTCAAATTCCGACGACGCGTTCGTCGCAATTGCCACTTTCTATTGTCGGAAGACCGACAAACCTCGAACCCCCTCAAACGTCATTTCACATGACGTCGTTTTTTTGACGACTTAGTTTTCGTCGGTATTGCATCGTTTGAAACGTCGCAATACCGACGTTTCAAATGTGGCAAGACCGATGTTTCAAACGTGGCAAGAGAGACGTTGTAAACGTGGCAAGAACAATGTTTCAAATGTGGCAAGAGAGACATTTCAAACATGGCAAGACTGACGTTTCAAACGTGGCAAGACCGACGTTTCAAATGTGGCAAGAGAGACGTTGCAAATGTGGCAAGACCGACGTTTCAAACGTGGCAAGAGAGATGTTGCAAACGTGGCAAGACCGACGTTACAAACGTGGCAAGAGAGACGTTGCAAACGTGGCAAGACCGACGTTTCAAACGTGGCAAGTGAGACCTTTCAAACGTGGCAAGTGAGACGTTGCAAACGTGGCAAGTGAGACGTTTCAGATGTCTGAAAAGTGGCAATAGAGACATCTAGAATGTGGCAAGACCAACGTCTTGAAGGTGGCAAGTTCTCGTCTATAACGTGGGAAGAGAGACGTTAAGAGGTATCATCTCCGACATGGTTTCTATGGGAGCGACACTCCAAAATGTCGCAATAGCGACCTTCTTGTAGGTATTTAAAAAAAAAATACAATATCAGTACTAAGA
>ML789854.1:231489-290292 GCA_009831015.1 Picea engelmannii | reverse complement strand
TTATCTGCTTCAAGTTCTTCATCTTGTACTACAACATCATTTCTGCTACTACTTGGTGCTTTGTGCATAAAGTTAGGGGGCAAATCTAACTTTATAATTACAAACAATCATGAAAAATTAGTGCATGTATAAAACATTATAAATTTTGAGAATATAATAAATATTAAAACAGATAATGAATATACATACCATCAGACGATATTCATTTGATCTCCCGTCCATGTGCCCATATTTTCTACAATGTTTTGTAGCTGTTGCTATTAAAACTCTTTCAGGACATCTAGTACAACAATTTTTGCAAGGGAAATAACATTTACCGTCACCCTTTTCACCCTCTTTAATTCTTTTCCCAACTCTAATGTTTTCTGACATTCTTCCCCACAGACTTATACTGAAACAAATATCTATTTTTTGTTCGCTGAGAAGACCCGCAAACCCTTTTTGAAGAGTCGTTATTATAGCAAACTTGTTGCAATATCCGTCAAATGCAACATATTTATAGATTTTGTAACGTTGCAATTCCGATGTAAAAAAGTCCTAAGTGACCGTTGGTATTTTGACTTGGTGAACATACTAAGGTGACCGTTGGAGGGGAAAACCTAGTTTCGCAAACATCGCAATTGCGACATACATTTTCACAAACATGGCAATGGAGACGTTAACGTGGCAAGAGTGACGTTAACGTGGCAATTGCGACATACATCTTCACAAACGTGGAAAGAGCGACGTTCCAGTGGAAAACGTGGTAAGAGTGACGTTAACGTGGCAATTGCGACATACATCTTCACAAACGTGGCAAGAGAGACGTTCCAGTGGAAAAAGTGGAAAGAGCGACGTTCCAGTGGAAAACGTGGCAAGAGCGATGTTAACGTGGCAATTATGACATACATCTTCACAAACGTGGCAAGAGCGACGTTAACGTGGCAAGAGAGACGTTCCAGTGGAAAATGTGGTAAGAGCGACGTTCCAGTGGAAAACGTGGCAAGAGCGACGTTAACGTGGCAAGACCAACGTTAACGTGGCAAGAGTGACGTTATCGGGCAACATGAACTTTTTTTTTTTATAAATTTCCTCTATTTTGCGACAATATGGACAATTTTGTCCATAACGCCGCAAATAAAACGTCGAAATTTTTACAATATGTAGTAGTGTAGGGATTTCGATTCTTTAAGCACCCACTTTATTGATAACTATTTATAGGCAACAAGACCCACGAGGGCCTGTTTCTGGGATTTTGAGATTGGAATTTTTTTCCCTTCTCCAAAACCCCCGAGATCGGTCTAGGATTTGTACCGAGCCCTTCCACCCTATTTGGGCATAGGTTGAAGGAACAGGGTATAGATTGGCTCCTCAATTGATAGGTGATGGCCTCCTCCTCTGAATCCATAGATGATTTGGGATCCTCACAAATTTTTATCAAAGATGAGACAGTTGAGGGGGAACAAAGGAACAAAGAGAAAATGAAGAATTTGACCACGTTGAAAAAGAATAAAATCCCTCAAAAGGGAAATACAATTTTTTCAGGGAATATCCCATCCACTCTTTGTCAAGTAGAGATAAAGAGTTTATTTAAAAATTAATAGAGGAAGGCAGAGTCAAAATATTACCTTGTGCCAGATGGTCGTCTTGCACTACTAGATATTGAAGGCTTCTCGGCTTAGGAGAAGATCCCATATCCACAACGTCTTTGGAAATGGGAGAGGATTGACCTGATGTAATATCACCTACCACTTGACCTTTAGAGGGATGATTTTGGGCCTTTAATTTTCCTTCGATTGAATCATTTGAGAAATCTTCTCTTTGCGACACCATATGTTTTCTAGAATGAGCCTTCATCAAACCCTCTTATCTCTCCTGGATAGGAAGACCACACTGACTTACAGTGTGGCCATATTGGTGAAATTTTTGGTAGCGAAACTCGACACCCTCGTAATCCATTTTTTGTTTAAACAACTTTTCCCTTGAAATTAATTCTAGTTCTTCAATTAGTCTCTCCCAAGTATTAAGAGACATCAAGATCCTAGCTACCACCATCATAAAGGGCATATCCGCATCGAGATAGGTCCCAAGAAAATTCTTGAGCTCTGCAAATCTTTTTTTGGTCCAAAACTCCATAGGAAGTCCTAGGAGCCTAACCCAAATAGGAGCAACATCCATTGTTTCCATGTTGGAATCAAACAAGGGAGACCATTTTTTGAGAATAATTGGGGTGAAATCTATACTCCATGTCTTCCTAAGAACCGAGTCCACCTCCTTCACAAATTTGAACTTGAATCAAAATAAATATTGGCATTGGGATGCTTAATGCTTAGGAAATGTCCCAACAAACGAGAGGATAACCATGTATGAATTAAAGACACCCAACAAAAGAGAAAGTGACCCTTTGCTAACTAAATATGCCTAGAAAAACATTCAATGTGTGAAAACTTTAGAATACATGCCAAACAAATGAAATTTAGCCCCATGAGAGAGAAAGTTATTACGGGAGAGAGAGACATGAATTTAAAAACTTCTTCAATAGCTCTAGATTGCAGAATGTTGATTTCCCTTCTCCAGAATCATTCAATGGTGGAAAATTGAGTGTTTTTGGGATGGGTTTCTCCATTAAATAGTTTATTATGCAGGTCAACAACCACATAGTGATAAAAATCACAAATGACACACCAATTTTTATATTGAAATCTCAACATCTAATGAAGATTTTATTAAGCTCTTGAGATAATTACAATGGGGTGGGATATACATAGCATTTGTGTATAAAGTTACGTGCTAACAATACAAGTTGCAGATGGCCATATTTTAGAGACACTCTTCACTCAGTGTAGACAAGCTCCATGACTCCTTCACCCACCAAACTTTGAGTAGGTTGCCCTTTTCAAGATTTCATTTCTTTCACTATTCTCCCCAATTCTCCTTCATCTCCCATTTCCTTTTCACTACAACATTCATTCTTTTGATGAGGGAGACCAACCATCACATAATTAGTTTTCACTTCCTGTTTGCCAAAAAAAAATAAAAATAAAAAAATAAATAATTACACATATACTTAAAAAACAAATAAAATAAGAGAACAATTACAAATTTACAAGAGGTACATCCCCACATTAAAGAATATTCATGAACTAACCATGCAACGCGGGGGGTAAAAGAGACCATTTGATCACAATGGTGAAAAAAACATATCTTAATTAACCTAACAAAATTCTTATCGCGTTTATTTATTTTTTAATTAAAAAGTGAGTTTGTGTAGTAATTAAAGGATATCTAACTAGAAAACATTTTATAATAAGATTTTAAGCCATGGCCAAGTACTTTGAAATTTATATTTGAAATTGATATGGATTGTTGTGTTATTAATTATTTATTCTTAGAAAATATGGCTCTTAGTAATCATTCTTTCAATTGGAAAACAAAAAGTGAAAGGATCATTTTCAAATGAAAACAAGTGTTGTATGACAATGTAATCCCTACCTAAAAGTTAATTTATCTGGGAAAGTAAAAGTTAATTTGTTGAGTTAAGTAAAAGTAAATTAAAAGTAAATTTATCTTACCATAAGTGTATTATGGAGACTTGAATTCTTATAACCTATTGGCTAGATCAATAAATTGTAGGTCAATTTTGAGATCAATGGTTGGTGCACTGTTAATGCATTGTTTGATACATTAATCATCTGTTTGTTTCAAATTTAAATTTTAGTCAATCAATTATTCATATATATATATATATATATATATATATATATATATATATATATATATATATATATAGTGTTTGTCATTTTTCATGTCTTGCTGATATACATCTTGCACCCAACACTTCAGTCATATACATTTTCCACTCAACAATTCCGCGGGGTGGATACCCGGGTTCACATTTATATTCATGCTTATGTATCACCAGTCAAATGGACTGCAACATGAGATTTAATAATTTATAGAATATTATAACTTTGTACCAAGATTTATAGTAATTTATATAATGCTATAACATTTTTTACTTAAAAAAATAGTATAAACAATTATTTAAATTTTGTTGAGTATTATTTTTAATGTTTTCAAATGTAATTTTGGAATTTTGATTTTTTTTATGATAATAAAAGTTTGTACATGGAAATTGATCCTTCTTGACTCTAGAGTTAAAATGAATATATAGTTGTATATACTATTTTATATTAATATTAATAAATAAAATATAAAGTAAAATTAATGATATCTATCCTATAATATTAATATTAAATATAGTATTCATTATTAATATGTGATAATGTTTTGTTAAATTTTATTCAATTAATTATTCATATTTATTTTTATCTTTCATTTTTCATGTTTTGCTTGTTCCGTGATGTACATTTTTCACAGAACACTTCCCTCATATGGATTTTGCATCCAACAATTTCACGGGTCGACAGACTAGCTGATTCACATTTATAGTACAACAACATGAGATTAACTAATTTATAAAATATTATAACATTGTAGTAATATTTATAATAATTTTTAATTTTTATTCAATATTATTTTTAATGTTTTTAAATGTAATTTTGAAATTTTAGAATTTTGATTTTGTTTATGCTAATAAAGGTTTGTACGTGAAATTGATTATTCTTTAACTTGTATATAGTATTTTATATTAATATTAATAAATGAACTATAAAGTAAAATTAATGATCTATTCTATAATATTAATATTAAACATCGTATTTATTATTAATATGTGATAATTTTTTGTTAAATTTTATTCAATTAATTATTCATATATATATATATATATATATATATATATATATATATATATATTCCATTTTTCATGTTCCACACTCAATAAACAAGAGGAACTAGCGGGTTCACACTCTTCACATTTATAGTCATGCTTATGTATTATGACCTACCTCAACGTGAGATTTAATAATTTATATAATATTATAACACTGTACCAAGATTTATAATAATTTATATAATGCTATAACACTTTTTACTTAAAGAATAGTATAAACAATTATTTAAATTTTATTCAATATTATTTTAATGTTTTTAAATGTAATTTTGGAATTTTGATTTTGTTTATGATAATAAAGGTTTGTAAATAGAAATTGATTCTTCTTTCTTATTGACCTTTTAGTTAAAATGGATATATACTTGTATATACTATTTTATATTAATATTAATAAATAAACTATAAAGTAAAATTAATGATATCTATCCTATAATATTAATATTAAATAGATTATTCATTGTTAATATGTGATAANTATATTCATTTTTCGTGTCCCGTTTTTTCGTGATATACATCTTGTACCCAACACTTTCTTCATATACATTTTTTACTCAACAATTCCGCTTATGTATCACGAGTCATGTTCCGTGATATACATCTTGCACCCAACACTTCCGTCATATACATATTGCACCCAACAATTAGGTAGAGTCATGTTTCATGATATACATCTTGCACCCAACACTTCCGTCAACACTTCCGTCATACACATTTTGTTCCCAACAATTAGGTGGGTTGGCAGACTCACAAGTTCACATTTATAGCCATGCTTATGTATCACTAGTTCGATGGACGACAACATGAGATTTAGTAATTTATAGAATATTATAACATTGTACCAACATTTATAGTAACCTATATAATGCTATAACACTTTTACTTAAAGAATAGCATAAACCATTATTTAAATTTTATTCAATATTATCTTTAATGTTTTTAAATGGAATTTTGGAATTTTGATTTTGTTTATGATAATAAAGATTTGTACCTGGAAATTGATCCTTCTTGACTCTAGAGCTAAAATGTATATATACTTATATATACTATTTAATATTAATATTAATAAATAAACTATAAAGTAAATTAATGATATCTATCCTATAATATTAATATTAAATATAGTATTTATTATTAATATGTGATAATGTTTTGCTAAATTTTATTCAATTAATTATTCATATTATTTTTATTTTTCATTTTTGATGTTGCTGGTGTTTAGTGATATATATCTTGCACGAACGGGTCTGTCATATACATTTTGCACCCAACAATTAGATGGGTTGACGAACTCGTTGCTTATGTATCGAGCGACAACAACATAAGATTTAGTAATTTATAGAATATTATAACATTGTACCAAGATTTATAATAATTTGTATAATGCTATAACACTTTTTACTTAAATAATAGTATAAACAATTATTTAAATTTTATTCAATATTATTTTTAATGTTTTTAAATGTAATTTTGGAATTTTGATTTTGTTTATAATAATAAAGGGTTTTACCTGAAAATTGATCATTCTTGATTTGAAAGTTAAAATAGATATATACTATATTACATTAATATTAATAAATAAACTATAAACAAAAATTAATGATATCTATCCTATAATATTAATATTAAATATCGTATTCATTATTAATATGTAATGTTGTTTTGTTAAATTTTATTCAATTAATTGTTTTTATTTTTCATTTTTCATTTTTCATGATATACATCTTGCACCCATCAATTCCGTCATATACATTTTGCACCCAACAATTTTGCAGGTTAACATTTATAGTCATGCTTATGTGACCACAACATGAGATTTAGTAATTTATAGAATATTATAACACTTTTTACTTAAATAATAGTATAAACAACTATTTACAATTTATTCAATATCAATTTTAATGTTTATAAAACTAATTTTGAAAATTTGAAATTTTGGATTTTGTTTATGATAATAAAGGTTTGTACTTGGAAATTGATTCTTCTTGACTTTATAGTTAAAATGGATATATATATGTGTATATATTATTTTATATTAATATTAATAAATAAACTCTAAAGTAAAAATTAATGATATGTATACTATAATATTAATATTAAATATAGTATTCATTATTAATATATAATAATGTTTTGTTAAAATTTATTCAATTAATTATTCATATTTATTTTTATTTTTCATTTTTCATGTCTGGTGTGTTCCGTGATATACATCTTTCACCCAACACTTCTGTTATATACATTTTGCACCTAACAATTTCACGGGTTGACACAGGTTCACATTGACAACATGAGATTTAGTAATTTATAGAATATTATAACATTGTACTAAGATTTATAGTAATTTATATAATGCTATAACATTTTTTACTTAAAGAATAGTATAAACATTTATTTAAATTTAATTCAATATTATTTTTAATGCATTTATATGTAATTTTGGAATTTTGATTTTATTTATGATAATAAAAGTTTGTACCTAGAAATTGATCCTTCTTGACTCTAGAGTGAAAATGGATATATACTTGTATATACTATTTTATATTAATATTAATAAATAAACTATAAAGTAAAATTAATGATATCTATCCTATAATATTAATATTAAATATCGTATATGTGATAATGTTTTGTTAAATTTTATTCAATTAATTATTCATATATATTTTTATTTTTCATTTTTCATGTATCCCTTATTCTCTAATATACATTTTGCACTCAACACTTCCGTGATATACATTTTGAACCCAACAATTCGGTGATACACATTTCGATAAACATTTAAGGGTGTGAGGCCTCTTAAGTGAGCATTTAAGGCTCTTAGAACCGTCCAAGGGCCTTGGACTGTGTAAACATTTAAGAAAGAATGCTTGTGGAAGATCTATTTATGTAATTAAAGTAAATAATAATAAAAAATAATAATAATAACAATAGTACAACAAACTTAAAAATATTTATAATTAACAAAACTTTGGATAAATTTAGCTAGTAGAAAATGTTAAGACAAACATTCTAACAAATGCTAGCATTAATCCACCTTCTAGCAATGCATAAGAAAATAATATATGATTTAGAAATACAATATATGATTAAAAACTTTATATATTCTAACATATAAAACATTGAGAATAACTAAGCGGACAATATGACCTCCAATCTGTTATTCAATCAAATCATGATATATATGGTACTTTTTATTATATAAAAAACAATTTTTTTAGTTTCCTAGTTCCAACAATAGATATTATGTAAATATTTGTAGTCAAAAGACAAACTAATATGAAGTAAATAAATTATTAATCACTATAATCCCTCTCTACTCCTTCAATATAAACTATTAAAAATGAAAGTAAAATTGCATTCCCAATATTGAAATACAAAATGATATTGATCTTGTCCATGTCATGCTTACGCACACTTCAACTTCATTGTTGAGACATATCGGAGGACTCCACAAATTTTTAGGCTTCGAAAAACAAATAGTGGATATCGAATGTGTACACACTATGAGAACGGAAGAAACCACCGAATAGGAGGAGCTAAATAAAATATAACTATTATATGTAAAAATTTACATAGTGAGAAGTTTGTTTTAATATTACATAGAAAATTCATGTGAATTCATTGGTTTTAAATAGTGGTTTATCTTATGTGTTGTGTATAGGATATGATATTAGTCTGATAATATGATCTTATAGTTATAGTGATAATAGTTGGATCACATGATCTTGTGTAATACAATTATTTACAAAAATAATTGTTAATTTCACGGATAAAAAACTATTAAATAGAAGATGACAAATGATTATGGTTACATTGCAAACTTTTGAGGATAGGGTTTCCAATGTTCTTAACTGGAAATGTTGCGTGCCGTTCTTGAACTATAGTTGGCGGCCGCCAGTACCTGATACACAATATACGGCGTCAATTAATAGATCAAATCAAAGCCGATATAATACTTATCCTAACTGTTTCATGTTTGAAAATCGAATTGGCTTGCGATTTCAGTTTTCAAAGCCACAAAAGTAGTTAGCAGCTTCTCATTTCGTGCGAAAACTCATTTGGTTGTTGCGATTCGTGGAGGGAGAAAATACGGTTTTCATACTGATAATGAGATTACCATTTTCATAGTGATAATGAAAACACCGATTTCTTCGTGAGCGGAATGGGCCCATCGTACTTTGATGATACCGTAACGATTAGATGATCAGAGTCGAGAAAGACCGTATTCGAAATCTTTGAGTGGGCGTCTGCCGAAAAACGTCAGCGATACCTGACATATGAAATAAATTATTAAAACAAACCACAGACCATATATGCATACCTAGCCTTAGCATAGTCGGTTATAGATTCTCATTACTTTCAAACCTCAGAAAATGTCGTACATGCTATGATTGTTTTACAATTCAAACTCATTTTGGGATCAAATACCATATTCACACTCATGGTCTGCCTTACAATTTATAATCCGAATAATTACTTTCATGGAATATTTTATGATAAGAAATTGATTATAATTTAGAGCGGTTTACTTAATATTCATTATAATGGATAATGTTTATGTTAGTGAAGAAGTGGTATTGAAAGTAGCTAAATAATATCATAACATCAATCATTACCTCTTAAGAATAAAAGAGTGAATGTAATTCTAATTGAATAATTTATAAGGCACAATACTTCATAAGTAAAAGGTTTTGCAAATTGAGTAGCAAGTTAAGTGGCTCTCATTGTCAACATTGACGAATTAATTTTGACTAATAGATAAATTATACTTTTCCTCATTTAAAAGATAATATCTACAAAGATATTCAACACAACACTCAACCACTCTAACTAATCCACCAAGCTAATCTTTTCACAATTACAAATAAAATAATATAACACTAATATTTCTTTTTTAAAATTAAAAA
The DNA here is from genome assembly GCA_009831015.1 of Picea engelmannii. Lineage (NCBI taxonomy): Eukaryota > Viridiplantae > Streptophyta > Pinopsida > Pinales > Pinaceae > Picea > Picea engelmannii. The sequence goes on along the minus strand of ML789854.1, from coordinate 280,611 downwards.
ACTTACCACAAATAAAATCAAAATATCATAAACTTAGATTCTTCACCCTTTTTTTAATCATAGTAAGAGGCTTTAACAAGTGTTAGAACAAGTTTCATTTAGTTTAAATAAGTATAGACACTCACATTGTGTGGCATGTTATGGGTTGGTAAAAACAATGGTGATGTCTTTAAATAATGTTGATGTTGTTATGATTTTATGAAATTATTTATTTTTATTAATCATTAAATTAGTTGTAGTTTAAACGTTTTAAGGAATGAAAATTATATAAATGAAAATATAAATAAAAAAATATCTCCAAAACATGTTTGTATTCTTTTTAATTACAAAAATCTTATATATTATCTTTATCATATTTATTTATTTATTTATAATGTTCTTATCTATAAGAGTGAAGACTTATTTATAAGGTTGATTATGTATATCTATTAACCATATTATATATATAGATAGCTAGATATAAATAATACATAAAAACATGATGTAATAGAAAGATAGATATAAATAATACATAAAAACATGATGTAAATATTTGGTGGTATTTTATTTTCATATTATATATATATATGGATATAGATAATACATAAAAACATATGTAAATATTTGGTGGTATTTTATTTTAAAAGTAAGTGGTTAAACTCTGAGAGGGTTTTGACTTTTATGATCACCGGAATAATGATCTTGAATGTGGACGTGTTATGAGTAAAAGTTGATTCTTCAAATATTAGTTTTAATTATATTATTTATTAGAATAATTATTGAAAAAATGTTTAATTAAAAAATTTAATAAAATTAATATATAAAAGTATATATTTCATGAATATAAAAATATATTTACAAATGTTGGGACTGATTTTTGACCGGAATTGTGGAACCGCATTTCCCATACCGAGCACATTATACGAAACGATATTGACGCCATGACAACAATATACAAAACGATATTGACGCCATGGCCATGTCATGCTGACACTCACTTCATTGTACACACATATCGCATGACTCCACATTTGTTTAGGTCACAAATTGAAACACAAACGGTGGATATCGAGATGTGTACACACTATCAAAAGGAAAGACACCACAAAAATATTAGGTCAGAACTAAAATTTTAATATTATATGTAAAACATAGTCCGAAGCTTCTTTGAATATTAGATACAAGATTGAAAATGATTCATTGTTACATTTCAAACATTAGGTAAACTAGGTTTCCAGCATTCTTAAATGACAAAGCCGACATGAAGTCTATTGAGGGAGGACCACACTGCTTTTCACATCCACTGTCCGAAACAAGTCCCTTGGAAATGTTGCGTGCATTTTATTTGAACACTATAGGTGGCGACTGCCAGTACCTGATACAGAATATATGAAGTTAATTAATAGATCTAATAGCAGGCAATATAATACTTATCTAACGTTTTCATGTTTGAAAGTTAGATGTACTTGCAATTTCGGTTTTCAAACATACACGAGTACCTAGCGGCCTCTCTTTCCCTGTGGTCGATTTACTGTTAAAAATTGTTTGGTTGTTGCGATTCTTGAAGGGAGAAAATACCAATTTTATAGTGACTAATAAGGAATTGTATTGCTTTCTCGTCCTGTGCAAGCCCAACGGGCCCATCGTACCTTGATTATACGACGACGATACGATTATCAGAATCTAGAAAGACTGTTTATTTCAGTGGGCGGTTGCCGAAAAACTCCGGCAATACCTAATATATGAAATCAATTAATAAAACCAATCACAAACCATGTAATGCGTACCTAGCTTTAGCATGGTTGATTATAGATTTGCATTACCCTCAAACATGGGAAAACCATGCTGCCCATTCACTGTTATTGTTTTACAATTCAAAGTCATTTCGTTGTTCCAATCCATGAAGGGATAAAATACCGTGTTGATACTGGCCATTGAGTCATGGATGACATAATTGAAGTCAGTTTCATATAATGGGTACCTATCTTTAGCATGGTTGATTATAGATTTGCATTACTTTCAAACCTGGGAAAAGGTCATGCATGACCCATTCATCACAATTAACATAATATTAATAAGAATCAAATAATATTTCTATGGACTTGATGCATGGCTTTTTTGACATGTGTAATACATGCATGCTCAACTGGCATTAAAAAAATATTAACAACCAAAAAATTATTTCAATGTTAACAATAAACAAAATATTTGAATATCTATCTTAAGATAGTTAGAGAGAGCCATCCAAAGAGATATAAATTAATTTCTTATATTTCAATAATAAAAAAAAATTCTTTGATATAGAAATTGAAAAAAAAATATCTTATAGGTGAAAAATTCTCATGTGAGAGATGTGTAATTCCTTCTATGTTTAAAATGGACTTGATATGTGATATTATATTATTTTTCATCTCTCACAATGATGTTTTTATAGTGGAAAAAAAATGAGGAATCATCTTGTAGGGTCATTTTAGTGGCAAGTTCTAGTTTGAAAAATTAAGGTTTGGAACCTTTCGAAGCCATTTTATGGAATTAAGCAATAGTTTCTAGGGTTTTGGTGTCTAAAACACATGCCCAACCCAACCCCTTTAAGATATTATACACTCAGATACATTTCCAACATAGCATGCCATGCATCAATAAGAGCTCGTATGAAAAATTTATTCCTCCTCCAAGCTGACCTATTGTGTTGACCACCATGGTACAAGAGGATACCACATCAACCCTTGTTATTCGTGCATATGGAGATAATTGCATAGTGTATTTTATAGGACACTCTAGAAGGTACCAAACTTATCACTAATTGAGGGTTGAGGAGAAGGGGTTTCATTCTATATTATTGCACATTTTGTTCAATAGCGGAGAAAAACAACTAGGAGTGGGAAACTAGATACCATAATAGAGGGTGGTAATGTTTTGTAGCATCCTAATAGGATATAGTTCAAGGTAACACCATAGAGAGTGCCTTCTCCTTTGTATTTTCATTATTTCCATGAAAAACAACCTCACCTTCTCGTTGGGTTTTCTCCTATAAGGTTTTGTAGAGAAAATATTTGCGTTAATTTGTGGATGGTTTGTGATTGTATTTTATTGTTTGCTATTTTTCACATTTTATCTATTTCATGCATAAGAATAAATCAAGTAACTAAATATTCTAGAATATAAAGAAATTTAACCTTCATAGTGTAGATTTCACTTTTATTTATTAGATATGTTGTGACAAAATGTTCCAGTGGAATATCCACAGTAGTTTATAGATCATAATGGTATAAGATAAGGTTTTATTTTGGGTATTTATGAGAAGTTGAAGGATCTAGGAATTGGATTTAAGAGATGTTATAGAAACCCTAGCCATGATAGAGAAGTATATTCATAACAACCCTCAATATCATGTAGAAGACATATTTGAGAGATTAGAATCATGCGTCAAAGAAATCAACCACAATATGAATCTCTTCATGGTGTCTCTAGAAAAAAATATCAGACTGTTTAGAGATGATTGAGGCTCTAACTTAGAGATTAGACCAAAGGGAAAATAGGGACATGAGGAATACCAAGGAAATGAGTCACAGGAATAACTCGAGAAAGAGTAGTGCATAAGTTTGAGTGTCGTTAACCCCTCACAGTCCGTATTCAAGATGGAATTAAAAGTGGACATAAAGCCATACCAAGGTGATATTGATGCATTAAAGATGAATCATCGGTTGCATAAATTATAATTTTATTTTAACATTCACCATATAGATGAAGAGCAAAATATTTCACTTGCTATATTGAATTTAGAAAGCCATGCTTTGACATGGTGGGAAAGCCATATGGAAACACTTAGGTTGGAGGGTGATCTGCTAGTAACTAGTTGGGGGGAATTCAAAACCCTCATCAAGTCCCAATTCTACTCTATTAGGTATGTAGAGAACCAATGGATCCGATTGCACTACTTCTGGTAGAGGGAAGGGAAGAGTGTACAATAGTACACTACTAAGTTTAGGAAGATGGCCATCATGTTGGGTACCTCTCCCAAGAGCCTAGATGTACTTCTCAAATATTTGGGGGATTTAAATAATCATTTACGAAATAAATTGATGCTTTTCATGCCAAGGGCAGTGGACGAGGCATGTCTACAAGAATAGTGTTTGAAAAACACATGCCACAAGAAAGGGTAGCCAAGAAATTCGAAGCAGAAAGAGCACCGGGAAGCTTCCAAGGAGATGAAGAAGAAGTGGAAAGTGGGAAAGGATAAGAAGATGAAAACTACTACACATCATTAAAAATATCCTACAACCATTGCAATCATTACAACATTTATGGCCACACTAAGGAAAAGTGTTGGAAACTACATCGAGACCTGAACCCGAAGAGCCTCAAGAAGGAAGGAAGAAAGAGAACCTTCTAGCCACAAATTTGAGCAATCAGGTTGAAATTAGATCTGATGTGGGGGTGAGTGCACAAAATTGGTGGATGAAAAAGTGGCAAGGGGGCCAGCAGGAATGCGCAATCGCAAGAATGCATGAGTGTTTTTAGGAACATGCATGTGTTCCTAATCCTATAGGTTTAGCAAGGCCTAGACCTCTAGTTATCATGCCACATAGGTTTGTAAGAAGGAACACACATGTGTTCTTAAGAACACATGTTCATTCCTAAGAACACATGCACTTTCCCAAGAATGCACACACATTCCTTATGTGCCCAAGTTTTAAGGGACCACAGGTGCATTTTGTGCTCATTTTCACACCTTACCTCATGATTTTCCTAATTGGATAGAGAAAATAGGACTAATAGAGGAGGATAAAAACCTGGGATCCTACCACTGTGTCCATTGCAAGAAAGGTATTGTGGACTTTTTGTCATTTCCTCTTGGCTTTTCCAAAAATACAAAACAATTATTCATGGGTTATGGATGTAAATCCTAATTATATTGAACACTTATTAGATAGGTTAACACTAATCATAATTAATACTTGAATTTAAATCTCTCAACAATTCACTAATGCTGTATAGGTTTTTTTCAAGTTCATTATAAAGATAACACATAGTTTTTATTTTTTTTACACAAAATAATGTTAATGATTTTGTTGGGATAAAATGAAATTGTTGTCTGTAATACCTTTTTCATAAGTACATTTATTATATTTCCTTTTTAAAATGCAACATATATTATAAAATGAAATCCAGAGATAATGTAAAATGCGAACCAATATACCAAGGCAAGGAAAACCCCAACCCACCACAACCACCCAACTTAAACACCCAAATTAATGAGGGGTTGGACACATTAAGAACTCTTGTAAATCAATTAAGGGACACGAGAGAACCAATAAGAGAGTCCTTGGACACTTCTTTGGACGTTATTATGAGGTCCATTGCAAGTTCCCAAGGGAAATTGAATTCTGTTTCTAAATATAGGGAAACAATGTTTGGGCATTACAACATTGGATTGGATAGAAATAAAGTTGGATACTTGGGTATATCAAAACAATAACTGGTATCTAGTTTATTGATCTTCGACCTCAACAAAAACCACCTTTGACCAATAAATGCATTTTCATCCAATGGTGCGTCCACCGACAAATTAGTAAAAATTGGATGGATAGGTGGTACATGGTATTCGATAAACCTCCATGCAATAACAGAGAGGTGCCTTTATATTTTTTTTCAAAAATTATGGGACGAATTTAGTTTGGGTTAGCATGTCAGATACTTCGACATTGGTGACTTCCAGGGGGTCAGTTGAGGGGTCACACATGATCGAGAGCATGATAGGCTCAATCCCATGTTAAATCCTCCCTCCAAGAGAAGGCTTGACCCCCCTTCCCAACATCCTCCTGTTGTCGAGAGATTGCAATAGGTACAATTAGCTCTATGATCATTGACTCAGAGCCTAGTGCAACACGATAGCTTTGTTTCACTATCTCGACAAGAGGTGTGTGTTGGTGATATTGATAGAGGGATTCAAATCTTCACCCCATGCAATAGAGTGGAGTGAGGAGAGGGAACATGGACATAAAAATCATCCATTTGAACCTCAAATATGCTTGAGTTGTGGGAAGACCTTATATGGGCCTATGGAGGCCAGAGGACAATAGAGATTCATGGAGGAGGTTAGTATCTTAACCATCTCTATTATATCCATCATTATATATTTATATGGTATTATGTGTATTTATATCATTATATCATTATGTTGTTTGCAGTTGTTACATCCATGTAGAATACCCTCTATGCCCATGGATGCATCTATGCATGTCTCCACCATTGATACAACATTAGAAGTATATTTCTCATTTTGCGTACCCCATACATAGGCATGTGTCACATTTGATAAATTCACTATGGTCATTTCTTTATTTTTTGGCATCCTCTAATTTTTAATGTTCTTGTGTTTCTACAGGTTATGGGACTAGATGATGCCGAGGAATTTCCATCTGGGATGGAAAATTCAGTTGCATCACATGTATCATGTGTAGTGTTAAATATCATTTAAACATCAAATTTGTTGTATTTATGTTCTTGATTTTGATTATTTGGTACTAATAGTTCAATATTATTAATATGTGTGCAGGTTGTTGACATGTTCTCTAGTTATAGTACTTGTACACTCTGTGGGCAGTTGGCCTCTGCTCATGGGTTACCTTAATCTATGCCAAGGGAGTTTACATCACTTTTATAGCCCGTGGGGATCCATTTCCTCCCACCCCCAACATCTTTATTATTCGGTACATCCTTAGTGGATGCACCAAAAAACCACCCATCTGCACCACCTCTTCCATCACATCCATCCATTGTGGATGTAGTCGTATGCCAGCCTCCCCCACCACCATTTCCATCAGCCCCATCCACTAAGGATACCATAGTAGAGGTTGGATCAGAGCAGTTTGTACAGGTGAGTGATCCACCTTCCAGCGAATCTCCATCGAGGCCTGAGATATTCATGGTGAGATAATGTGTTGATGATAATATGTTATGTATCATGAATTTGATGTTATTCATACTTTTTTAATTTTTATGATTTGATCCTTGTAAATGACGTAGGGTGGAAAATCGTTGAGTGATTAGGGTTGCAGATGAGGGTAACACCCTCACAATTGTCAGTCCCATATGAAATGATTTGTCTTATGTTAAATTAAAAAGTATCATTTTGTAGGTCTTTTAATTCATTATGGAAAAAAAATATAACAATGTTTTTTCTTTGTGCAGTCTCTAGAGTGACGAAGCTACATCATGGTGCAAAACACAAATGAGGAAAATACCTTCATTGTGTACATGCAATTACATCCAAGGAGAATTTTGTAGTCCAAGGGGGATTCTATAACCTTATTGTCAATCAAGACCATTTTTCCTTTTAACTCTATGGGTACATTTAAAAAAATTCCTTTGGGTTGGGATGGGCAACGATCATAATACCCAAGGGTAATATAAGAAGGGTTAAAATCAACGAAAACTAGGTTTTTCCATATTCTTTTGTACATAATTCATGTGTATGCTCCCTCATCAATGATGCACCAGTTAATGGTGATGTTTCGAACCATGACTAGGATTTGGAAAGAAACTAAGGAGGGAAGTCAAGGTTATGAGTTGTCCAAATCAAAAGTGATAAGGTGCAAGTTGGAATGGTCAACTATGCCCCAATGTGGATAACATATGTTTACTTTGTGAAGGACAAGTTTGTAGGATGTTGAGTACAAAAATCTTAGTAGGAGACTAAACCAAGTCATCCAAGGTGCTATAGTTGTGAGTTTCCTATGTGTGTGGGTTATGAGTGGTATGTCATAGAGGTATTCATGTAGTAGGGTAACCACTATGATGTGAGATCATCAAAGGTATGCTCATTGGTGATTGGGTGGCATCTGATGTGGATGGAGCTAAGTCAATAGGAATACCATATTGATGGCTATGAGTCTAAAGATGGATGTCTTCAAATGTCATGAGAATGATATGAGTGGAAAATTTGTTTTTCTTCCCCTGAAGTTGTTGGACATTGTTTTTTATAGTGTTAGGATTCTAATTACTTGCATTACAATATCCTCTTGCTTGATTGTTTTGTTGTTGGGAGTTTCCCCCTTGTCTTTGGTTGGCATTGGGTTTGTTTTCCCCCTTCTTCTTTAGTTTGTTCTACTGGGTGGCAGGGTTAACCATGTTTAGCTAATCAAATTATTTAACTTGTTGTACTAGAAAAGGTTGGAAAAAATTTACACCAAATTTTTGTTGGGCCTGTGGTGGCATATTATTAGTTAGTGGAGGACCAAGGAATGGGTAGTATGAGTTGTTCAAATGTGGAGTCCCATATGGATTTTATGATGTTTATTTTCCTTTGATACAACTTGGGTTGCAATAAGGTCCATGCATATGCGATGGAATGGGAATACCTATTGGGGTTAAGGGATTCACATAATCCATAGTTGTGTTCCCCCTGGCTATTGGAGGAGAGGGTGTGGGGAATGGGCTACTCGGTGCATAGGGAGTGCCCATGGTGGGAGGGTAGAAATATTATCCTTCATAAATTTTAGTGTAATGATTAGTGTTGTACAGAGGTTTAGGTATACCATATGGGTTGATAAGGTCATGGACCTTATTACTCTTTCATTCGAATGGGATGTTCCAAGTTTTTCATAACCAAATGGTTGGGGTTGAGGATAATCACAGAGAACCATATATAGGTAACTAGACCGTGAATAAATCAAATTGAAGTGTTGGGATTTGGTTATGGCCTCTTCTTCACTTTTTGACATGGTTTTGGAAACATATTTTATGATGAGGGGAAAAAGAGACTTCATGAACCAATTGAGGAGTAGTTCCTTGATAACATCAATTTTACACAGGATTCTTCATTGATTCCATTTTTGGATGTGGTCTGCGATATGTGTTGAATTAGTATGACAAAAATTTGAAAGGATTTCTAAACTAGTTTCATGAGATAGTGGTAACTAAAAAAGGGATAAGAAAGACTTTTTTAAATATATGAAGGTCACATGGGATCCTTCTTTTTTGTCTATGTGCCTTTTCGTGGAGGGAATAGTTAACATTATTTGAAATAGTCATAGTTGGATGGAATAATTAATGATTTTGTCATATGATCACTATATATGGAAGGAAATGAAATGGTTGGCCGATTCTACACCTGAATTCCCCTCAAACTTGGGAATGTTTGAGGGGATTTTGGTCGGCATGGATGACCAAGTGGGATTGTGTAAGAATGGGAATTTTTGTGATATTTCTCAAAAGGGGAAGATTCAACGAATCCATATATGGTAGGTTTTGTGGTCCTACCATTGTATTTGAGTGTCGAGATTTCATTCTTTGTGAGTGAGGTCTACTGGACAACTTATTTTGGGAATTTGTGCCTAGAAAGGTGAGCCCAAGAAAGGATAAACCAAACACTACTACACTTAAAAGTGAGTGGTGGGGATGGAACAATCCTTGTGCTTAAGGGTGTCAATGATATATATTTAGGGCTCCTTGGTTGTTCTGATTTTCCAAGATCACTTTCGGGTGCAAGGAGAAGAAAAAACATGACAAAGGTGAACTTTGGATACCTTGATGTGTGTGAGTGCAACGATGTGCAAGTGTGAAGTGTGTAAATGCTAGTATGTGAAATTGGACTATGTGAGAATCGTGGGGACCTTTCAACTTACTAATTAAACGCTAATTATGATTATCAACCTTGCGAAACAATAAATGAATTGAAATTAAAACTAGCCATAGTTTTTCTAGATATCGACATATGAGGTCCTTTTGTAACCTTTAAATACCCAAGTGTTTATTTGCAAAATTAAAAAACTCCCCAAGATTGTTAAAATATGAGGACAATTGTGGTCCTTTCAACACTTAAAACTTCCTAATGTTGTTACTTTGCAAAAAGCAAAAAAAATATGTGAACATTTATGGGTTCTTACTTCCAAACTTTTGGTTTTAATTCCTATGTGGTTTGACATAAAAAAGGGATAGGGTGAGATTCCTATGTGTTTCTTATCCACCGATATCACTCGAGAGAGTGTGAGGTGAAGTAAATACTCAAGGTAGAAAAGAGAACTTCATAGTCCCAAAAAACTATTGATGAAAGAAAAAAATTAAACGAACAAAGTTCATTTGCTTAGGAGGCTATCCAAATGGTAAAGAAAAATAAAACATGGTTCTTTTTATATACTCTACCAATATAAGTTATTTATCCTCTATGAAAGAAGGAACTTAAAATAATTTTTTTGTTGTTTATAAAGTGAAATTAATTTAATTCTTAATCCCTATTGGTAGGTTGAAGTGAAAAGCATCTATGGATTAGGGAGAAAGATGACCTGTGTGAGTCACAATGATTACATATGCATTGATGGGAAAATATCACATAGGAATAAAATGTCATGGTAGGGAAGACTTGTGTGACTTTGGACATCCTTTCTTTCAAAAGTCGTGGAGACTGTGGCACCATAGATGGAAAAATTCTACAAAATTTCCCAAAGTGATGGGGTTTGAAAGATTGGTTTAAACCCACGATTAGGCCAATTTTTCAACCTATAACACAATAATAGTAAGAGAAGACGATACAAAAGACTAATGGCGAATAATTTTGACATAGAAAATCAATGGAGTCACCAATTTGTTTTGTCTTTTTTGGCACTTGGGTGAGAAAAAAGAGACAATTAATTATTAACTAGGAAGAAGTAACACTACAGTTAGAATGTTAGAATGAAACCAAATACCTCTTATGATGGATCTCGAGGTTTTTGTAAATATAATCATCTTCCATGGATAATATTATATGGCTCTCTTCTTAAGCCAATTCTTGATTCCTGAAACTTTCCACATGTTATCAACTAAAAGTCACTCACATAGATATATAGGTGATTACCAAAAGTGTCATTGATTCAATACACCAAAGTGCATACTCATGGAATTAATACACTATAATCTAAAAAGAAAAAAAAACTATGTATAATGGGTTTTTAATTTATCTACGTTGTAATATCCCTCCATTTATAAACATTTGAATATTTAAATTTGTTGATGGTTTTGTTGTGAAGTTTGAAAATGACTTGTGTAAAATTGTAACATTATAAACATTGATGATGATGAATATTTTGTGTAAATATTATTTTTAATTTATTATTTAACTAGAAACAAATTGATTAGAGAATCTAGTTACAAAGATTACATCATTATTCCATGGGAGAGTGAAAAGCGATAAAAATCGCCAGACTAAATATTGTCCATGAGGACAAGTGTAAACCTATTCCCAAATATGTGGGATGTGATGGAACAATATAGCACAAAGTTAGGCCAAGAATATTCCCTATGGTTAGGGATGAGGCTAACTTGGAAAAAATACCTAGGGAAGCCATTCTTTTTCTATGAAAGGAAGAAGAGAGACAAGTATAGAGGAGGTAGGACGTTGATGAGAACTTGTGATAAATAAGTGAGTTTTATTTTTCAAATAAAGAATCAAATTTTGATTTATCTGAAGAAAATAATTACTAGTTATTTCAGAGATGGTTAAGATTCAAGATAGACATTTCTATTTTATTATTATTATTGATTTTGTTGCAAAACAAAAAATCTATAGAATGTCTAGTTATAATTAAAAACAAATATTTATGTGTTATATTATTAAATGATTATTTTGTAGAAAGAAACATCTGTAGAATCAATGGCCATAATCAATACAAATAGTTTTACATGATTATTATTGAAGGTTTATTTATAGAAAGGAGTATCTATGCATTAACAAATTATTATATATCTTGAAATGAATTATTGTTTAGAAGCATTGTTACAAAAGTATAGATTATGTAATGATTGTCATGCAAGAGATTACTTGGTTTATGATTGTTGTCAAGAAAATAATCCATTGTTATATATAGTAAGGGATTAGTAAACATTGCATGCATATATTATATGCTATTTTATATGTAATGTTTATTTTCCACAAAATAAAGTGTATAAAGACAAAAAAAGATACCTCTTAGATATAAAAACATATCTATTTTTATAGGAAGTAAATGTTTAATGCAAAACTATATTCTGAAAGACTGCAGTGATAACCAAGCATGGTGTTAAACCAATAAGCTTTATTACTTAAAAAAAAACACTATATAAACTAGAATATTGTAGTGCAAATAGAAGCCATGGAAACCAAAAGGTTTTACACACACATTATCATATATTTTAAATTAGAGAGATTCAAGGGTTTTCATTTTGAAACCATGAACCTAATTCAACGTCATATGGATATAGTTACAAGAATAAAATAAAATGGGAAATTTTATTCATAAAACTAAACCCTCACCCTAACACTAGTTTCAAGGCATTCAATACACAAATCAGGTAATAAAATAACGAGAACCCATCAAAGTAACTAGGAGATGGGTATTCAAATTTGCAAGTCGTAAACAAAGATGTAGATAAAAACAAAAATGGAAAAGTTAAAACAACACATGAGGATCATTTGAATAATCATTTGAATCATTGTATGAATAACTAACTCTCTATTCATTATGTGAAGGAGACGACCCGAGGTTGAACTCGTTATCATTTTTTAGAGAATATACTTAGAGGCTTTGTAAAATGAAATGAGTACCTACAACCACAACTTATGGAGATCGAGTACAACCAAGGGTTATAAGAAACCTTGGATAGAGGAGTGTATATAACCATATCCTACGTTGTATGAAATCAAACAAAAATGTATGAGGAAAAATGACCCAAACCTTACCTTAGAGATCAATCATCCAACGAGTTACTAAACAAATTACATCATCATATTTCTTATATAGAGCGGACCTATAAGTAAACATGAGTATAATAATGATGCTCTTATTGAGAAAAATAATCGTAATAGTTTCAAATACAATTAGTTTCTAAATCAGAATATTATACAAGAGAGAAAGCGTTAGAGCACAAGCCTAAGGGTTACTAGACAAGAGTTAGAAACATGAGTTATTATGTTACCTTATAGGAAAGAACTCGAATGGTCTATCGGTACATAGTTTGGTATAGACCGACAACGTCAACCTTATATGACATGTATAGGAACCATATATATTAGCTTCCATAAATTTAAAAGAATAATATATATAACACGAGAGGAAAATGTTTATATATCAAACCCTTGAATGCAGAGAATAATCGGTACTTGAAGGCAACAATGGTAACATTTTATACATGTAAGGATAGTAAACCATTGAAACCCTTGAATGAGAATACTAGAGTGAATTGATGATTACAACTATTGGGCAGAGATCTGATTTGACCCAACTAACTATTTGACTATGACACTTGTATAAAACAAAATATTTTATATCTATTGCTGATGGACAAATGGAACAACCAGGTTAAAATTAGCCGACCATGACTCCATGAGAGGGGAACATGTTGGAAATACCTCAGGGATGAATGTGACAAGTGGAAAATCAGGAATTTGACCATTGGCAGCTCCTGAAAAATCAGGGATTTGGAAAGCTGTGAAAATTCCCAAGGGGAAAAGACCTAGGCACAATTTCTTTTGGATATATAGCATATGGGAGGAGGTAGGACACTGCCTAGTATGATGGAGAGAGTAATGATATATTGGTTTTATGAACACTTCTTTCTGAGTGTGAGGCAAGGAGAAGTTACTAAAATTGAAATACTTTTGCTGAGGAAGAGTTCTGAGTTCTCCCTCATGGATTCATGGTCAGGATAAGGGGTGAACGGGACAAGTGAATTGGTTGTTCTGTTCTAAGGCTGGGAGGAACTTGGTTGTTCCATTTGTTGTTCGGAAATTGTTCAGATATGTCTATCTACTCCTTCTCTATTCAAATGTTATTTGGAATTATTGGCTGATAGGATTTCATCTGTTTAAATATGAATGAGGTACTCTGTTTTATTAAATTCTAAAGGAATGAAGTGAAATGTAGGATAAAACATTTCAGTTTAAATGTAACTATTGAGCAAACCTTCCTAAGTTTCTTGGCTGGAATGAAATCGAATTATGGAAATGTATTAGGAATTATAGTTGTGTTAAATAGAATACTATTTCATTATACTGTGCCAAAAATCACTACCAGATCGGTGAACCATATACATCTTGTTATTTCCATTTGCACATAAACATTAGACTATGTGAATATTATTATGGAAGTAAATCTAAGATCAAAAATGTCTAAAGGGTCATTCCCTAATTCTAGACGAATTTCCCTACCAATTTAATCACCGTTGGATTTGATTACATACAATAAGAAGTAAATGTGTGTGTGTGTGTGTGTGTGTGTGTATATATATATATATATATATATATAACTGAATGATTCATTCTAAATGCCAGTGTATGCATATCCAACAGGTGCTAAAAATATAATGGAAGAGAAATAGTCTAACTAGTCATAAATACATTTTTGGAAATGAATGATAGAAAGAGAAGAGTCTAACCAGTCATAAACACATTTTATGGAAAATGAAATAATGAGAATTGAATAGCCTAACTAGTCATTGTTGAATTTTTGGAAATGAAATGATGGAAAGAAAACAATTTCCCTAGTCACAAATGAAGATTTGGAAAGGAAAATAATATAAGGGTAAACGAATAGGCTAGAAGATCGCATACAAAATTCTGAAATAAAACGATACAATAGTAAATTAATTGAAGTGGAGAGTATACATCCTAGAATCATATATTTTCGATACAAACAGACCTACTGCAGTAATAATCGAAAAAGGAAAAGCTACATGATTAAGCAATTAAATTGTTTAAATTTCCCTATAAGATCCAAACTAAAACCGGAAAGATTCAAGACATAATTATTGTTCACACATACGTGTTTCTATTCCTTCCAGAAATATTCATATAACAGATCTATTGTTCTCGAAGAAGGGACTATTCATATTTCCATCTAAAAACCGACTATACAACTTGAATAATGATACAACCATGTTCAATTTATACCATTCATTTGTTTTACACAGTAATAAGGTTTTGATCCTTATGCCCTTCCATTAAAATTGGAGATACAGAGTTAAGGAATAGGCTAACTTTATGAATGAACGTTTTCACCCACGATGATAGCATTCTAGTTTTATAATCGTATCAATCCTTAGAAACCTAGGGAACTCCTTTAAGAGCGGTGAAATGAAACCCGAATACCTTTTGTGCATATGGTAGGGGACTACATCCAGGACTATGAATGGTTGAAGTCCCTGCAAGGAAACACAAATCAACATTAGTATTATTCAACAGAAGTAAGACGAGTGTAACTTTCAATAGAATGATCAATGACAGGAAAAGTTTGTACAAAATTGCACTTAACTTGTGACTTGGAGACCTCGTGTCTTTTCCTTGTCGCACTATGGTTGAGAAGATGTCCAAGGATGAAGGGGAGGGTGGTCCAAGAACTTCCTGATGGGTACCCTCACAACAACAGGGTCCCATCATCGGAATTGGTTACCATAATGTATAAATCAAACTCTTTAGGAAATTAAATAAACAAATAACATTAACATTGAAAATACAAATTTCATGGGTTGTGCAGTGCGAGCAGGACGAATGCATTACTCAAAATTTACACATATAGTGAAATGTTATATGCTATTGATGTCATGAAAATCTAACAAGAACCGACTATCAATGCTGAAGAGGATGATTTTAATTGAAGTTTAAGTATAGAGTTAACATCCTTGCCGGATTTACCAGGCTTCGAATGGTGTTTACTATAGACAGACATTGATAAGAACAATATGAAACACCTTAACCCATGAATTTATCATAGAATCAAATATTTGTATGTTGCGGGGTATTCCTTAACGATTTGGTTGGGACACAAAATACCCACACTATATTATATATTGAATGGAAATAAAAAAAATCCTTAAAAAAAAAACATTACGGTCATAAGAGTCAGTTAGTGGCCTGTTAGAATCTATTGAATGGTTGAATCCCAAAAAAAATTCTATATAACATGTAATACACAGCGTGGGTTCTACCCTACCATATTAACTTCTAGACTAGAACTCTCAAGTGGTATCATAGAGGCTCAATACTAGGTAACAACACATAAAGGTAAGGGTAACCCATAAAAGAGAATAGAGGGACAATGAAAAACCCCATAAATAAATGCAAGCATGTTAACCCCTGCTAAAATGCTTGTGCGAGATTTTGGAAACCACAAACAAAAAGGAGGAGTATCGAGAAGGTTCTAAAAGTATTTGGAGTAAAACAACAGTGAAGTCTACTTACCCATGAGCAAGAATAGTCCATGGAGTTACAAGGAGAATAACGATAATGGGAAAAACTTTCACTAAAAGTCATCATACTAATTACAGTACAAAGGGTTTCTTCCACTGTGACGAAAACCCTGAGGGTTCCATCAAACTATTAGAATGCAGGAGCATCATGAACTTACCATGATGTTCGTGTAGAGTTGCTTGCTTCCACCGGGTGAAAATCCTCCAATTCACTAACCTCCCTCGTTGAGAAAATGCAGAGCTAGTTCGGGACTTCACACACACACAAAAAAAAAAAAACTCATCTAGCCTAAAAAACCCTTACTACGCAAAGTAAATGTTGAGGGTTTGAAGGTTGGATCTGGCCATGTGATGGGGAAAAGTTGGCACACTGATATTGGACAAGGGGTCAAGTGATAACCATTGCATTTCTCACTCACAAGGTCTCCATTAATGGCTGGTTCAGAGGTTTAAGTCACTTATGACAAGAACCCTTCTTTTCATATTAATAGATGTGAAATAAAGTGCATTCCATTCGTGACACAAAAAAATGGACCATTTAACTCTAACTGCTATCATTCAGTTAATACCTCATTCAGATGAGATATATATTTAGTGAATACATCATCCAGTTAAGGCACAGTTAAATGAGTGGTTATGGTTGAGTTTTGTTAACAAAACCTTTATTTCAATAGTAACAGGAAGATCATTACCCAACCAATAATGATAGGGGATTCGTTTGATTTATTTGGCCAGGTACAGTAATGTCAAACACGTTATGTTAAGATGATACCATTTCATGAAGGATGTATAATCCCGACTGTAAATGTGTTGACCTACATAGAATAGATCTAGCTAAACAATAATACACACATTTGTAGAGAGAATTGGAAAAGGAAGAAGAAGGAGACAAAGAATGGAAGAATTCTCATTAACTGTTATGAATAATGAATAATTTACACATGATATACTCTATATAACTCAATGAGTTCGACTTTAGGTGAAACAAGTCACCATATTGGTGGTCTAGAGTGATATGGGCACACACCAACAATTACGGTAGTGAACTGCCACCTATTCTAGTCTCCTAGGTAGTTACAGGAGTGAACTTCCACCTAGTTGAGTTAACTAGTCAACTAGTCTTCAGCTAACTGACTGAACAGAAAGTAGTGAGGAGTTAACTCAAGGAATCAAGGCTAATCCGCCACTTTGGTGATGATACCAAGGCAAGGTCGAATTAGCATGGTGATGATCTAAATGTTGGATGGTGATGATCCCAATTCAACATCTAAACTCAACTCAACTAGTCAAACTGAAGTGTGAACTGAAAGAGAATATTCTCTAGGTGGAATATTCTCTCCTAAAATATAGGAGACTGGACAATGACTAATTAACAAATAAAAACCTTAGGAAAAATAAATCCTAGGTGTGTTTGAAGTAACTCCAACACCCCCACTAAACATCACTATGGTGAAAATAAAGATTGGGTCCCGGGAATGAGGCCATGTTAGGTACCCAAGTATAAAATATACACTAAAAATAAAGTGAGGAAAGAGGGAAAACCTCATGGGAAAACCCCCCCCTCAAGGTACAATGTATGTAAAAAAAAAAAGAACTAAAGTTGCTAGGTAACTGTGTCCTTCACTCCAAGATGACCTCACAAAGAATGGAATTTCTGCTTAGTGAAGGTCTTGGTGAAAATATCTGTCGTCTGTTCTGCTAAGGGACAGAATTGTAAGTCAATGATCCCCTCACGTACCAAGTCCCATATGTAGTGCATGTGGATCTCGATGTGCTTCGTTCGCTGCCTATGAATTGGATCTCTGTAGAACTTTAGAGTTCTCTGGTTGTCACACTAGATGACGATCGACCGATGAAACTCAATGCCCAACTTAGTGAGAAAAAGTTGTAGCCAAATAGCCTGAATGGTTATGTTAACTACCCCTCTATACTCTGACTCGGCTGAAGATAGAGAAATGGAAACTTGCTTCTTGCTCGACCAACAGATAAGCTCAGAACCAAGACTGAGTGAGTAACCAGATGTGGACTTGCGATCAATGCTATCTCCAACATAATCAGAATCAGTAAACCCAATGAGATCTAATGTAGAGTTTTCTACATAATAAATCCTAAAGGTGATGGTGCCCTGTACGTATTGAAGGATACACTTTGCAGCTTTCCAATGTAGCTCAAGCGGCTCCTACATGAACCTGGAAACTACGCCAACTGCATATGAGAGGTCTGGTATGGAGTTTGTGAGATACAATAAGCTCCCCACTAGCTTTGTGTACAGTGTGATGTCAACCAGTGGAGTCTCCCAGCCATCCTCAAGTTTGACTCCTGATAGGAAAGGAGTCGGAGCAGACTTGCAATCTGTCATGTGGAATCTCTCAAGGAGATCTCGTGCATACTTGGCTTGAGACAATTTGATGCCTGATGCATCCTGACTCATCTCAATTCCAAGGAAGAAGTGTAGTCGACCCATGTCTATCATCAAAAACCTGTCATGAAGAATCCTTTTGACTCCAACTATCGCTGAAGTCGAGCAACCGATGATCAACAAATCATCGACATACAGAACTAAAAGTAGAAGTGAATCAGTCGTCCTGTTCAACATGTATGCATTCAGGTCTGATTTACAATGTACAAAGTTCTGTGACAACAAGTAGGAGTCCATCTTGGAATACCATGCCCATAGAGCCTGATTGAGGCCATAAAGTGACTTCTTCAATCGACAGACCAAAGATGAGTCTTGCATAAATCCCTGGGGCTGCTCCATGTAGATCTCCTCGGAGAGATCATCGTGAAGAAATGCATTATTCATGTCCATATGATATTCCCATCCCTTGGTTGTGGAAATGGCAAGTTGATCTAGATTTATGTAGGAACACAATGAAATACATAAATACACATAAACGCAGAGATGCAGCGGAAATAAGACTTCATTTCATTAATAACAAATGACTGAAAAATGCTTACAGACAGAATGGAAATAAACTAGCTAGGGCGTTGGTAGCTTATCTCTGAGAAGAGATGTGGTGGCTACTGGCCTTTGAACTGCCTCTTACAATGAGGCTCGAAGGCCTATATATTACTAAGAAACAATGGAAAACCCTAAACATCCAAAAACCTAACCCTAGGAGATGAAACACCAGAATATGGGCCCTGTTAGGGTAAATTGGTACATCAATTTCCCGAGGTCGTAAATTTGGCATACTATCTCCGTTTGACGCACATGATACATCATTAGAAACATCTATCCGAGGAATACATTGTTGAAAAAAAATATTGAGTCCAAAATGGACTCATATTCACTACAGTATATATGACCAAAAAACGTCGTTTAGGGCCTCAAAATAGCTCCGGAAGTTCAGGACCCGAAGAACTGCTAAAAATAGTAAATTGTGCTACAATTAAGGAAACTGAAAGAAACAATGGTGTGGGTCCAAGTGGAATAGGTGGGTGGCCACCAATATCCACCTATATTAGTCCTTCCCCCTTAGGAAGAAATGGTCCCCATTGTGTTGAGTTTCTCCATGAGATGAGGAAACTTCTGCTGAACTTGGTCCCTGGTAAGCCACTTGCCCTGGTGAAGGAGTTGGCCTGCTTTGACAACTCGATATAGCTAGATCATCTGTTGGCGGGTCTTCTTGATCTGTGTGTCCATAATTCGATCAGTTGTGTCTTGTTCCATGCAATCTGGGTTTAACTCTGTTGGTGTGAGTTGTTCTGCCATGTCGGATGTGTCTAGTAGAGGTGGAAAGTAGGGCCGAAGGTGGTCCACATTGAATACTCGGTGCAGACCAAGGAATGGTGGAATACCGAGCTCAAAGGCATTGTCCCCTATAGCCTTAGTGATGGTGTATGGCCCATATTGGAGCGGGCGAATCTTGCGATAGGGTCTAGCGAGGCGCTCCTTTTGCAAATGTAGCCACACTTTGTCTCCCACCTGGAAGTTGTGTGGCACCCGATGTTGATCATGTCATTGCTTGTACTTAGCATTGGCTCTGTCCAATATGTCATGAAATTGTTGGCAGATGTGTTGAATGTACTCAATGAAGTTGTTTTCCTTATTAGCCTAAGACTGGACATGGGTTGAATCTGCCCGAGTAGCCGCAAATTGCATGGCTACGTCAATGGGACATAGTGGTAGGAATCCCAAGCCCACTTGAAAGGGGTTGTGGTTGGTTGAGCTATAGAGAGCTCGATTGTAGCTATGTTGTACATAGGGGAGGCTCTCATCCCATGTGCATGGATGATTTGAGATTTACATGCATAGAATGTGTACAATCATCTAGTTGATGACCTCTGTTTGGCCATCAGTTTGTAGACGAAAAGCTGTGGACTTGGTGAGCTTGGTGTCCATCATTGACCAGAGGCTGGACCAAAATGTACTGAGGAACCTGCTATCCCGATTTGAGATGATAGACTATGGGATCCCAAAGTGTACCCACACTCATTCACTGAAGAGTTTAGCAATGGATTTTGTTGTGATATTCTTCTTGTAGGCCATCATAATGGACATCTTCGAGAATCGATCGACGACCACAAAAACACAGTCATTGCGATGCTTAGTAGATAGAAGGCCCGACATTTAATCTATAGAGATGGATTCCCAAGGTTTACTGGGGGTAGGAAGCAGAGTATAGAGGCCTTTCTTCTTGATGGTCGGTTTGGCACTGGCACAAGTAGTGCAGGACTTGATGTACTTCCTGACATCTCGTCGAAGGTTCAGCCAATAGAAATACTTTTGTAGTACTGCCATGGTTTCCTTGACCCCGAAATGCCCAGTGACCCGACTGTAGTGCGCCTCCCAAATCATCTTGGCACACTCGCTTGAAGGAACACAAAGGTGTCCTAGGTGACAAAGTAGGGCATCTTGGAGGTGAAAATTGGGAAATTTCTTAACCTCCAAGAGTGTATGGTATGTGTGGCCGAATTCTGGATCACTTGTGTAGAGAAGCGGCCAATCAGAAGTCTCGTGCCCACAAGAGTTGAGCACAATGGTTAGCGCCACGATGGGTGGTCGACTGAGGTAGTCTGCAACATTATTGGTGCTACCTTTCTTATACTTAATGTTCAAATGAAACTATTGCATGTATGTGGACCACTTCTGATGGCGATTGTTCTACAACTTCCCATGTGTTTGTATGAACTGCAAGGGTCGATGGTCTGTGTGGATGACTGTTTCCTTTCCCAAAATGTAATGCTTCTATTGCTGACAAGCCTGTGCAATGGAATACATTTCTTTGTGATAAGTTGGATACTTCCGGATTGTGTCAAAAAGTGTCTCACTCCGATATGCCACTGGATGCCCATGTTGAGTAAGGACTGCCCCAATGGCATAGTCAGAGGCATCTGTCTCGATCTCAAATGGTTGTTGCAAGTCTGGTAATGTGAGCACTGGTGCAGAGCAGAGGCAATGCTTCAACTCCCCAAACTCCTTTTGTTGAGATTCAGACCAATTTTTTTTTTCTTTAGCTCCTCCCTTGGTGACCTGACTCAAGGGCCAAGTGATATGAGTGAATCCCAACAAAAACCTACAATAGAAATTGACAAGACCTAAAAAGTTGTGGAGCTCTATTAGGGTGGTTGGGGCTGGCCAATCATGAATGACTTGGATCTTTGCTGGATCCACATGCACCCCCTGCTCATCAATAATGTATCCCAGATACTGAACCTGGGTCATGCCAAAAGTGCATTTCTCCATATTGGCACACAACTTGTGTTGTCACAGTGTTTGATTGACCTCTCGGATGTGGTGGAGGTGCTCTTCCCAAGTCTGGCTGAAGATCAGAATGTCATCCAAGTACAACACTACAAATGAGTTGGTGAATGGCCATAGGATGTCATCCATTATCCTCATGAAGGTTGCAGGGGCATTCATCAACTAGAATGGCATGACCAACCATTCGAAAAGGCCCTCCTTGGATTTGAAGGCAGTCTTTCACACATCAGAGGGTTCGATTGGTACCTGGTGATACCCCGACTTCAAGTTGATCTTGCTGAAATATTTCGCCCCCTTGAGTTGTTCTAGAAGGTCATTAATCTGTGGGATCAGGTACCTATTCCGAACAGTGATCTTGTTCAGTGCTCGATAGTCAATGCAAAGTCTCCAAGTCCCATCCTTCTTTTTCACCAACACAATTGAGCTCTCATAGGGTGATGAACTTGGCCGGATGTGACCTTTCTGCAACAACTCCTGAATTTTCCTCTTGATTTCATCATTCTCCAGAACAAAGTGTCAATAGATGGGTCCATTGGGCAATGACACACCTGGGGTTAGATTGATGGGGTGCTTGACATGGTAGTGTAGAGGCACCCCTGCGGGGGAGGTGAAGATGTCTCGTACTCCTCCACGTCCTTATCCATCTATTGTTTTCATGTAGTGGGGCCCTGTCTGGAGGTCATGGCCATAGTCTTCCTCTTTCCTTGAGGGAGGATCATCAGGAAAACAAATTTCTTGGTTTTGGAAATGAGCTTACTGCATTGTTTTGCAGTAACCAAAGAGATGGTGGTAGGCGGTGTTATCTCTGGTATCCCGTACATGTTATTTCCCAAGGTGATAATAACAACACGAGGCATGGACTCATACACAACATGTCTCTTCCACAAGTATGGTTGGCCTAATAATACATCAAAAACATCAAGAGGAGCAATGTCACATAATACCTCATCCATGAAGGGCTTAATTTTATAGGGAAGGTGACATTGTTGGTTGACGCAGAGGTCCCATCCTTGGTGCAACCACCCGATGGTGTATGGTTGTGGGTGTGTTGTGTTCGACAAGCCTAGCCACTTGACGACCTCTACCGAGATGAGGCTCTTCTGGCTCCCACTGTCAACAATGAACTGCAACGAGGAAACCTTTACCCACATCTTAGAATGGAAGAGATGCTCCACCTCCTCTGGATCTTCTGGTTCCTCCTTTTGGATCTTCATGGTGGCAACGATGGCGTTGGGCTCCGCATCGATAATCTGCTTCCCCCTGTCATTCCCATTGTTGGGTTCTGATTCAAAGTCGAAGCATGCATCCGATTCATAAGTCTTGAACACGGCTACCAGTGGATACTTGGTCCGACACTCACTTGTGTTGTGAGTGGAGCTCTTATGGAACTCACACCACTTCCCTATGTCCTTTTCTGGCTTCGTGGTGTTGTTATTTGCTTTTGGATTTGGCGAGTTATCCTGGGCCGCTCCACCTTGGATTGGTCCTTTGCTCTACGGTTTGGTGGTACCTTTCCCTTACTTCTGATTCGCAGACCCAAAGTATCACTTTTTCTGTTTGAACTTCTGCTCAATCTTGGTAGGATATCGGTACGCCACACCAAGCGAGGAGATGTCGAGGAACTCCATTTCCTCCTGAATGTATCTGTGCAGATAATTGCGGTACTTTAACACCAAATGTTTCTCTGAATCTTTGATACCCAACTTTGTGCATAGGGTATGAAACTAATTCGCCATCTCATGCACATCTTGGTCCCTTTGCTACCACAGCATAGTCCATTGTATGTATTTGTCCTCATAGCTCCCCACGAGATAATATTGTTCCTTGATGGCATCTCAGAAAGAATTCCAAGGGTTCCCCCTCTCCCTGTTGCTTTGAGTAGGTTTCCCACCAGTCATTGACATGGGGGGTGGCTTTAAGGAGTGTGAAAATAAACCTTTCTCGGTCGAAAAATTCATGAACCGAGAAATATCCTTCTAACAAATTCAACCATCTATCTACGACATCTACATCTATTTGGCCCTCAAATATGGGAATGTCAAAGTTTACTTGTACCTTAAAAGGCGTGGCGCCTCCAGAGTGTTTGTTGGATGTCGATGCCCCGCTAGTGGGAATCTGTTGAAGAATCTGGGCAAAGTTGTCCATCATCGAGTTCCTTTGTTTCTCGAGGGCCTCCTTGAGCAACATTTTGATAGGATCTCCTGCTCCCTCATATTTCTTTTCTTCCCCCATGGGCGGTTGTTGGGGTTTGTGAGACTGATCTTGCAAAGGTTCAACCAGATCAAGCACCAACTCCTTATACCTCGACCTCGTTGGGGATATGCAAAGAAAGATCGAGAACGAGCAGACCGCCTTGATACTATTGATCTAGATTTATGTAGGAACACAATGAAATAAAAAAATACACATAAACGCAGAGATGCAGTGGAAATAAGACTTCATTTCATTAATAACAAATGATTGAAAAATGCTTACAGACAGAATGGAAATAAACTAGCTAGGGCGTTGGTAGCTTATCTCTGAGAATAGATGTGGCGGCTACTGGCCTTTGAACTGCCTCTTACAATGAGGCTTGAAGGCCTATATATTGCTGAGAAACAATGGAAAACCCTAAACATCCAAAAAACTAACCCTAGGAGATGAAACGCCAGAATATGGGCCCCGTTGGGGTAAATTGGTACATCAATTTCTCGGGGTCGTAACTTTGGCATACTATCTCCATTTGACGCACATCATACATCATTAGAAATATCTATCCGAGGAATACATTGCTGACAACAAATATCAAGTTCAGAATGAAATCATATTCACCGGAGCATTCATGCCCAAAAAACGTCGTTTAGGGCCTCAAAACAGCTCCGGAAGTTCATGACCCAAAGAACTGCTAAAAATAGTAAATTGTGCTAAAATTAAAGAAACTAAAAAACTGAAAGAAGCAATGGTGTGGGTGCAAGTGGAATAGGCGGGTGACCACAAATATCCACCTGGATCAGTCATCCCCCCTTATGAAGAAATGGTCCCCATTGCGTTGAGTTCCTCCATGAGATGAGGAAACTTCTGCTGAACTTGGTCCCTGGTGAGCCACTTGCCCCGGTGAAGGAGTTGGCCTACTTTGACAACTCAATCTAGTTGGATCCTTTGTTGGCAAGTGTTCTTGATCCGTGTGTCCATAATTCGATCAGTTGTGGCTTGTTCCATGTAATCTGGGTTTAACTCTGTTGGTGTGAGTTGTTCTGCCATGTTGGATGTGTCTAGTAGAGGTGGAAAGTAGGGCCAAAGACGGTCCACATTAAATATTGGGTGCAGACCAAGGAATTGTGGAATACTAAGCTCAAAGGAATTGTCCCCTACAGCCTTGGTGATGGTGTATGACCCATATCGGAGGGGGTGAATCTTGCGATAGGGTCCAGCGAGGCGCTCCTTTTGCAAATGTAGCCACACTTTTTCTCCCACCTGGAAGTTGTGTGGCACCCGATGTTGATCATGTCGTTGCTTGTACTTAGCATTGGCTCTATCCAAGATGTCATGAACTTGTTGGCGGATGTGCTGAATGTGCTCAATGAAGTTGTTTGCCTTGTTAGCGTCATACTGGACATGGGTTGAATCTACCTGAGTAGCCGCAAATGGCATGGCTATGTCAATGGGACATAGTGGCTAGAATCCCAAGCCCACTTGAAAGGGGCTGTGGCTGGTTGAGCTATGGAAGGCCTGGTTGTAGCTATGTTGTACATAGGGGAGGCTCTCATCCCATGTGCATGGATGCTTCGAGTTGTACATGCGCAGAATGTGTACAATCATCCAATTGATGACCTCTATTTGCCCATCAGTTTGTGGATGGAAAGCTATGGACTTGGTGAGCTTTGTGTCCAGCATTGACCAGAGGTTGGACCAAAATGTACTAAGGAACCTAATGTCACGATCTGAGATGATAGACTATGGGATCCCAAAGTGTACCCACACTCGTTCAAACAAGAGTTTAGCAGTGGCTTCTATTGTGATATTCTTCTTACAGGCCATCATAATGGACATCTTCAAGAATCGATCAACGACCACAAAAACACAGTCATTTCCATGCTTAGTAGAAGGAAGGCCCAACATGTAATCCATAGAGATGGATTCCCAAGGTTGACTGGGGGTAGGAAGCGGAGTATAGAGGCCTTGCTTCTTGATGGTCAGTTTGGCAATGGCACAAGCAGTGCAGGACTTGATGTACTTCCCAACATCCCATCGAAGGTTCGGCCAATAGAAATACTTTTGTAGTACTTCCATGGTTTTCTCGACCCAGAAATGCCCATCGACCCGACTGTAGTGCGCCTCCCAAATAATCTTAGCACGCTTACTAGAAGGAACAAAAAGGTGTCCTAGGTGACAAAGCAGGGGTTCCTGGAGGTGAAAATTGGGAACTTGCTTACCCTCCAAGAGTGTATTGTATGTGTGGCCGAATTCTGGATCACTTGTGTAGAGAAGCGGCCAATCGGAAGTCTCGTGCCCACAAGAGTTGAGCACAGTGGTTAGCGCCACCATGGGTGGTCAAATGAGGTAGTCTACAACATTATTTGTGCTTCCTTTCTTGTACTTAATGTTCAAATGAAACTGTTGCAGGTATGTGGACCACTTTTGATGGCGATCATTCTGCAACTTCCCTTGTGTTTGTATGAACTGTAGGGGTCGGTGGTCTGTGTGGATGACTGTTTCCTTTCCCAAAATGTAATTCTTCCATTGCCGACAAGCCTGCACAATGGAATACATTTCTTTGTTATAAGTGGGATACTTGCAAACTGTGTCAGAAAGTGTCTCACTGTGATATTCCACTGGATGCCCATGTTGAGTAAGGACTGAACCAATGGCATAGTCAGAGGCATCTGTCTCGATCTCAAATGGTTGTTGCAAGTCTGGTAATGTGAGCACTGGTGTAGAGCAAAGGTGATGCTTCAACTCCCCGAATGCCTCCTATTGACATTCAGACCAAAAGAATTTTTCTTTAGCTCCTCCCTTGGTGACCTGACTCAAGGGCCAAGTGATATGAGATAATCCCAACACAAAACTATGGTAGAAATTGGCAAGACCTAAAAGGTTTCCGAGCTCTATTAGGGTGGTTGGGGCTGGCCAATCCTGAATGAATTGGATCTTTGCTAGATCTACATGCACCCCTCGTTCATCAATAATGTATCCCAGATACTGAACCTGGGTCATGCCAAAAGTGCATTTCTCCAGATTGGCACACAACTTGTGTTGTCACAGTGTTTGGAGGACCTATCGGATGTGGTGGAGGTGCTCTTCCCAAGTCTAGTTGAAGATCAGAATGTCATCCAAGTACACCACTACAAATGAGTTGGTGAATGGCCGTAGGATGTCATCCATTAGCCTCATGAAGTTTGCAGGGGCATTCGTCAACCCGAATGGCATGACCAACCATTCAAAAGCCCTCTTTGTATTTGAAGGCATTCTTCCACACATCTGAGGGTTCGATTGGTACCTGGTGATTCTCTGACTTCAAGTCGATCTTGCTGAAATATTTTTGCCCCTTGAGTTGGTCTAGAAGGTCATCAATCCACGGGATCAGGTACCTATTCCGAACAATGATCTTGTTTAGTGCCCGATAGTCAATGCAAAGTCTCCAAGTCCCATCCTTCTTCTGCACCAACATGATCGGGCTCCCATAGGGTGGTTAACTCGGCCAGATATGAAATTTCTGCAACAACTCCTGAATCTGCCTCTTGATCTCATCATTCTCCAGAACAGAGTGTCGATAGATGGGTCCATTGGGCAGCGGCGCACCTGGGGTCAGATCGATGGTGTGCTTGACCTGACAGTGTAGAGGCACCCCTGCGGGGGAGGTGAAGATGTTCTCGTACTCCTCCATGACCTTATCCATCTGTTGTTTTCGTGCAGTGGGGCTTTGTCTGGAGTTCATGGCCACAGTATTCCTCTTTCCCTGAGGGTGGATCATCAGGAAAACAAATTTCGTGGTTTTGGAAATGAGCTTACTGCATTGTTTTGCAGTAACCAAAGAGATGGTGGTAGGTGGTGCTATCTCCGATATCCTGTACATCTTATTGCCCAAGGTGATAATAACAGCAAGAGGCCTGGACTCATACACAACATGTCACTTCCACAAGTATGGTTGGCCTAATAATACATCAAAAACATCAATAGGAGCAATGTCACATAATACCTCATCCATGAAGGGCTTGATGATATAGGGGAGGTGACATTGTTGGTTGACGTGGAGGTCCCGTCCTTGGTGTAACCACCTGATGGTGTATGGTTGTGGGTGTGCTGTGGTCAGAAATCCTAGCTGCTTCACGAAATCTATCGAGATGAGGTTCTTCTAGCTCCCACTGTCGACCATGAACTGCAATGGGGAACCCTTTACCCACATCTTGGAATGGAAGAGACGCTCCGCCTCCTCTGGATCTTCTGGTTCGTCCTTCTAGATCTTTTTGGTGGAAATGGTGGCGTTGGGATCCGCATCGATAATATGCTTCCCCCTATCATTCCCCTTGTTGGGTTCTGATTCAGAGTTAGAGCATGCATCTGATTCATATGCCTTCAACTCAGCTACCAATGATTGTTTGGCCCGACACTCACTTGTGTTGTGAGTGGAGCTCTTATGGAACTCACACCACTTCCCTGTGTCCTTTTTTGGCTTCGTTGTGTTGTTCTTTTCTTGTGGATTTGGCGGGTTATCCTGGGCCGCTCCACCTTGGCTTGGTCCTTTGTTCTGCAGTTTGGTGGTACCTTTCCCTTACTTCTGATTCATAGACCCAAAGTCTCTCTTTTTCTGTTTGAAGTTCTTCTCAATCTTGGCAGCATATCGGTACGCCACACCAAGCGAGGAGATGTCAAAGAACTCCATTTCCTCCTGAATGTATCTGTGCAGACAATTGTGGTACTTTAACACCAAATGTTTCTCTGAATCTTTGATACCCATATTTGTGCGTAGGGTATGAAACAAATTCATCATCTCATGCACATCTTGGTCCCTTTGCTGCCGCAGCGTAGTTCATTTTATGTATTTTTCCTCATAGATCCCCACGGGATAATATTGTTCCTTGATGGCATCTCAAAAAGAATTCCAAGTGGGTCTGGTCGAGAATAGAGAGGGTTTCCCCTCTTCCTGTTGCTCTGATTAGGTTTCCCACTAGTCCTTGACATGGGGGGCGGCTTTGAGGAGTGTAAAAATAATCCTTTCTCGGTCGAAAAATTCATGAACCGAGAAATATCCTTCTAACATATTCAACCATCTATCTACGACATCTGCATATATTTGGCCCTCAAATATGGGAATGTCAAAGTTTACTTGTACCTTAAAAGGAGTGGCACCTCCAGAGTGGTTGTTGGATGTCGATGCCCTGCTAGTGAGACTCCGTTGAAGAATCTCGGCAAAGTTGTCCATCATTGTGTTCCTTTGTTTCTCGAGGGCCTCCTCGAGCAACATTTTGATAGGATCTCCTGCTCCCTCATATTTATTTTCTTCCCCCATGGGTGGCTGTCGGGGTTTGCGAGACTGATCTTGCAAAGGTTCAACCAGATCGAGCCCCAACTCCTTATACCTCGACCTCGTTGGGAACATGCAAAGAAAGATCGAGAATGAGCAGACCGCTATGATACCACTGATCCAGATTTATGTAGGAACACAGTGAAATACATAAATACACATAAACGCAGAGATGCAGCGGAAATAAGACTTCATTTCATTAATAACAAAGGACTGAAAAATGCTTATAGACAGAATGGAAATAAACTAGCTAGGGCGCTGGTAGCTTATCTCTGAGAAGAGATGTGGCGGCTACTAGCCTCTAAACTGCCTCTTACAATGAGGCTCAAAGGCCTATATATTACTGAGAAACAATGGAAAACCCTAAACATCCAAAAACCTAACCATAGGAGATGAAACGCCAGAATATGGGCCCCGTTGGGGTAAATTGGTACATCAATTTCCCGGGGTCGTAACTTTGGCATACTATCTGCGTTTGACGCACATGATACATTGTTAGAAATATCTATCTGAGGACTACATTGCTAACAACAAATATTGAGTCCAGAATAGACTCATATTCATCGGAGCATTCATGCCCCAAAAACGTCGTTTAGGGCCTCAAAACAGCTCTGGAAGTTCAGGACCCGAAGAACTGCTAAAAATAGTAATTTGTGCTACAATTAAGGAAACTAAAAAAATGAAAGAAACAATGGTGTGGGTCCAAGTGTCATAGGTGGGTGGCCACCAATATCCACCTGGATCACAAGTGCCAATCATATGGAGTCCATCTTTGCTACTGGAGTGAAGGTCTCATCATAGTCAATACCATGAACCTGCTGAAAGCCTTTGGTGACAAGCTTGGCTTTGTATCTATTGATCTATCCACCCACTTTTCTCTTGGTCCTATAGACCCATATGCATCTGAAAATTTTTCTCCCATAAGGAAGGGGAACCAGATCCCAAGTCTAGTTCTCAAGGAAGGAGTTGTTCTCCTCTTGCATGGTGGATTTCCAAAAGGGATTTCCAGTAGGCTTGCCATAAGACTGTGGATCTGAAGACTGAACCAAGAAAATATACCTAGAAGGAAATGGTTTAGTGGTAGCGAGTGCAATAGGAGGCTCCTTGAAATCATATCGAGTCCTCCTAGTCTTGGTTGGATCACCAACAAGATCCCCTACATCCTGAAGAGTAGTTTGTGCCCACTTAGGCCTCTCTTTAGATCTGCAACTGCATCTAGATGCTCTGACTCTGCATCTGACTGTACTGAATCTAAATCTAAATCATCTGAGTCCTCTGAATCAGAACTCTCCTCTGAAGAAGAGTCAACATGTGCATGCTCATCATCTCAGATAGGTGGAAGAGTGAAGGTGTCTGCATGCGACTGCTGAGGTACATGCGAGGAAATTTCCTCAAATTTGACACTATGCTCAATGATGAGTCAGTTTGAGGAAAGATAAATAAGATGATATCCCTTCACACCATCGAGTTATCCAACAAAATTTCACTTAGTGCTTTGTGGATCAAGTGCCTTCCTCTTTTCAGAGGGAATCTAGGCCCATGCACGTGAACCAAAAATGCGAAAGTGGGACACTTCCGGTTTGAGGCCACTCCAAGCCTCGTAGGGGGTCTTATCCTTGACAGATCTATGAGGAGATCTGTTTTGTATGTATGTTGCACATTTAAGTGCTTCGGCCCATAGTATCTATGGTAGTGACTTTGCATGCAACATGCAAGATGCCATCTCCTTTAGAGATATGTTTTTCCGCTCAACAACTCCGTTTTGCTGTGGAGTGTAGGGAACTGTATGCTGCAACTGAATCCTTGCCTCATGGAAAAGATTATGAATATCATGATTCACATACTCTCCCCCATTATCAGTTTGGAGGACTTTGATCTTCTTTCCAGACTCTGTCTCAACCAAATCTTTGAAATCTTTGAGGTGTTGAAAGACCTCAGATTTTTTCTTGAGAAAGTAGATCCAAGTAAAATGTGAGAAAACATTAAAAAAAATGAGAACAAACCTCACTTTGTTGATCGATGGATGAGAAAAAGGACCCATGAGGTCACTATGGGTCAGATCTAAAGGTGTGGAATCTCGCTGAGATTTTCCTTTGACGAATTTCTCTTGAGGGTGTTTTCTGAGAACACATCCCTCACATACTCCCTTGGAGAAGAGGATGTCTGGTAGACCATCAACTAATCTGTTCTTGCTAAGCTGTTGCATGTATCTGAAATTGAAATGTCCAAACCTTTCGTGCCAGATCCTACTACTTTCATCATCATGAGTAAGCAGTAAAGCAGAATCAAGTTCAATGAATTCAGAAAATGTATACAATCAAGACTGATGATTTACCTCACCGGTAGCAACCTTGGAGTTGGTTTTCATGTCATATATGTCCACGGAATTTAGTGTGAATATGACTTTCTTTCCGGTGCCATAATTTTTCATTTGATATACAGAGAGAAGGTTCATAGAAAGTTTGGGAACATGCAACACGTTCTCGAAGCTTTCATTGGTGAGTTCAATCCTTCCTTTGCCGGTGACTTTGACAGAAGAGTTGTCCCCCATCAGAATAGGAGGACCTTTTCATGCATCCAAATAAGAATATACTACTTCTAAGGAAGCCATGTTATGTGATTCTCTTTAATCTACGATCCAAGCATCGGGAGAGGAGCTGATGGAAATCAACGCATGGCTAGAATTTCCTTTCTTGAAATTCATATCTTTTGGCTTCTTCTTCTTTGCACCCTCGGGGATGCGATCTCTAAGGTTGTTTTGCTAAAGTATCTAAGACATCATATCTATTTGTTTTTTCATGCATGCATATTCCGAATGGAATCCTTTGTGATAGTATGTGCATTTCTCTCCTTTTCTTCCCTTTTCTCCTTTGGATCCAGAGGCATCGGTGAAGGGTTTTGTGTACCTTTCCTTCTTTGTATGTGCATGAACTTTCCACTTATATTTATCTTTATATTTCTGATATTTTTGGCTGCCATCATGCATAGTGATTGCATGTGCCCTTGGGCCTTTTATTGCGCCCATATTGATGAGCTTGGTTTGCTCTTATGTCAGGGATTCGATAAAGTCCTCAAGAAAAGGCATCTTCCAAGTGGCTCCAGAGGTGAATCTGACAACATGGAATGTCAATACGAACACAAAGAATTCAGGTCCAATCTTGGAGAGAATGGTGAGAACCATTTGTTTCTCCTTCTTTGATTTATCAACCCCGCAAGATTTGAGTTGCGGCAGTAAGTCCTTGAATTTTGTAAAGAAATCTTGGATATTCTTGAAGCTTTTTGGATCCAATGTGAGCAGATCCACCTCCAACATGTGTCCCCTCATCTCATCCTATTCTCCAAAGATCCCTTCCAATATGGTCCAAGCTTCATTTGGATTCTTACAAGAAGATATATGAAAAAGGAGATCGAGAGAAATAAGACTGCAAATTGTTTTGAGTGCTTCATCCATGCGATTTAAGTACTTGAATTTTTCTATGGATGATGTCGGATTTGTATTTGTATTCATGGTTAATCTATACAACACTCTAGATCATATATGTATGTCTATTTTCTCCTTCCATGCAAAATAGTTGTAAGGTGTAAGAATGGATTCTTTTTGGAATTCCATCTTTTCGCTATCTTCAATCTTTTGTACCTGTAAAATTTTTTGGTGTATCTTTTTCTTAGCATTCCGTTGCCTATGATACCATGTAAACGTGTTGACCTTCACATAATATATCTATCTAAACAATAATACACACATTTGTAGAGAGAATTAGAAAAGGAAGAAGAAGGAGAGAAATAATGGAAGAATTTTCATAAACCATTATGAATAATGAATAATTTACACACGATATAGTATGTATAACTCAATGAGTTCGACTTGAGGTGAACCAAGTTTCCATAGTGGTGGTCTAGAGTGATCTGGACACACACCAACATTTACAGGAGTGAACTGCCACCTATTCTAGTCTCCCAAGCAGTTACGGGAGTGAACTACCACCTAGTTGAGTTAACTAGTCAACTAGTCTTTAGTTAACTGACTGAACATAAAGTAGTGAGGAGTTAACTCAAGGAATCAAGGCTAATGGACCACTTTGGTGATGATACCAAGGCAAGGTCGAATTAGGATGGTGATTATCCCAATGTTGCATGGTGATGATCCCAATTCAACATCTAAACTCAACTCAACTAGTCAAACTGAAGTGTGAACTAAAAGAGAATATTCTCTAGGTGGAATATTCTCTCCTAAAATATAGGAGACTAGATAATGACTAATTAACAAATAAAAACCTTAGGAAAATCAAATCCTAGGTGTGTGTGAAGTAACTCCAACACCAACCCCATTACATTATGCATGGTATATGAGTTTTATTTCAAAATTCAAATGATATTTTCCCTTGCATGCAAGCATAGAAGCTTATGCTTAGGGAAGAGTATAGGATCATGAGTCCTAAGTATAATATGATATATAGATATATATGTAATTATTATAATAGCTTAGGACTAAAGGGTGAATGTTAGAATGTGGAGATTTATTCATATAGGAATTTTGTCCAGTGTGAGAAATGTTCATAAATGAGCGTTCATTGTTTGATAGTCTGAACATAAGAAATATCACAGAGATTAACAATGGTGATAAATACTACCTTATGTTAACTATGAGACTTCTAAATGAAATTTGGAGATTAATGTTACATAGATTTTTCTTTTTATTTGGCAAATTTGAGGTACATTACAAAAGACCAGGTGACATCTCCCTCAATGTTTTAGAAACCGATGAACCATAACAAGTCTTGGGTAACACACCGTCATTAAGTGATGGTAGTACTGGTGCCAGTAGAATGTCAAGTATAAATATAGAAACAATACATGGTTTATTCTGAAAATCCCAATTTGGATAACCAAAGTCAATGGTCATAAGAGAACTCGAGTTCACATTGATTTCAATTCATAGAGAGCACATGTTTGAGTTAATACTCTTTAATAAGGATATGTTTGGAGAATGGATACAAATGTGAGTTATGCATCAAACTATAACCCTAAGTGAGATACCCAAACAAATGCAAGCTTGTTAATCAATACACATATGGAAGTACTCCTCCATGAAAACATTTTGGGTATATTTATATGATCGTTTACCTTTAGAAATAGGTTAAAGCCTAGTGTGGGAATGATATATTAATGATGCTTTGAATTGTTTAAGTATGGTAGAGATATAGTAATATAATAGTAGAGGTGAAATCAAATTGATTTACAGGTTTATAAATTATTAAAAGAGAAAAGATTACATTTGCATATTGTGTAGTGGGTCAAGCTCTTGTAGATGTAGAAATTCTCTACAATTATCATAAATATATATGTTAGTTTGTAAAGACCTCAATGAATAAAATTATAACCGTGTGTTGATGGGTTAAAAATTTACCTGACAACAGTAAGGGGTAATCCCCGATACACAATCCAAACTAGACTATACACCATTTGGATTAGGAGACCCATCTGAATTCTGGTTTGGTTGCCATTGTTACTATTTTTAAGGTTTTGGATGGTTGTAGACCGATTTTCCTTTGAGTGTGTATTGTAAGTGGATATGCAATGAAAAGATGTAAATGAAGACTATGTATGAAATGCAAGCTAATATATTACTAATCTACTTTAATCTATCCTAGCTAGGAGAAAACTAAAGTAACCAGTGAGTTGAAAATGGAACCGAATCTTGCATAAAATCCTACACAGATAGCTTGAATAGAAGAGTGGGATAAGAAACAAGCACATACACATACAAATAACTAGATTAGTCTAGATTACAACAATACATACATTAAAAACTCATCAAGCTCAAGGCATAAAAAATATTTGAAGAAATACTTAAAAATGGAGAATATCACAGATTGCATAAGAATTAATCCATAAGAAAACTAGCATTTTGATTGTCCATAAGAAACACATTCATCGTCGCTTAAAATAATTCACGACTTAGATTTTATTCACACAAAAATAATTCCTTCTTCAAAAGCTGGCCCTAGGGGATTCTCCTTATTAGTAGTCTAAACAATAATACATGAAAACTCTAAAACAACTCTTCAATTTTAGTTGATATTATTTTCCCAAAATAGTTCAGAAATAAACAATGTTTGAAGAGTAAAAAATCCCCTCTCAAATGGGCTTCTATTCCTCTTTATACAAATTTTAGTAACCCCTATATGAATCTTCGTCTTCTTCTTCTTGAAGTAGTTACAAAAATGGTTCAACTTCTTATTCCCAGTGATGAGTGTACTAATAAGAAAAAATTGAGGTTTGTTAGGAAAAAGACAAAACAAAAGGCAACTATTGTGCCTTTCTTCAATGATTTATGTTCTTGAGATATGGTGTCCAAACTTCCATCTGGTCATACAGATCTTCAATCCTTTTTTAATTCAATTGCTCCAACGTTGCGTTATTTAGTGAAACATTATCTTCTATATTACTCATATCTTTAGCCAATGTTGTCATGAAGGCCTGTATCATGGTATGAAACTTGACTAGTTGTAATAGATGTTGATATATGAGGTTCGTGGAGATGGTGGTGGTGGCTTCCACTACTTCCCTTCTTTGATTCATGTTGTTTGTGTACTTTGTCTACTAGTTCTTCTGACACCATTTATTTCTCGAGTTCATGTAGCTTGGGAAATCAAATACTTTTGATTAATTCTTGTGTTTATTTATGGAACCTTGATCATACCACCATAGGTTTGGTGACTTTCTTATCAAATTTTTGTCTTACATGATAGAAATGATCCAGTGCATACAAATCCATCTTTCTTTTTGTCTTTGATGACTGGTATAATTCAGGTGGTGCGTTTGGATTTTTCTCTATCCATTTTTCTATTTTGGTTATGACCTCGCGAATGATGTTATATTGTGTCAGCTTCACCTTTATTTGGTTGTTATCATCAATGATTATTGGCTACATATTGGAAAAGGTGTAGGTGAGCATATATGTTAGTGATGGATCCTTCCAATTCATTCTTGGCTTTCTCATCACTGATTTTGAAGATTTGAAGGCTACTTTCATCAATTTTGACATGATGAATCTTTTCTTCTATCTCTTTGACACTTGCCTCTTTCCCTATATTTTTATGGCACAATATTTGTATGTTTTTCACATTGGTGTTCATAAATGGAGAGCTAGCCATATTTGTTTCTATAGGATCTTCTATAACATATCCCATTATAGGGACATGGGTGACGACCGAGATAGGCGTTCCTTATGTTACTGACATTTTCTTTACCTTCTCCTATATAATCATGCATGTCTTGCTATCATAAGTGAATCTCCTTAGGTTTAGTACTATAGTAGGCTAAAATGTCTCCCATATCCCAATTACTAAGCCATGACCTATTAGATATGTTTCTACACCAGTGGTAGACGTTTCTAGAATGTATATTTCCATGGGATGTGTGTCCCCTCCCCTGTCTTCCACATCTTTATGTTTCCTTTTTTATTCAAGAGCTTTGTCAACTGCCTCTTTAGCTTCCTTTTCCACATGTTCTATGACTACTTTTTCTACTATTTCCTTTTCTGATAGTTCATTTCATTTTTTCTTGTTCATTTCATTTGACCTCTTTCTCTGCTATGGCTTTTGCCTCTACTTCAACTTTATCTTTTTTCGGCCTCAATCTTTCACTTCTTCTTTTCTGCATTGTTATTTTTTTTTAAACCTTCTCTTTGTATCTCCTATTTTTATCAATAGATACTTATTCATATTCTTCTACATATCCTGAGTGTGTTGAGATGGAAATGGGGGAATATTGCTCAAATTCTTCTTTCTCTACCTTCTTCTCAGCTTCTTCTCTTTATTTTTCTTCATCTACGATCCTTCCTCTCGGTCAACCATTCATGTTGAAGATGACATCATTATATGTCTGGGCATTCTGATGTACTTCTTCCTCTTCCCAAAGATCTGTGGTATACTCCCAAGGTAAACGGATCTTGTTGAAATGCTCTGTAACCGTGTTTTTGGGATCATGTCTCTTGTATCTCTCTTCCTTGAAGTGATAGTACATGAGGGTGTTTACTGATGCTTGTTCCTGCTTAGTGTTTTCGAAGAAATAATTTCCAACATACAATGACATTGGATGCCAAATTGCTTTCTTTAGCCAGTATAACATTCCCCCAACTCCATGTATGATAGTCTGATACACCCCTTCCTCAAGCACAATTTTGTCAGGTACAAACCATGGAAGAAAATGGGGTGGTTTCATTGTTTCATATATTATTATATAAGTATCATGCTCCATGAGGTACCAATCCTCGATTCTTCTTATAACTTCCATGGATTTTTTATTCATGCATGGAGGAGGGGTGAAGAAGATGAACTCATATAATGGAGCTAGAAAATGCTCACAAATACTTTGATACTCCACATGATATTTGTGTTCCCAGAGTTTCTTACAGTATATGTATATTCCAAGGTCGAATGGTATCCAACTCCCCCCCATATCAAGGTACTTGTGAGATATGCACATGATTTCCAGGAAGTACGAGGACATATGGAAGCTTGAGAATGTTATGGAATGGGCTTGCTTCACTATAGAGATACCTTCCTTGAGGTTCTCAGATAGGATCTCATCCCAATTGAATGATGTCCCTTCATGTGCACAGTATTATATTAGAGGTATGTAGGATAGGGAGAATTGTGTCACATCAGATTCACCATACAATTTGCACAACATGGCTACCAAGTATTGGTAGGTTCTTCTTAAGGCGCTCGTGGGATATCAACCTTTAGATCTGTACTTAAATTCCCTATATTACCTACACCACTTGGGGAATAGGTCCTTAGGTTTTTACTCAGATTCATTGAGGAGTTTACTATCCATCCTTTTGATCCCCTCTTCAATATGATATCATTTGGCCAAATACTTAGGTCTAAATGAATCTATGGGTTCTTTCCTTGTGTTGCATACATATTATTTGGTTATGTTAGTGTTATTAAGAATCCATGAGATGGAATTATCATAGGAAAATACTACTGGGTGTGTTACTACTCTGAAGATACCATATTTCGTGATATTCTTGAAAAATTAAAGCTCATTTGGATCTTCAGCTTCGGTGGAAAAATTATAATTTTTGAACATTTAATATATTTCTCCCCATTTTAATGTTTCTCTGTCCGTATCTAGAAATCCTGACGTATCAGCATATGTGGCTTCGAGGATTTTTGTCTCTCCTATTTGTTGGGAACTTCTAGAGGGCTCGACTTTGAATACCTTAATTTTTGTTTTCTTTCGAGGTGACATGCTCGAACATACAACAAAAGATGATCTTAGTGAATACATTAAGATATAACATGCAATTTAATGCAACTAAATAATTTGAAATATGAGAGGAACCATTGGGACTAGTGTTGGATAGAGAATCATCCTCTGAAGATGTTTAGGTGATGGTAGGCATGCTTGAACCACTTGGAAAAAATTGGGAAGGAAAGGGTGAAAACTGAGCTTTGAAAGGAAAAATCAAAGGTCTAGAGATTAGCTCCTCTGATGAAAATTGGAGGAGTTTGTATTAAGCGATATGATACAAATAATAAATTTATTTAAAAGGCTCTGGTTGGCAAGGTTAAGAAAAACTCATCTGATGTGCATCGAAGGAGTTAACTCTAACTCCTTCGATAGTGTGTCAAAGGAGTTTTTGTATGAGTCCCCAAAATCCTAATAAAGTTGAATTGGTTAATTGTAACTCCTTTGATCATATCGGATATGTTAACAAGAAATCCTATGATTTGATTGGAGTAGTTATTTTCGAATGATACG
The DNA here is from genome assembly GCA_009831015.1 of Picea engelmannii. Classification (NCBI taxonomy): domain Eukaryota; kingdom Viridiplantae; phylum Streptophyta; class Pinopsida; order Pinales; family Pinaceae; genus Picea; species Picea engelmannii. The sequence goes on along the minus strand of ML789854.1, from coordinate 241,447 downwards.
AGTGATGAAACATGTGGAGAGGTTATTTGTAACTCCTTTGATCGCATCGAAGGAGTTAATAATAAATCCTATGACGCAGTTGGAAGTGTTACCTAAAACACTCCTTATGGGAATAATCTTATGGGTTTGATAGAAAAAGGGTGATGTTTTTTATCATTTCGAGCTAGGATAGAGTCTAGGGTTGGGTTCAGATGGAGATCTTTTCAACTAGAGGCATCTTCAAGGTTAGGAAAATGTGTAAGGAGAATGTCTACAAAAAATAGTTGGGTGCAAACGATTATGAAATTACAACTCACAAAGGAGACTAAGGAAATGGCATGATGTTGATTGAGGAAAAGGAATGGAGAAGAAAACTCAAGTAGGGAGAAAAAATATGTAAGAAACTGTGACATCCCCAAAAAATAAATTATTTTTGAATTTGAAATTTCTAAGGAAAATTATTTTTGTTTTTGGTAAATTCGAAATTGGATTTTTTTTTTCCATTTATGGCAATTTCGAATTTCTAATTTGGTTGAATGTAATTAATAATTATGACTGTTGGGAAGAGATCTGATTCGACCTAACTAACTATTTGACCATGACACTTGTATGAAACAAAATATTTTATATTTATTGCTGGAGGAAAAATGGAATAACCATGTTGAAATCAGCTGACCATGACTCCATGAGTGGGGAACATGTTGGAACTACATCAGGGATGATTATTACAAGTGGAAAATCCAGGATTTGTCCATAGGAAGCCACTGAAAATCAGGGATTTGGAAATTTGCAAAAATTCCCAGAAGGGGGAAAAGACCTGGGAAAAAAGGACTTTCCATATATAGCATATGAGAAAAGGCAGGACACTGCCAAGTATGCTAGGGAAAGGAAATTACCTCTTGTTGTTATGAAAACTACTTGTTGAGTGTGAGGCAAGGAGGAGATTTGTTGAATTTGAAAGGCATCTGCCGAGGAGGAGTTCCGAGTTAGCCCTCATGGATTCATGGTCAGGTTAGGAGGTAAATAGGACAAGTGATCTGACTTCCCTATTCTAAGGTTGGGAGGAACGTGGTTGTTCCTTTTGTTGTCCCAACATTTATCCAAATATGTTTCTCTATTTTTCCTTATCGAATTTGTGCCATTTAAATGATTGTATGTGTTGCTATTATAAATGATTACCTTACAATCATATGTACTAGATGGAATTATAGAGTTGTTGTAGATTACTTGTGGAAATAATTCTGTTAATTAAAAACTACATCTATAGTATCACAAAAAGATTTATGTTATAAGGATAGTGTTATTTTATTATAATTAATGGACTGATAAAACGCTTGAGTAATCTATTTGTGGTAGGAACAAAATGTAAGTAGCAAACTACATAGAAAAACCACTGTACATTATATAAATCATGGCAAGGACATGGTTATCTTGTATGAAGTAATCAAGCAGAAACAAATACGAATTTTGGAAGTGTCGATCTAGCATAAGTTCATATGTAGACAATGTATTCAAGTTTTGTATTGTTTTCCAACATGTACAGACCAAAAACCCCAAATCAGAACGAAACTATACTAGTATAGGAATTCACGATAGATTTATGTGACTATATGGAAGACAATTATGAATATATATGTTGTTGGGTGAACTATTTCTATTGAAATTTTTGCAGTCTCAAGAGTGGTTTTATTAATTGAAGGAGGGTATTTAGATATGCATACTTATATCTAATTTCAATCCTTCAAGATTTAAATCCATACTCAAATAGGGCTGTCTATTTGTATTTATACAACCATTAACTAGTTAAATATATTGGTCATTGTAACCTCTACTAAGACATGCAAATACATGCATATATATAAGTTATATAACTTCTATATACAGAGAATCAAGTCTTTGGATGTCTTTAACGAAAAATACACACACACACACACACACACACACACAAAGACTTGTTCCTATCTTATATAAGTAATAAATGATCCCATTAGACATGTAATTACAACTCTATGAATGAAATATTGAATAAAGAATATAAAAACCTCTCAATTATTCGTATTGTAGTCCAAGATTTATTTACCTACAGTATAAATGAAATTAAAAATTATAGTCATGTACACACAGTCGTATCCTTACAAACCTGTAAGTGAAGGAGTATACAATAAATATATTAAGAAAAATAGGACCTTCAACCATATCCTTGCTAAGTCTAAATCAAAAATAAGGAAGAAAATACACTTTCATACCCTATAGTGAGGAAGATACAGAGTCACCGTATACACGAAAATATCGAAGTAAAGCAAATTAAATCAGAAGACTCATATAGCGTGACAGAGGTGACACGAATATGTCTGTGCATTAGATTCGAATTACAAAGTGTAGATCCTCAGAGATACAGTAGTCCCTCTCCGTTAGAACACATAACTACAAGATTTGTACGATTCCGACTTTTGATAGAGAATATGCAATTTAGGACGACAGTCCTGATAACCAAATTTTAAGTACAGGGGAAACCATAATGGTGGATGAAACTATCCAATAGTCCTTACTTTATTTCAATTAGATAAGGAAAGGTCCTGTAAAGGTCGCAAATGTAGAAATCACTTTCCTTAAACCTCACTGGGCAGAGTGTAGCAACGATTTCTGAAAGACATATTTGTTCCTTTATAAAGGGGAAGAAAGAATATACAATGATTTAAGATATATCCAGTAAGGAAACAATTATCACCCGTCTAAAAACCACGCGTAACCTCAAGAAAGACTTAACAACATGCCTCGACCTACATCTATAGAGAGACCGTAGAGGATATCAATGTTAGACAGTATGAGGCCATAGGATTTAATTTTTCCCACAAAACCCCCTAGAGGCATAATTTATCTAAGTTAGGATAAGGGGATGGGGTGCCAATACCTCTCAAGAAGTCAAAGATTAAGTCCACAGAAATTTTTACTCATCTAGGAAGCAAGATTTAACTCATGAAAGTTATACAGACTAACATTAATGGGAGACTCAAGTAAGAATAAATGGGATTTTTTGTTTACAAGGGTTCTTCCACTATAACAGAGAGTCAGGAAACTTTAACAACCATAAGTTAGGGAATGATTTCTTACCAAGGAGAGTGGATGGTGATAGTGGCCCACTGGTTAATGTTACCCCATTTCCGCAGCCTGCACCAAAGAAAACAATACGTAGATCTTTTCGAGGGAACTCCACAATGAAACAGTAAAAAAATTAAACCCTTGACGAGCCTTAAATACACATTGTAAATTCTAATAGTACGAAGGGTAGATGAACCATGTGATAAGAACAAAGTTGGCATGCCTCGGTTGGATGAAATCCCAGGTGAGAACTTCGTAATTCTCATAATACAAGACTATCATTTAATAGCGATGCAGAGTCTTAATTCCTCCTGACAATAGACCATCCTTTCCTCATCAAGGAAACTACAAAGTCATTATCAGTCCCTTTCACAATATGGCTAGTTTGAATATGCCCATACCAACCGTTCACTACAGTTAAACCACTGTTCATTTGGGACTTCGTTGAAGTAGTGTTTAGTTAAGATCAAGTCAAACGAGGATTAGGGATATAGTCCTTATATCAAACCTTTTTACATTATACTAAGGGATATAGTCCCGAATCCATTGCCTTATATACGATGTATGAACTTTTATCTAAGGTTAAATAAATACTCTCGCACACAAACATAGGAATTATCGATTAAGGGAGAGAAAGGGACTATAAATCCTAAGTCTAGCATACTACCTATATATATACATATCAATGGGAGTAGTTTGAGTATGAAGGGAAGGATAGAACCTATGCTGCTCAAAGTAATCTAAACTAGTGTGGTAGTGTCTTCACGTGGCATATAAATTACCTCACAGAGATGAGGACATGAACTAAGATGTATTCCTCTGAACTATGAATTTATTAAATGAAAATCGGAGATTAAGGTCCCTTAGAAAAAAAATTATGGAAATTTTGAGGTACATTACAGAAACCCTAACCCTAACCCTAGAAAACTATGAAAAGATTCCATTACCTAGCAAGTTGGAACCACATGGGGGGTGTTGATAATATACGAGCTCAAATAAAATGGCTTGGCACTCTCTAAATTCTGGAAACTTCTCTCGCCTCATCTTTTTCGGTCGGATAACAAAACTCGACTATTCATCGTTTATATAGATCAAAGAGCCTCTTGCATTAAATGCATGGTTGGTGGGATAATTAAGGTCAGAGGAATTGAGAGGAAGTTATACGATGAGCATAGAAGGACTCAGTGGAAATTCTTTCGATGTTCATCGGAGGAATTGCATCTAAGTCTTTCGATGACATTGGGGACCTTGGGGGAAAATCCTCTTATATGAATATGAGGAGTTATAACTAACTCCTTCAATTAATATCTAAGGATTTTATATTAACTTGTATGAAGGGAATCGATGAGGGACAAAGAAACGCCCCTGATGTGAATCAGAAGAGTTGGAACCAACTCCTCTGATTCACATCGAGAGAGTTAGTTTCAAATCGTGGGATAAGTGAGTGTTTGACGAAAAACAAGGGAACTCTTCCGATCTGAATTGGAGGAGTTAAATGTAACTCCTTTGATTCACATTGAGGGAGTTAGATCTAACCTTACTGAATTCTTATAACTTGCTCAAAAGATATAATTTTCAATTTATTTCTTTTGCAGACCTTCTTTCTTAGGGTGAATAGGATTTCTCTAAGAGACTTGAGGCAAAGAGAAGTCAAAAATGTATTTCAAACATAAAAATAATGGGATCCATTTTCTAAATAAGATGAAAATAAAAGAAAAAATGGAGGGTTGTAGTTCCTGTCACAACACTAGGTTAATTAAGGAGAAGAGGAAATATTACCTATTAACAAGAGGATATCCTATCAATGATGGCAATCGAATCGAGATCAAAATCATTATATGAATTTGGATAGCAAGGATACTTAACTTTTCATGGTATCATCATGACATTTAGACAATAGTATCAAATAGAATATACGTAAATATACTCTTTAATCATTTTAAGTAAAAGAGACGATAAATTATAAACAACATGAGATAATGTTTATCTATAATTTTAAAAACAAATTGGTTGGAAATTGGTGTCATTACATACGTGAATAAAAAATGTATATTTTGCATGATCTGCATGCACTTGTGTGATTGTTTCTTCAAACTCCATGTGGACTAACCAAAAGTGAAGTTTCAACCACAATTGGTGCATTTATGCCAAAAATATCATCATGATTACTCTTACGTTGAGGTACCAAGAGGTTTCAAACCCTTTAACATTCAAGGTTGGTACCCTAAGTTGTTCCATGTCCACTCAAACATTGGAATCCACACCCAAGTGGCATATCTTTCTCGCTCGGAACCAATGGTTACTAAGTTTGATCAAAATCCTCTAAAATGAGGCCATGGGTATGCATAAAAAACATATAAGAAAAAACATTGTTATGCTATTTAAATGCATTTTGGAAAATCCTCTTTCCCATGGTCTCATTCTTTCACCCATATCACCAAAATTTTGCATTGAAACTCTCCTCTTTGAGATATTTATGCACCTTCTTGTTCAATTAGAGAGAGATACATTTCTAAGAGATAAAAAAGGACCCTCCCAAGGAGGAGAAGGATATCCCACTTGATCATCCCAATCCTCTACATTGTTATCAACTTGGTATTTTCCATTGGTATACAATTCACCCTTGTTTATTTTATATTTGTGCCCATACTTGTTATATTTATGCTTTCTATTGTTTATTTCCTATACATGGATGATTTGTGAATTTAGTTTCATTCTATCATTCTAACTTTGGTGTTACTTTTGTTTGAAGCCTAGGAAAATTGATGAGGCCTATGTGCAAGAACAATATATTGAAAATATATGCCACAAGAAAGGAAAGACATGGTTCTAAATAAAAAGAGCACGAAGATTCTCCTAAGGAGGGGAAGAAGAAGTGGAAATGGAAAGACAAGAAGATGACAACCATTGTAGATCAGTGCAAGGATCTAAGTAACCATTGTAGCCATTGCAATATCAATGGTCACAATGAAGAAAAGTGTTGGAAGGTACATCCAGATTTGGACCCTAAGAACCTTTACATGGATGTCAAGAATAACAACCTCCTAGCCACATATTCAAGCAATGAGGTAGAGATAATATAAAATGTTGATGGGAATATTTTCTATACTTCAATGCAGAAGGAGGTGAATATAATTATCCTTCATCACAAGGAGGAGAAGGATATGAAAAAACTCTTCCATAACAAGATCCAGTTCAAGAATACCAAGGCAGATACTCAATTCAATTTTGGTTCATAGGCCAATCTCATAGCAATAGATCTAGTCATAAACCTTGGGTTGGAGGTTCATGATCATCCAATATCATGCCCATTAGGGTGGGTAAAAAAGGATGCATAGATCAAGGTCACAAAATAGTGTAAGATCAAATTTGGTGTAAGTATATATTTTATTTTATGAAGTGCAGTTAGATGTAGTACCCCTTGACATGTGTGGTGCAGTGTTTGGAAGCCCCTACATGTATACGAGGGATGCAATATTCATGCAGAGAGAAAACCAATACCACTTTATCAAGGATGATAATTACGACATCATCAATGCACACAAAGGTAAATATAAAATTTCACTAGTAAGTACCAACCAAGTGAAAAACTTGATTAGTTCAAGTAAGAAATATGTTTTGTTTTTCTTACGAGAGAATTACTTAGATGATTAATCAGTAAGAGTGAAGGCCTCCATGGAGGGATATAATATAAAGAAAATAAAATAGTTGGAGGAGTTGTTGTAGGCATACAAAAGAGTCTTATAGGACCCTATAATGTACCTTTTTGCTCGTACCTTTTTTGCTATCATTACATCCTTTTCCCACTCATATTTAAGCCTACATTATCACCTTAACCTATTTTTCCAAAGGTATATAACATTTCTTCTCTTTGCTATATGTTTAATTTATTTTACATGTAATTTTACATTACTCTCATACTTAGCCATTAAATATATAGTTGCTGAAACAGTTTGAACTCTAGTTAACATACTATTGCTGCTTGAAGACCACGTTGTTGAAACAGTCAACAGTACTCAAATTCTGTTGCTGAAACAGTCTCTGATTTGCGACGCTAAAACAACATTTCACATACAACAGTAACAAGAAGGAGTTGTTACACTGGATGAAACAGCCGTACCTTAAGCCGACACCAACCATCGCTGCTGCTTGAGACCACATTGCTGAAATAGTCAAACAGGACGCAAATTCCATTGTTGAAACAACCCATGATTTGCGATGCTGAAATAGTATTCTACAAATAGCAGTAACAAGAAAAGATAAATCAAGAAGCTGTTACACAGGCCGCAACAACTGTACCTCAAGCTAGCGCCATTCCAACTACTGTAACAACATTTTTCTATGGGAGATCAGAATATCCTATCCCAGCATAGAGGATTAGATCAGACTAAGTATATGATTTGTATGTACAGATGTAATTTTATGATCAATTGTATTAAGAGGATTCTCCTCTTTAAATAGTGGAGAAATGAGCATTATGGGGGGGACGGAAAGGCTTATCTAGAAATGAATCATAGAGAAGGAGCGTGTTCATGATGGATATTGTAACTTGACACATTTGATAGATAAATACAAAATCATTCTGAGCATTTATTTTTAGTTTCTTTCATTTCTGGGGAATCTTGTGAGAAGGAAAGGGCCCACCTTCTTCACAAGATTCACCCATTAGTTATGTAGTGCGTTAGTGTTTTTTTTATTCGTACCTTGTTAAAACTCTATTTTGTTGAAACTTTATTCTATTGAAACTCTGCTTACACTGATTGTTACATTATTTTCATACAATTCATTCCTAGGTAATTGTTAATCATTTTGATTAGTAATTCTATTTGTAGAATGAGTTTATGAAAGTGTGATAATCAAAGATAGGTGCTGAAGATTCCTGCTTTGGGGAATAGGGTCTTGTTCTTTGTTATAGAGTAGTTAGTCTTTGGTAATTGTGAATCATTCTGATTGGTGATTCTATTTGATGAGTTCATGAAAGTGTGATAGACAGAAACAGGTGTTGAAGATTCCTGCTTTAGGGAATAGGGTCCTGTTCTCTATTATAGAATAGTTAATCATCTTTGCAAGGTGCTGAAAAGTTCCTTTTTCCTAGGTTGCTATTCCTTCATGTAATCCAAGATTCTTATGATAGTTATTTCCTTTTGAATCTTAAAACTTTGCAATAGATAGATTGCTTTTATTATAATTCAAAGTAGAACTTCAGTGTGTTCAAGCAAGGTGTGATTAGTGTCCTTTTACTACAATTCTAGTTTTCTTTTGAGATTGAGCATATACAGTGTGTGATTTCCTTTGAAATAAATAGACTTCCCTGGGTTGACAATTTATGTAACACTTGATTGTTTAATTAATAAGCAATTATAGTGACCAACATTTTGGTGCCGTTGCCGAGGAAGGAAATTATAGATTTCAAAATCATTTACGTTTTTCTTTCAGATGCACATATTACATGAGAGGATGTAGACACCCCAAGGAAACTGACCCTACAGGTGGTAGGGGTAGAGGAAGAGGAGTAAGAAAGACCTTGATTGACCAGATTATATCAAAATCCAAATCTGTTGTTCCTCAATGACCAAGCTCTCAAAAACCAAAGCCTCAACCTTCCTTTCAAGGAAACTTTGAAATGGGGAAAGAGATTTGGAGCCTTGAGATAGTTGAGAAACCAAAAAGAAACATTGAGGATCAAGCAAGTGCAGTAGGAGAACAAATAGAAGAAACCATGGATGAGTATATTGAAGAACTGCACCATGAAGATGTAACGTCCTCCTCATTACGTCGACAATCCTCTTATAACAAGTGAATTTTTTTTTTTGTTATAGGTGTGTGCGTGCCTGTACAAAGGAAATAAATACATTCGACTCTATGTTTCTGTCTGACGACAAATAAGACACAACCACGATGAACACAACAAGACAACATAAGATGCTCAACAAGTGACTGGATGCATTAACAATGATCAATCCACAATAAGTAAAACTGACTACCCATCCATCCTACCCTGCAATGGTTAGGACCTCCAAGACACATAATCAACGCTCAAGCCCAGGTTCCCATCGATTTTAACCATTTAAGGTCTCAGGGTTGGCGACTGTTCTGAGGAACATGGAGGTGTCTACATCTCGCCCGACACCATCAATACCAAAAAAAATGCTAAATCTACCACATCAATGATTAAGTAAGATTCGTTCTATCAACCACATTCCATTTAACCAAGGGTGAGAGTACTTCTTACTATTAACCATCATACATTAACTTTAATTAACCATGCAGTAATAATATAGCTCTAAATCAATCCATCATCATCAATATTTATTGGCGTATTAAAACATTCACTCTTTGTACATGGTGCAAGGGTTGTTAATCCAATAATCATTGATAAATCTATAATGCAAGAAAAACATTGGGATCCATCATTCATTATTACATAAATTCCTATTGCGCACAAGTCTAAAATCTAAAACTCAAATTGTGACGAGAAGTCTAATTGCACAATAGTACGATAATAATCATTCAACCATCTAGAATATGGGAATACATGCACCTTACTTAACAACAAGGTAATCACACATCTGACAACCTGCAATATTAACAAGGTAACCCACCACTGAACGTATTTACTGCCAACTCCATAATGGAAACCAAATATATAAGAATTACTTAAAATTAAAATCATTATGACACAACCACTCTCTTTTCTTTGAGATATCATCTAAATTAATAAAATATCCTAATGACATATAATGATAATGATATATTTTTCATAAGCATTACTTAAATCTAAAATCATTATGACACAACCTCTCTCTTTTCTTATGAGATATCATCTAAATTAATAAAATATCCTAATAACATAATAATGATATATTTTTCATAGATATTT
>ML789854.1:204922-224934 GCA_009831015.1 Picea engelmannii | reverse complement strand
TAGCCCATGGGGAACTTTTGCTTATAGAGTCCTCCCATTTGGACTATGTAATGCACCAACAACCTTTCAAAGAGCAGTTATAGGAATCTTTTCTGATATGATTAATGACTCTATGGAAATTTTTATGGATGATTTTACCCCTTGTGGTGTCTCTTTTGAGGAAGCACTACAAAACCTTGAGAAAGTACTTAAATGATGTATACAAGCCCACCTCTCCTTAAGCACAGAAAAATGTCATATGATGATGAGTGAAAGAGTAGAACTTGGACATTTTATGTCATCTCAAGGAATTTAGGTGGATCCATCCAAGATACAAGTCATTAAAGACCTTCATATTCCCAAAACGCAAACAAATGTGAGAAGTTTCTCAGGACATTTTGGATACTATAGAATATTTATCAATTTTTTTTCTAAAATAGCTTCTCCTCTGTTTGTATTACTTATGAAAAATGTTGAATTCAAGTGGAATAATCTTTGCCAGGAAGCATTTGATACACTCAAACATCAATTATCTACAACTCCTATTCTAAGAGGACCGGATTGGACACTTCCCTTTCATACATCCTATGATGCTTCAGATATTGCAATAGGAGCTGTCTTGGGACAAGAAGAAAATCATCTCCCTTATGCTATTTACTTCATTAGCAAGAATATGACTCATGCTGAACTTAACTATACAGTTACCGAAAATAAATTTTTAGCAGTTATCTATGTTATTAATAAATTTCGATATTACATCACTGGCTATTCTACTATTCTCCATACTGATCACTCAGCTATCAAATATTTAATGAACAAAACTGTCACAAATGCTCGAGTCACCAGATGGTTACTATTATTACAAGAATTTGATATTACAATTGTAGATAGACCAGGAAAAGAAAATGTAGTTGTTGATTTCCTTTCTCGGTTAACACCTGATGATAATACTCCAGTAGATGATTCCTTTCCTGATGAATATCTATTTGCAGTATCTACTCACTCACCATGGTATGCAGACATCACTAACTACTTGGTTGTAGGGAAGTTACCACCACACCTATCCCACCAAGAGAAAAGATGAATCATTCAACAAAGTGCTCGGTATCGCTGGATAATTGGGTGTCTTTTCCACACAGGTATGGATCAAGAAATCTGAAGAATTAGAGAAGATGAGGTTTATGATTTACTAAAATCTTGTCATGATGGCCCTTGTGGAGGGATTTTTTCTTATAAGAGAACAACACATAAAATTCTCAGGATGGGTTATTATTGGCCCTCACTTTTTAAAGATGCAAAGAAAAATGTTCAGGCCTATGATAGCTATCAAAGAATGGGTCAACCTAATCATAGAGATGAAATGCCATTAAATCCCAAGGTAGTACTCGAACCATTTGAAATATGGGCATTAGACTTTGTAGGACCCATTAACCCTCCATCCAATCAAAAAGTTTATATAGTGGTCTGCATTGATTATATGACCAAATGGGTGGAAGCTAAAACACTCCATAGAGCTACTGAAGAAGTGGTTCTAGATTTTTTATTTGAAGACATCTTTATCATATTTGGAGTGCCTAGAGAATTAGTCACAAATGGAGGACCTCCTTTCACTTCTCATGGTTTTAAAGCCACCCTTCAAAAATATCGTATTCATCATATAATGACTACACCATACCACCCCTAAGCCAATGGACAGGTGGAAAGAACAAACAAAGTAATAGAAGCCATTCTCACAAAAACAATGAAGGAAAACATAAAGGATTGGTCTCACAGGCTCCCTGAAGCATTATGGGCTTACAAAACTACCTGGAGAAATACTACAGGATTCTCCCACTATGAATTAGTTTATGGAAAAAGTGTTGTCTTTCCTGTGGAATTTGAAATAAAAACCTTAAGGACTGCTTTAGCTGTTAACCTTGATTTGACTAATGCACAAACAACTAGGTTGCAACAACTTAATGAATTGTACAAAAAAAGACTGGATGTCATTCACCAGACAACCCTGATTCAACAACAAAGAAAAAAATGGCATGATAAAACCATCAAGCATAAGCAATTTCAAAAAAGTAATTGGGCTTTACTGTATGATTCTCGGTTTAAAGAATTTCAAGGGAAACTACGTACAAGATGGCTAGGACTTTACGAAGTGGACATTGTTTTCCCCAATGGAACGATAAGTCTCCTCACAATTGATGACTCTAAAACACTGTTATTAGTGAATGGTCATCGACTTCGTCTGTACCAGTGCTCCATTTCCAAAGAAGATTTTAAGGCCACTTGTGTGGCAGATTCACATTATCTATTTTTAGAGGAGCCTCCTACCCCTCATTGCAATTAATTTTTCTGAATTTAATTTCTTTAGTATTAGATTAAATTTCTTTTACTAATAATCCCTGTCGAGAAATGGCATGTTACAATTGATTCTTTTGCATATTCTCAAGCCTACCAAGAAAGGACAATCTTACTGCAAGTAGATCCAAGCTTCATTTTGTGAAGCATTGCTCCTTCTTTCTTCAATCCATTCATCCTCACTTCCCATTTCAATATCCCCATCATTCATCCTTCTTTATTTTCTTTCCTTTCCATTGCTGAAACACCATTGATCAACAAAATTTCCCATTTTTCCATTGCTGAAACACCACTGTTCAACAACATTTTTCCCTTTTTCCCATTGCTGAAACACCACTGTTCAAAAACTTTTTCCTCATTTTCCCCATTGCTGAAACACCACTGATCAACAACATTTTCCCTCATTTTTCCCCATTGCCGAAACACCATTTCTTCAGTAGTATTTTCCATTGTTAAAACATCACTCTTCAACAAACATTTTTCCATTCTTTTCCTATTGCTGAAACACCACTTTCTCAGCATTCCCTATCAATAAAAACATCTGCTTCAAATCTTTTGCTCTCACTTCTCCTATTTTCATACTACATTCTGTCCTTTCACGACCTTCTCTCATAATTAAACAAACCCTTGATACAATTTCTCTAATAAATCCAAAGTCTCTCCCATGGTTACTGCTGATCTATTATGGACAAGCACTATATTTTCCGAAGTACAAATCAAAGGTAAAGATGAGGTATGTAAACTTTATATGTAAATACAATTGAACTATGGCTAATGAGAAGATCCCGATTCATTATTATCATTCCATTAAAGTCACTATTTTAGTCGTAGTTTGGGGGGGAAATATCAAAATCTTATGCCATCATTTCACACGAACCGACTACCGTCATTCCTTTTTACCCATCATTTCATTTTTTGTCACCACCATTTGCATTCCTTCATCTGCAAAACTTACTCTGTTTGGAAGTAGTTACTTGACTCTTTGACTGTGCATTCTACTGAGCTGTTAGCTATGGGAGGCCTTGTTATACAATACAAACCTGCCATGACAACCCTACTAGAATTGTATCCAGAAGTCTACCAAATCTTTCAGCAGGTAGGTGGGCTGGGTTATTTTTAGAGGCTCTAGGGATTTGATCAACAACAAGTTCTTCAATTTGCTCAGAATTTTCAACAAGACCATTCTATTGTTCAAGGGGTTAGGATCCCAGTAACAGAGGATGATATAGCACAAATTTTGGGTCTTCCCGTCACTGGCATTGGCTGGATCAGCTGCAAACACATTATCCTTAATGCCCAGTAGGATTTTCTCTTGCCAGGAGAACAAGTTGAACCTAAAGGCTGGGGTGTTTGACTTAGCTCGTTGTCGCCTCCTTGGCTGAAAGTTACAGAGTTTGTCAAGCACTATCTCACTTGTGAAGGCTGATACCAGGTAGTTTACCAGTACGATTTTGTCTTTTTATCTCATTTACGACATGCTAGACTGGCCACTATTCCTTACTATCTGCTCAAATGTCTTAGAAACATGTCACATTATTGTAAACAGGCTAAAAATCCCACCCTTTCCCTCACCCATCACCATCTCGTTCAACTACTCATCCAAAAGGGTTGTGCCCAACAAAACGTTCCCTTAAACAATCCACCCATAAACCCTTAGGAAGTTGTTGAACATCCTGAAAATCCTCATGAAGAACAATCACAAAACCTTCCTGACCCTCCAGAAATACCTATTAATCCACCTACAGATCCAATTGATTCAATTAACCCTCCTACCATACCATGTCCACCCCACAACTTACCGGAATCATCTACTCCAATTGTTCATATCCTTAGCGATGATTCTGAAGAAAATAAACCTGATAACCCTCCCTGCCCCATCACTGAGGAAAAACCCACATGCAAAAGAAAGAAGCAAATTCCTACTTTTCCTTCCTTTTTACCAAAAAAACGAACGAGGTCTGCAACAAGAGAAGCCACTACTACCACTGCCCTAAACCCACAACCCATTTTTCTAAAAACCCATACACCTCTACCCTTCCAAACCTTGGAATTTTTACCTATTCAACCCACGGGCACTGAAACACAAGAACCAGAAGCCCAAGATGTTGCAACATCATTTTATTTATATCAAGTAGCTGAAACACAAGAACTAGCTACTCATTCAGTAGCTGAAACAAAAGAACCAGCTATAGCTATTACACAAGAACCAACTACAGCTGAAACACAAGAACCAGTTGCTGACTTCATCCCTAAAATAGAAGAATTAGATGCCCAGGATGCTGCAACAGTAGTTGTTACATAAGAACCAACTACTCATTCAGTAGTTGAAACACAAGAACTAACTGCTGACTTTATTCCTGAAATCCAAGAATCACATGCCCAGGGTGTGGCAACACTATTTTCCTTACATCAAGTGGATGAAACACAAGACTCAGTTGATGATTTTGTAGCTGCTCCACAAGAACCAGCTACTGAGGTTGTGACCGCTACACAAAAACCAGTCACCCCTCTTGATACACCAATGACAGATCAACAACCAGAACCAACAATGGCTTCTATCTTATAAGAGAATGAGTTTCTAAAATCAGAATTGGAAGCTTACAAACAAGAGCTGGTAATGTCAAATGAAGCTTATGACAAGGAACTTAATTTGTATACCTTAGCTCGCGTAGTGGCCATGGCAGAGAAAAACACAAAAGATGATCAGTGTAGAGAGTATATGTGCAACCAATGTGGGGATATTTATTATCAAGCAAGCTACAAAGTGGTTCAAATTCCAATGCCTGAAGCTTCCCCTGCACCCACGACTTTTGCAGTTAAAGAAGAAGAACACCCTATTGTTACACAAGAACCAGTAGGACCTTCTAAAATTAAAAAAAATGAACACTGGCCTACAACAACTGCTACATATGAAGCCCCTGTTTTTATTAGTAAAACTGCACAAACACTGCCTATTGATGAATCTACCCCTACTTTTGTGGAACAATCCACTTAGACTCTACCACGACCTACCACTAATGATGTTGAAACAAAAACTCTACCTATTCATGAAACTGCCCCTCCTAGCAAGACCAATACCCCTACTCTTGTGGAGCAAGCCACTCAGACCCTACCTCGACCTACCACTTGCAATGTTGAAGCACAAACTCAACCATGGAATGAGGAGGCAATAATGGACAAATGGAAAAAGGAGTCTGCTATTATACATGACAAAAGTCTGCAAGAGCACATACTACTTCGACTGAACCACATCTATTCAAATTGGGAAGTTTTGGAGCAAACACGCCAAGAATATCGTGCCCATAAGAAACAGAATGAAGAATTAAAAGGAAAATTGCTCCTGATGTTTGATTTGGTACAAAAATTGTTGGCTGCTAGGAAACCATCCTCAAATTACTCTGTTTTCCTTATAGAATGACTTACATTTTTTCAGATTAAATCAATCAAAGAAGGAAGACCCTATGCAGTGCTAAAACCAGAAGATTTTGTTAAAACCTTTGCAGAAGCCTCTACTACTGATCAACATCTATTATGTGAGGTATATCTTGATAATGAAGCTATTTCTGAGAAGAAACAACTTAATCTCAACCCTCTTGTTGGTGATATCCATATTCAGGCACTAGTCTCCTTCCTTACCAACCAGATTACGTGGTAGAATTATTTTCTAGCTGCCAAACATAATGAAGATAACCGTCTCCTCTGGATACGACCAGAACCACAGAACGTTGCCACCTTTGTTGTAGAATATTACAATTTTTTGAAGAAACCAGGGATGACTCAATACATAAGGCAACTACAGGCAACAATACTTTAGGATTGCCAACAGTTTATTAAATCCATAGAGACTTCTTCCCTATAAGAAAATAACACATTTTGGCAACAATCTTCTGAGAAAAGGCAGTAGCACAGTACCTTTAGTCCTACCAATCTTGAGACAACAATCTCCCGGGTACTGAATTACATCAAATGTGTCCAGCAATGTGCTGAAAATTGGATAGGTTATCAGTTCCATTTTCCCATTCTGTGGATTCCTGCAGAGAAGTATCAAGTTCATCATAAGTTTCCCAAGAAAGTTGAAACAACAACTTTCCAAAGGCTACAACGTGGTCAAGGATTCAGAGCTCCAACAGACAACACTTTCCATAGCTACCAGTTAAGTAATTTGCATGCCCAGAGTCGGTATTTGGATTCTGATTCAGAATGAAGTTACCTGAGGACAACAACCTTTTTAGTTTGGGGGATGTTAGGACCCTATAATGTACCTTTTTGCTCATACTTTTTTTCTATCATTGCATCCTTTTCCCACTCATATTTAAGCCTACATTATCACCTTAACCTATTTTTCCAAAGGTATATAACGTTTCTTCTCTTTGCTATATGTTTAATTTGTTTTACATGTAATTTTACATTACTCTCATACTTATCCATTAAATATATAGTTGCTGAAACAGTTTGAATTGCAGTTAATATACTGTTGCTGCTTGAAGACCACATTGCTGAAACAGTCAACAGTACGCAAATTCCGTTGCTGAAACAGTCCATGATTTGCGATGCTGAAACAACATTTCACATACAGCAGTAACAAGAAGGAGTTGTTACACTAGCCACAACAATCATACCTTAAGTCAGCACCAACCATCGCTGCTGCTTGAGACCACATTGCTAAAACAGTCAAACAGGATGCAAATCCCGTTGCTGAAACAACCCATGATTTGCGATGCTGAAACAATATTCTACAAACAACAGTAACAAGAAAAGATAAATAAAGAAGTTGTTACACGGGCCGCAACAGCTGTACCTCAAGCCAACACCATTCCAACTACTGTAACAACATTTTTCTATGGGAGATCAGAATATCCTATCCCAACATAGAAGATTAGATCAGACTAAGAATAGGATTTGTATGTACACATGTAATTTTATGATCAATTGTATTAAGAGGATTCTCCTCTTTAAATAGTGGAGAAATGAGCAACAGGGGGGTGACGGAAAGACTTAGCTAGAAACGAATCATAGAGAAGGAGCGTGTTCACGATGGATATTGTAACTTGACACATTTGAAAGATGAATAAAAAATCATTCTGAGAATTTCTTTTTAGTTTCTTTCATTTCTGGGGAATCTTGTGAGAAAGAAAGGGCCCACCTTCTTCACAAGATTCACCCTTTAGTTATGTAGTGCGTTAGTGTTGTTTTTATTTGTACCTTGTTAAAACTCTGTTTTACTGAAACTCTGCTTACACTGAGTGTTACATTGTTTTCATACAATTCATTCCTAGGTAATTGTTAATCATTTTGATTGGTAATTCTGTTTGCAGAATGATTTTATGAAAGTGTGATAATCAGAGACAGGTGCTGAAGATTCCTTCTTTGGGGAATAGGGTCATGTTCTCTGTTATATATTAGTTAGTCTTCGGTAATTGTTAATCATTATAATTGGTGATTTTGTTTGATGAGTTCATGAAAGTGTGATAGACAGAAACAGGTGCTGAAGATTCCTGCTTTGGGGAATAGGGTCCTGTTCTCTATTACAGAATAGTTAATCATCTTTGCAGTGTGCTAAAAAGTTCCCTTTTCCTAGGTTGTTATTCCTTAATGTAATCCAGGATTCTTATGATAGTTATTTCCTTTTGAATCTTAAAACTATGCAATAGATAGATTTCTTTTATTATAATTCAAAGTAGAACTTCAATCTGTTCAAGCAAGGTGTGGTTAGTGTACTTTTACTACAATTCTAGATTGCTTTTGAGATTGAGCATATACAGTGTGTGATTGCCTTTGAAATAAACAGACTTCCCTGGGTTGACAATTTATGTAACACTTCATTGTTTAATTAATAAGCAATTATAGTGACCAATAAGGAGTACCACCTAAGAGGAAAGTGAAGCATGAGATATAGTTGTTTCCTAGCTTCCCATTACTCAATTTAGGGGTATAGAGATAGTCCATTCTAGAAGTAGATGAAGTGAATAAATAATTGCAACAACTAATGGAGAAGGAATTAATTCAACTAAACACCTCATCTTATGGGTCACCTGTTCTCATAGTACCCAAGAAGGATTGGACTTGGTGGATGTGTATTGATTACATAGATTTGAAGAATATTACACTTAAGAATCGATACTTGCTTCCCAAGATCGATGATTTGTTAGACCAATTACAACATGCCAAGTACTTCATCAAGTTGTATATCAAATTGGGATACCATCAGGTACATGTCAAAGAAGAAGATACCTGGAAGAACGCCTTGAATACAAGGAGATGTTTATATGAATGGTTGCTAATACCATTTGGTTTTTGTAATGTTGCATATACATTTATGAGGCTAATGAATGATGTATTGTGCCCACATTTAGATTCATTTGTTATAGTGTAATTGGACAATATATTGATTTATATCTCTACCTAGGAGGAGTACATATCATATCTCCTACAGGTGTTAGAGACTCTGAAAGAGCACCAACTATTGGCTAACATTAAGAAATTTGATTTTTTTCAATAGCGATTAGTGTATTTGGGGTATGTTATCAGTGGAGGGTAACTTAAAATAGATCTCACAAAGATGGAGGACATCATAAAATGGCCAACTCCTACTAATTTCATTGAAGTTAGGAGTTTTTTTGGTGAAAAAAAGTACTATAGAAGTTCACATCATCCTTTTCAATGGAAACTGCACCACTCTAATCCATAACAACTAGTTGTAAGAGTTTCATTGAGGAAAAATCAATAGAAAGATTTCGATGAGCTAAAAAAAAATTACCTAAGCAATAGTTATCACATTGCCTAACTTGTAGAAGCCCTTCAAAGTAGAGAGAGATGCACGTGGGTATGCTATGGGATCAATTTTGATACAAGGATGTAAGCCATTATGCTATCATTATGAAATGTTTCAGTGGGAAGTTTTTAACTATCCTACATATGACAAGGAAATCTATGCATTGGTTCAATATGTTAAGGAGTGGAAGCACTATCTAATGGGAAAGTACACCATTATAATCTCTAATCGCCATCCACTATAGTATTTGTAGGCCTACAGTAAGCCACAACAAACTAGATATTACAAGTGGACGAGCTTTTGTAAAAAAATCATCTAGTCTTCAAGTATAAGAAAGGTCATGCTAATAATTTGGTTGACATTCTCTCAAGGAAACCCACATATAATATTACATATTGGGAACTCTTATGCACATGGATCCTTTTACCCATGTTGCATACAAAGAGACATACATAGAATATGAGGACTTGAAAGAAGTGTTTCAATGGCTACAAGGCCAAATTCATGTAGAAGAAGCTGACATAAAGGATGACTATAATCTAGATAATGGGTTACTCTACAAGATAAAAAATCTCCATGTCCCTAAAGGTGAAATATTGCAACTTTTTAAAGAGGTTCACACCTCCAAGGTTGCAAGAGATTTCGGTGTTGGGAAGACATTTTTTTAATTTTAAAGGTCTGTGTATTGGCCCAAAATGCAAGAAGATATAGGTTGGTATATTAGAGTATTCACACTTTGTTGTACCTACAATCCTAGTGATAGAAATCAAGGTATATAACATCCCTTACATGTTCCCACTCAACTTTGGGAAATCATTTCCATGGATTCTTTGGGTGGTTTTCTAACAACCAGGAAGGGACATTACTATCTTTTTGTGGTAATTGATAGGTTCAAAAAGATGTGCATTATTCTGCATTGTAAGAAGACGATAAGAGGAAAAGAAGAATAAAACATGCTATTTGAATAGGTCTAGGTGCATTTGGTGATACGAAGGAGCATGATAGATAGGAATACTATATTTTCAGTGCCTTTTGGACTAAAATTTGGGAGAACATGGACATTAAGTTGAAGAGATATACAACATTCCATCCACATATAGTTGGGAAGATAGAAGTAGTCAATATGATGTTGGTACAACTTTTGAGGGGTTACAATCAAAATCATCCAAATACCTTGGATGAAAATTTGATCTACATTCAACACTCCTATACTATAGCAATCCAAACTTCTACTAGCAAGCCCCCTTTTTAAAATTTCTTTATATATTTTCCACCTTATCCCTTGGATGTTGTTTATGGAAATAAAGGAGTGGTGAGGCAAGAAATCATAAGAGAAGTATTGGAAGCAAAGAAGTTTGTTGAAAATATTAGGCAGATCCTTTATAATTACATGAGACATTGAAGAATTCATAGGAAAGGTATAAGGCATGACATGATTAGAAAATAATATAAAAATAATTCAAAGTGGTAGATAGAGTTTGGTTACAAATGAGCAAGGAAATACTACATGGTCATGGTAGGCTTATAACCTGTCCATTTCTCCAATAAGGAACCTGATATAACCTTATTTCACTAGTTTTTCAGCTTGAAGGAAAACCTTTGGTGATGTACTTGATATGGAATGTTATAAAACATTGATCATAACTCTTGAAATAAGATATATTTCCAATTAACACCCACATTAAATGCAATAAACACACTCCTCTCCTACCAACACGTACATATCAAAATTAAACATTCTCAAATGGACAATGCATGTTATTTGAAGTTAGATTTGGTGGTCTATGTCAATTCTTTAGCATTGGTATAAGCCAACTCTACCCAACTAATAATCACTTCAATCAACCAGAGATAATGATCACTCAACCAAGGTTGTAGGTGTTATTCTCCATTGCATTATTCAGTGAAAGGAAATATGCATATTTTGAGGGGTTTCTATTGGATAATTTATAAAGAGTGAGAGATGGATTGGAAAACCATATGACCCATGGGAAAGAGACATCACTCAATAAATGGCCAAAAAAAAATTTGATCAGTGAACAAGAGAAAAAAAATTCCAAGCAAAGAAGAGAGATGACTAGCAAACCAAATAAATTTTCCAACAAGTGAAAGGGGTGTTTAGCAAGTTGATCGAGATTGGATAATTATATTATTTTTTATATATATTTATGCTTTGAGAGTGAAAAAAATTGGAG
Organism: Picea engelmannii; assembly: GCA_009831015.1. Taxonomy (NCBI): domain Eukaryota; kingdom Viridiplantae; phylum Streptophyta; class Pinopsida; order Pinales; family Pinaceae; genus Picea; species Picea engelmannii. The sequence continues at coordinate 213,639 of ML789854.1, read as the reverse complement.
GAATCAACTTGCAAGGTCATTTTAGTGAGAGGTCCTAGTTTGGAAAATTGGGGTTCAAAACCTTGCAAAACCATTTGAGGAATTAGAAAACAATTGTTTTGGTCCTGGTGTCCAAAAATTGTTTCCACCCCCTTGATCGTGTTCTACACTTCGATACCTTTTCAACTATGCATACCATGCATCAATAAGAGCTTGTATGAAAAAGTTATGTCTCCCACAAGTTGACCTATCGTGTTGACCACCATGGTACAAGAGGATGCCACATCAACCCCTATTACTCATACATATGGGGCTACTGTGGTGAGGAATTTCAAGAATATTCTAAAAGGTCCAAAAACTTATCACAAGGGTTGAGAAATTAAAAACGTAACCCTAGATGATTGTTGGGTTGGGCCACTAGGAGGAGAAGGGGTTCCGTTCTATTTTATTATATTTTGTTTTATAGCAGAGAAGAACAATTAAGAGTGGGTAATTAAAGAGAATAACAAAGGGGGTTAATGTTCTGTAGTATCCAAACATGCCACAGGTCTTAGGTAACTCCATACAGAGTTCCTTCTCCACTGTACTTGCATTATTTCCATACGAGAGAAAAGAGAGCATAGTAGCCTCACCTTCTAGCTAGGTTTTCTCCTGTAAGGGTTTTCTACAAAAAACCTTTGTGTTATTTTGTGGATGTTGCGGTGATTGTATTTTAGTATTTTTTATTTCCCAAATTTCATCTATTTCATGCATAAGTAGAAAATTAGTAACTAAATATCTTGGAATCTAAAGGAATTTAACCTTCATAGTATAGATTTTTGTTTTATTTATCACTTATGTTGTGACAAAATTTTCTAGTGGAATATCCATGGAATTTTATAGATCATATTGGTATTAGAGGAGGTTTTTTGGGGGTATTTGTGGGAAGTTGAAGGATCCATGAATCATCTTAAATAAAAGTCACATAAACCCTAGAAATGGTAGAAGATTCTGCTCATAACAACCCTCGAGATCCAGTAGAAGAGAAATTTCAGAGGTTGGAAGCATAGGTTACCAATATTAACCACAATATAAATGTCTTCACGACGTCTCTAGAAAGAAAGATCAAAATGTTCTAATATGATGGAGGTTATAACTCAAAGATAAGATTGGAGAGGAAATTGGGAGATCAGGAAGACCCATGAAAGGAGTCATGGAAAGAACTCAAGAAGAGCAGTTAAGTCTGATTTCCATTAACCCTTCATAGTCTTTATTCAAGATGGAAGCGAAAGTGGACATAAAGTCATACCCATGTGAGATTGATGCATTAAAATTTAATCATTAGTTATAACAACCAGAAGTTTATTTTAATCTTCACCTTATAGATGAAGAGTGAAATATTTTTGTTTCTAGATTGAAGTTAGAGGGACATGCTTTAACCTAGTGGGAAAGTCGTACATAAACACTTAGGTTGGAGGGTGATCCACAAGTAACTAAGTGGGAGGACTTAAAAACCCTCATCAAGTCCCAATTCTACCATATTGGGTATGTATAGGACCAATATATCTAGCTACACTACTTCAGGAAGAGGAAGGGGTAGAATGTACATGTGTACACCATTGAGTTCATAAAGATGGCCATCATGTTGGGTCTATCTCCCAAGAAGGAAATTGTACTCCTCAAGTATCTAGGGGGTTTACATAATCATCTATGAAAGAAGGTGATGCTCTTCAAGCCAAGGACAATGGATAAGGTGTGTATACAAGAACAATACCTGGAAAACATAGGCCAAAAGAAAGGGAAACTAAGGATCCTAGCAACTATTGCAATATTAATGGTCACACTGAGGAAAAATGATGGAAAGAATATCTAGAGCTAAACATCAAGAATGAGAAGGACGAAAACAAAAAGAACCCTATAGCCACATATTCAAGCAATAAGCTTGAGAGTAGCTTTGATGTGGATGAAAATATTGTCTGTGTGTCTGTGTAGGGCATGAATATGAATATCCTTCATCACTAGGAAGAGAAGGATATGACCAAGCTCTTCCACATCAAGATTTAGGTCAAGAAGACCAAGATAGATGTTTTGTTCTACTCTGGTTTATAGGATAACCTCATAGCAACAGACATGGTCATCAATCTTGGATTAGAGGTTCACAATCATCCTATAACCTATCCATTGGGTTGGTTAAACAAGGATGTAGAGATCAAGGCAACAAATTAGTGCAAAATTAAAATTGTTGTAAATGTTGATTTGATACATGAAGTAGAATTGAACATAGTACCACTACATGTATATGAGGGATGCTATCTTCATGTGGAGAAGCAACCACTACCATCAAGGACTAGAAATATTTCATAATCAATGTGCACATAGACAAATAAAAAAATTCACTTGTAAATTGCAATGAAGCAAAACAATTTATAGTTCTAGCAATAAATATGTTTTACTTTTCCTAAGAAAAAAATAAAATAAAAAAATAATTACAAATTTACAAGTGGCTTCATCAAAATGACATGAACTTAACAAAATTCTTACAGCATTTAATATTTTTTTTAATTAAAAAGTAAGTTTGTGCACTAATTGACTTATTCCTTTTAAAAAAGATATCTAACTAAAATACAATTTATAATAAGATTCTCAGTGATCGCCAACTACTTTGAAATTAATATGGCTGTGGTGGTGTTATTAATTCTTTATTCTTAGCAAACATCGCTTTTCTACATCCTTTCAATTGGAAAACAAAGTGCTAACGAATAACAAGCTAACAAGATAATGAAAATGGCCCGAGCTCTGACCTTAATGATAGTGGCGAACAAGAGGATCATTTTCAAACGAAAATAATGATGAAACTGAAACTGCATTTCCGATACCAAAATGCGAAACATGTCATGCTTACGCTCACTTCATTGTTCAGACATATTGAAGGACTGGATAAATTTTTAGGCTTCGAAAAACAAACAGTGGATATCGAATGTGTACACACTATCAGAACAAAAGAAACCACAGAATACGAGGAGCGAATTAAAATATAATTGTTATATGTACTAGCATAGTCATATAATTGTGGTTGATCAACGCAGAAAAGTTGATAAGATGAAAAGAATCCTTAAAAGAATATATTAAATTTTATTATTGATTAACAAATAAACTGTTGACCTTTATTTATTTGGTGTTAATATTTTAATTTCTGTTAATCACTTAAGTGGCAATCAGTTAACTATCAAAGTAATTTTTAAATATGATTAGGTAAATGTAAAAAATAAACACATAAACAAATGTCTTTATAATAGTTAGGAAGTTAATGATTGAAATCACAGCCATTTATTTTGTGTGACTAGTAAGAATGTTCCAGCCATATTTAATTTTGTTCATATAAAATTTATTAAACACTAAACCCTTATTAAATTTGCCCATTATCAATAGGTGTACCCCTTTCGGTGTAAGTACACCTTTGACGTAAAAATACAGTCTGAAGCTTGCTTCAATATTAGATAGAAGATTGCAAATGATTCATTGTTACAATCCGAACTTTGGGTCGACAGGGTTTCCAGCGTTCTTAACTGCTGAATAAAACATAATATCTATTGAGGAAGGTAACACAGTGCTTTTCACATCCAAACAGTCCCAAACAAGTCAAGTCCTGTGGAAATGTTGCGTGTCGTTCTTGAACTATAGTTGGTGGCTTCCACTACCTGATACACAATATATGACGTCAATTAATAGATCAATTCACAGCTCTTATAATATTTTTCATAACGTTTTCATGTTTGAAAGTTGAATTGACTTCAATTTCAGTTTCTCATTCCGTGTAAAAACTCGTTTGGTTGTTGCGATTCGTGGAGGGAGAAAATACGATTTTCATACTGATAATGGATATACCATTTGTAGTCGGCATTTTTCAGTAGGTGTCTTCCTAAAACGTCAGCGATACCTGACCTATGAAATAAATAATTAAAACAAATCACAGACCATATATGCGTACCTAGCCTTAGCATAGTCGATTATAGATTCACATTACTTTCAAACCTCAGAAAATGTTGTACATTCTATGATTGTTTTACAATTCAAACTCATTTGGTGATCAAAGACCATATTCACACTCATCGTCGGCCTTACAATTTATAATAAGAATGATTGCTTTCATAAAATATGTTATGATAAAAAATTGATTATAATTTTGAGCAGTTAATTTAACATTTATTATAATGGATAATGTTTATGATAGTGAAGAAGTGGGATTGAAAGTAGTTAAATGAATATTATAACAATAATTATCACTTTTTATGAATAAAAGTGAAATATGTCATGATAAAAAATTGATTATAATTTTGAGCAGTTAACTTAATATAATGGATAATTGATAATGTTTATGATAGTGAAGAAGTGGGATTGAAAGTAGCTAAATGAATATCATAACAATAATTATCACCTTCTATGAATAAAAGAGTGAATGGAGTTTTAATTGAATAATTTATAAGATACAATACCTCATAAGGTATAAGGGTTTGCAAATTGAATAGCAAGTTAAGTGGCYTTGATTGTGAACATTGACCAATCAATTTTGACTAATAGATAAATGATAGATACATAATTTTCTAAGAAACTTTCTAGATACTTCTCCTMATTTGAAAGATAATATCTACAAAGATACTCAACACAACACTCAACAACTCTAAGAAATCCACCAARCTAATCTTCAAATAATATAGCACTATTAAATCTTTTTAAAATTTTAAAATTACCCCAAACAAAATTAAGGTATCAAAAACTTAGATTCTCCACCATTTTTTTTGAGCAAGTTTTATTTAGTTTAAACAAGTAATAGACACACATTATGTGACATGTTATGGGTTGGTAAAAGCAATGGTGATGTCTTTGAATAATGCTAATGTTGTTAATCTTTGTTGTATTTTAAATGCTTTACAAAATGACTTTTTTTTTTGTGTGAGTTTTTCAATTTGCTAAATTTATTTCATGGATTTTAAATAATAAAAAATAGTRATTTTTGATAGATATATGTAATTTGATTAAAAAAAAATCAATTCATAAAAACTCGAGTTTGTYTATARGGAACTCGATTCATTAGTAATTGTCCCTCCGCTTTTTTCCTGGGCACCATAATCCAAAAGAATCTAAAAAAGAAGGTTCGTAGAGAAGATCCCACCCAATATAAAACTAAAGGTTCAGGTCTCAAGCGGCTCCACAAAATGATTCCGGTTTCATAAGGCTTTCTAGTAAGGAGTCTAATTCGAGTTGGTTCAAAAGCAGAGCAGTAAAACCACTAGCTCAGGCAATAATTCCTTTGGGACTGGGTCAGGATCAACCACTGAAACGACTGCTTCATCGGCTGGTGGGGGGCATTAATGAAAAAAGTTTATTATAAACTTTTTCCATTAATGCCCCCACCCACACACCATTAAATTAATTTTAAACAAATATTACTAAAACAATAAACTTACAAATTGTAAATATTTATAATTCTTAATATAGGTATGATTTTTAATTTAAGAAGTCATATATATTCTTATGAATTTGTGGATCCGTAAAGAAAATTACATGAATAGAAATATAAATAAAAAAACATCTCGAAGACAATTTTGCATTCTTTCAATTTACAATTTTTTTATATATTATCGTTTCCATATTTATTTATTTAATAATGTTTTTATCGAGAAAACTTAAGGGTTATATATAAGGTTGATTATATATATAGAGAGAAAGAGAAAATAAATAAAAACATGATGTAAATATTTGGTAGTATTTTATTTTAAGGATTTTGATTTTCATGATCTTGAATGTAAACGTGTTATGCGTAAAAGTTGAAAGAATATATTCTTAAGTATTAGTTTTAATTATATTATTTATTAAAATAATTATTAAAAAAATATGTTATGAGTAAAAGTTGAAAGAATATATTCTTAAGTATTAGTTTTAATTATATTATTTATTAAAATAATTATTAAAAAAGATCTAATTAAAAATTTTAATAAGTAAATATCTCATAAATATAAAATATTTATATATTTTTTTAGTTATACTTATTTTAAAATATATTTTAAAATTTAAATACAATATTATATTTTATATAACAATTTAACACATAAACAATGTGATTAACCTTGTTTCTTTGCTAGTGGAACGAAAAATAGTACAAACAAACAAATATATATATATATATAAAGTCAATTCAACTTGATGTTAAATAAATAATTTTTAAATTATATGTTAAAAGTTTAAGCCTATGATCTATATATATAAACTCAATTTGATGTTATATAAATCATATTTTTTAAATTATATATTAAAAGTTTAAGCTTATGATTTTTTATATATATTTTAATTATTAACTTGAAAATAAATAGTATTTAAAAAAAAAAAAGTCTCTGAGGTGTAGGACAGTCGATGACGGAGTGTGTTGTTAAGCCACTTTGTGATGTTAAAGTCACCTGTTCGAACCTGCGGGGACAAAAAATCCAACCATGTTAAGGGTTGGTGTGGCTCAGGCTCGGTGCGATCCCCCGGTGATTTTGACGGCTTGAATGCCCCTGAAAATGCCCCTAAATCGGTCCCGCACAAATTAACAAACAAAAAAAAATATAAATACAACATCATGTTAAATAAATAATTTCTAAATTATAAGTTAAAAGTCCAATCTTATGCTCTTCCTCCAATCTTATGCTCTTCGTGTATGTATGTTTTCATGGTTGATTAGGTAACATGTATGAAATCCAAGTTCATTTTCAAGAATATAGTAAACACTATATCCATGTTTTATTTTCTCCTATAATATAATGTTGTATTTATTTTTAGATATATGAAAAAACATATGAATTGATTGATGTCTCTTAATAAAGTTGAGTTATTAAGAATAGTATGAAGTGTTATTAACAATACTTCTATTCTAATTTTGCTTTTATATTAATAACAATGAATATTTAAAATATTAAAAATTATATATTAAAAATTTCATATATTTAAATATTTAAATAAAATTCTCTTAATATTTAAAAATCAAATATTTGTAATATGGAATTCCATGGTAATTTTTGTACATCAAAATTCATTATGCCCCAATCTTTGTGTCATAGTAATCCACTAGTAAATTCAGGTATGTTGACAGTTAGTGCATAAGTTAAATGATCACAAGCATATTACCGACAAACTCATTTTTTTTTAAAATTGATTTTTGGTAAAATTTGGACTCGATTTACTCATTTTTCCATGATTTTTATATTTGGGTTGAAAAGAATTTTAATTAAAAAAATGATAAATTTATTCTTAATTATACTTTGACAAAAAAAATTGATAGTTGAAGTTGAATTTAAGCACAATATACGAAACGATATTGACGCCATGGCCATGTCATGCTGACACTCACTTCATTGAACAGACATATCGCAGGACTCCACAATTTTTTAGGTTTCCCGGTCACGAATTGAAACACACGCAGTGGATAACGAGATGTGTACACACTATCAGAATGAAAGACACCACAAAAAATATTCGGTCAGAACTAAAATATAAATATTATATGTAAAACTTAGTCAGAAGCTTGCTTGAATATTAGATACAAGATTGCAAATGATTCATTGTTACATTTCAAACATTAGGTAGAAATGATTCGTTGTTACATTTCAAACATTAGGTTTCCAGCGTTCTTAAATGACAAAGCCGACATAAAGTCTATCGAGGGAGGACCACACTGCTTTTCACATCCACTGTCCCAAACAAGTTCCGTGGAAACGTTGCGTGCCGTTCATTTGAACACTATAGGTGGAGACTGCCGGTACCTGATACAGAATATATGAAGTTAATTAATAGATCTAATAGCAGGCAATATAATACTTATCTAACGTTTACATGTTTGAAAGTTAGATTGACTTGCAATTTCGGTTTTCAAACCTACACGAGTATCTAGCAGCCTCTCTTTCGCTGATCGATTTACTTTTCAAACTCGTTTGGTTGTTGCGATCCTTGAAGAGAGAAAATACCAATTTTATAGTGACTAATAAGGAATTATATTGCTTTCTCGTCCTGTACAAGCCCAACGGGCCCATCGTACCTTGATTATATGACGACGATCCGATAATCAGAATCTAGAAAGACTGCTTATTTCAGTGGCCGGTTGCCCAAGAACTTAGGCGATACCTAATATATGAAATCAATTAATAAAACAAATCACATATGAAATCAATTAATAAAACAAATCACAGACCATGTAATGCATTCCTAGCTTTAGCATGGTTGATTATAGATTTGCATTACATTCAAACCTTGGAAAAGGTCATGCATGCTGCCCATTCACTGTTATTGTTTTACAATTCAAAGTCATTTCGCTGTTCCAATCCGTGGACCTGAGAGTAAGATTTTATATCAACTTTATATATATATATATATATATATATTATTGTTTTATAATTTAAATAGCTGTTGTAATTTGTGGAGTTGAGAGAAGATTTTATATCAATTATATATATATATATATATATATATAGGAAGTAAGATATAAAAATAAAAAAAAATCTAAATTCTTATATATTAATCATATAATTGACACAGTTTACATATGATATTATAAAAAATATTAATAATAAAAATATTTAGAAATTTTATACAATATTTCAATATCTACTTATAATAAAATATTTCAAATATTTAAAAATTGGTCATAGATACAATATTTCAATATCTATTTAAAATAAAATATTTCAATATGAATGGGTGGATATTTTAATATCTATCTATTCATTGTT
>ML789854.1:138736-159977 GCA_009831015.1 Picea engelmannii | reverse complement strand
TTGAAAATAAGGTTTCTGTCTAGTCCTGAAACTAGTCTAAAACAAGTGTTTCGAGTAAAAACATCATAACTTCTACATAAAAGATTCAAATTCAGTAAGACCAAATGTATTGGTTAGAGTAGAGTTTGTAGTATTTTTTGTACCATTTTCAGATCCATACAACAAACATTTTGTGTGGGGCACGGTCTACAAGTTCTCTCTCTAGAATAAACCATAATTCAACAAGGTATTTCATTTTTGCTATAACTTCTTTTCTGAGAGGTTCCAAGTAGTGAAACATGGAGGAATTGCATAAAATACACTGAACAACATTGTGCATTATTTTCAAATATTTATTCATTACATGTACATAGTTATTATTATTTCAAGTTAGGGTTGTTGACTAATCCAAAACTAGTCATGTGAGGCTAAAGTAAAATTTGATGAAAATGCTAGTCTCTTGTTAAGAAAGGTTTGAAGGTATGTGATCATATACACCAGTTCTATTACATATTTACAAATCAGATTTGGTTGATGAAATTGATGAGGGATTTTGGTTGAGGTACATGTTGGGTACATGGTTGAGATAAGTAGTTGATGAGTTGGAACATACATGAGGTGTATGGTTGATGATGTTGGTACATTTTGATGATTCATAGTTGATGAGTAGTTGATGCATGATTGGTACATACTTGGTACATGGTTGGAGGGACTTGTTAGTAGTATTGTTGACACATGGTTTATGGATGATGTAGCATACATGTCTTGGTATATTATTAGACGCACATATTTATCTTCGTGATGATTATGAGTTGTTGTGTTATGCTTCATTGATGCACATCTTGGTGATACTATGCATATGGTTGAGTGTTGTCTTAGTGATTGATCTTGGTTAGTAGATATGACTTGGTTGATAAGATTGATGAGGCAGGTTATTTGTACATGTTTAGAGCATGATGGATGCATTTGTTTATGGTACAGGTTGATGTACATACTACAGGTTGATGTATGGTACATGTTGTCACATGTTATTAGTATAGGTTGTTACAGGTTGTTTGGTGCAGGTTGATTGCTACAAGTTTACAACAATATATTTCACAATGATAGTGTTACAGGGGTTCAATCATCTTATTTATATTTCAGGGCAGTTGGATGGGCAAAGGACAGGTGGTTGTAGCAAGATAACATCGGGGTTTGTAGCCTCCTTCTGGTTATATCCAGATAATTGGGGAGTTGGATCTTCCCTTGGGTTGTAGCCTAATAAACTAGGGGATTGCAGCCTCCTTCCAGTTGCAACTAGAAAACAAAGGAAGTTGGTGCTTCCAATGAATGTAATTCTTAAATACATATAAGAAAAAACATTATGCGTTTTCTCCATATTTGGGTTTCCACGTAAAAACACGAGTGTACTGTGTATGTGTATGATTACTTATTTGTTCATTTTTTATTTACTCTTCAACTATTGGATGATAATGCTACATTGATATAACACTTGAATTTTATGATTAAAAAGGATTACATTTCTCTATTATTGATTCACCCCCCTCTCAGTAATCCAACAATTCAAAGGATTTCCAAAAGGCCAATACAAGCATTGCAGCCTCAACACCTTCTAACCAACAGAAGAAGATTGCATAAGAGAAAGAAAATAGTGTTTCTTCACTTATGATGGTGCCTACATAATTCCCCATCAAGACCAGAGACAAAATATTGGTAGAACATATTCAACCCCACCAACAGTAGATTCGTGACAGCCTTCTACAGACCTAGAAACACAACTTCTCCATCAAGGCACACAACTCACCAAGATTCAGATTCAACAAATGTTTTCCCCTCTTCCCTAGGAACTCAACGCAATGGAGACCATTTCTTCCAAAGGGGGGAGGATTGATCCAAGTGGATATTGGTGGCCACCCACCTATTCCAAATTCCAACTGGCTCATCTTGACAGTTTTTTGTTCAGAACATTTCTCTGTAATGGAGACATCTCCTTGTAATTGTGTGTTATGCGCTTCCGGGGCTATCCTAAATCCATTCACAACATCCAGGTTGATAATGGTGGCTTCCCACCTATTCCAACTGGTTTATTTTTGGATTTTTCACATCAGTACATCTTTATGCATTTCCATGGTTGTTTTGGGGCCCTAAACAATGTTTTCTTGGCTTGATAGAGTCAAACTATAGACAAAGTTAGAGGTTGACAACATAATGTGTAGTTCTATAAAATATCTTTCCAATGGGAAATCACACACCTAAAATAGAGATCGTATGAAAAATTTACGACCTCGGGAAGTTGATGTACTAACTTACCCCTATGGAGTCCACATATGATTTTTGGTGCTTCATCTCCTAGGGTTAGGTTTTTGGATGTATATGGTTTTGACATTCATGTTGATTATAAAAAGGCCCTTAGAGCCTCATTGTAATCATCTTCTTGTGAATGATCATAGTCGTCACATCTCTTCTCAGAGATAAAGTTGTCACCATTCTAGCGATTCTTGCACTCTGTATTTTTACAATCTCCGTACATTTGTTTCATTAATAGAAATCATGTATTGTTATATTTTTTCTTTTTTGGCAATATTTATGTGTATTTCATGTAACATCTCTTCTGTCATTTCATTTCGAAAATAATCTACATCATTGCGACGTTGGGAAATGTTCATCACAATGTGACAAATGAAAAAGTTTGTCACATAGTGAGGTATGGTCATGAGTGTAATATTGCAAGGCTCATGTCAGGAATTGCTAGGTTTAGTCATATTAGGGTTAGTCCTATTAATGTTTCAAAATTAATATCCATTTATTAGGAGTTATGTTTGTCAAATTACAAGGTTGGTTTATGTTTGACACATTATGAAAAGATAGGAACTTTGAACAAATGCAATGTATTATAGGGAAGGAAAATTAGAATCATACTTTTTCTAAGGACATTCATAACAAATAATATTTTACTTTGAAAATGATGATTTATACTTGTCCTAAGGACATTGTTAGAAAATCATCTTCAACATTGTAAATAATGAATTTTGATTTTTATAAGGACATTCAAAGAAAATCATTCAATAATTTATACGCGTATTAAAGACATTGATAGAAAATCACATTGAAATTTGCATTTGATGATTTATATTTTTTCTGACGACAATGATAATAAATCTATTTGATTTATACTTGTTCTAAGAATATTCATAGAAAATCAACTTGAAATTTGCAAATGATGATTTATTCTTGTTATAAGGACATTTAAGTACACCACATGCATATCATATGGTGTATAGATTGCACCATGATAGAAACTATGACCATTATGTATCAAGATATACAAAATATATTATGTTAATATTGTCTTATATATTGTGCTAAGATTGTCATATATATATATATATATATATATATATATATATATATATATATAATGTCAATAAGATAATTTTGTTGTAATTCCATCCCTTGATAGACTTTACATTTTCACTTTTTAATTAAGTTATATTTTGTATATATGGATGCATAATTGTCATAGTTTCTATCATGGTGCAATCTATGCACTATGTTATTTTCATTGTAATTTATTTTAACCAATCAATATTATTTAAGTTTTATTTGGCCTCATAACAAGACAAGCGAATACAGCAATAAACTTAAAGTTAACAAACATAATATGTATTTATAGTAGATACATGTAAAAGTGAATTAATGCTAGGTTTCAACTTAGCATTAACTCTAAACATTAAATGTTAATTTTCCTACAAGCATATCCCATAGTCCACAACCATTGCAATGTCAAGAGGCAGTGGCTTTAATTTTCCTACAAGCATATCCCATAGTGCATAACCATTGCAATGTCAAGAGGCGGTGGCTTTAATTTTCCTACAATCATTTCCCATGGTCCATAACCATTGCAATGTCAAGAGGCGGTGGCTTTGGTGTCTCATAGTGGGAGTTGGTGAACTGCCAGTTCGACTTGGTCACTTGCATGTGGCTTGTCTGAAAATTAAATTCCAACTTCATGACTTGCATGTGGCTTGTCTGCAAATTCGGGAGTTGGTCTATTGCAATTTTTCCAAATTGATTTCCAAAGTTGGTCCACTCAAAATGATTTTTCTTATTTTTTTTTCTTGGTATCCTAACAATTTTACAACTTCAATGATTCTGCAAGCTTCTTCTATTGAAAATGATTTTAATTTTCTTTGTATCTTATCCATTCTGCAATTGCAATGATTTTGCAAGCTTCTTCTAGTTTCAATTGTTCTGCAAGCTTCTTCTGCACAACTGTTTGTCAACAAGAAAATCAAGATCAATGGCAAGTTTTTGAAAGACAATGAAGATAAATTGCATGTTTAAATTGAAGGCATTTGAAAGACAATAAAGATAAGTTGCAGGTTTTGAAAGCCAAATGGTGGTTTACCAAACCTATGCTCTTTGTTTGTAACAATTTTTTTTGGTTGACTTATGCATATTATTGCAGAAAATCACAAAAAAAAAAATACAATGTTTCTAATTCATATGGAATATTTTTAGGAAGTCCAAGAAAAAACGAATATCTTCAGTAAGTCCAAGAAAAAACAAATTTCCATAGGTATACAGGCTTTCAAGTTACCAGGTAATTCCAAGGAAACCCGAGCTTCCATAGCTATATAGTCTTAGAGAGTAATGTCCAAAATATAGTCTCATTTATTAAGTTTGTAAAGAAATATAGATTGATAGCAAAAGGTGAAGGAGGTGGTTGTAATATCTCTTACTAGAAAGATGACCATGATCCTTGACTAGTTGTCCTTCTTGGTGAACCGCCCATATCATTGACTAGTTGTCCTTCTTGGTGAGCTACCCATATTCGTTCCCTAGAACTTGTATGTTACACCCAATGTCCAAAAACTTGGAATGCTTCCCATGCCTAGCTTATGAAACTTGTTCAAGCCATTCCCAAATGGCTTCAACAATACATATGTGGGGTGAGATACAACCTCGGTGGGAATTGTAGTCTAGATTCGACAACCTATATAAGGTGTTATGCACTTTATACACTACTTTTGCAGGCCATTCATTGTGTATTCTCTCACTACCCACTGGATTAGTATGCTATTCATTGTTTATTCTCTTTGGATTATTTTTTCACACCAGAGGCTAAGCGTTGTCGATTCGACTAAATATTATGTTGTTTCTTTCATTTCAAGTAGAGTTGCTAGATGGAAGCACTCTCAAGAAATACATTTGTGACTCTTGTAGTAATAAACCCCACATATTCCACCTTTGAACTGGACTATAAAATCTATACCACACCATGCTCCATCAAGGTGCACATAGATGCATGATTGTTGTTCAGTAGCATGTAGCAATGGTCACTAAAATCACTCAATTATCAATCCCATCAGTAAACCTGCATTATTTTGGACCCTAGTTGACTTGTGAGAGAGTCAAAACAACTTGCAACCACAATTTACATGCAATTATCTATTATCCCATGGCCACATTACTCTCAAAATGCACAAACTACAGCTTATTAAGGCATGGCTAACTCCAAGGCATCACCCCTTTGGGTAATAAGACGTTTCAAAAGAACCTTTGGGGTTTCTACTCTGGTTGGTTGAAACTAAAAAAACCAGTTAATGCTAAACTACTTGGGCCCTATAATCTATAGGGGGTTTCATTCGAATTATTGGTTAATGTTGGTTGTCGCTAGTCATGTTACGAGAATGGGAGTTCCTTTTGGTTCTGGGAATAGTAGTAGTAGTCTGGGCTCTATTGTTTATATGGGAGTTGGTAAATCCTAGGTTTCACGAAATAAACCTTGAATGAGAATATAGGGACAACATAATAACTTGCAATGGATAAGGGAACAAGCTGAGAAGGAAACGAGTTGCGCTACTTTATGGAAACACAAAGAAGCTTACTCTTTCCCAAGTCACGGTGAATGAAAGAATATCTGAGTAGCCTAATTATCATGGGAATACCATCCATAAGTAGAGGGAGGTCCCTTATTCTTCGAGCCAATGCCAATTCTTCATATGCCCAAGGAGTAATTCGATACTTACAAAATATCATTCACTTAACCTAAATCAATGGAAAACAACATACCCCATCTCATAATTTGAATGATCAAGCCCAGTCACCTTCCTCCATGGATCACAGTAGTGAACCCTAATCTGTACATGTGGCTCACTGACCGGAGCGAGCCACCCGGGTTGGGAAAACATATTTTTTTCACTCGACCGAAGTTGAATATCTGATGCTCAAAGCCACTTTCATGGTCTGAAGGGGTTTGGTTCTAGGTTCCAATCGATCAAGCTCCTACCCATCTTATTTTACAGAATATCTATCCCACAAGCTGCTGAGGTGCGATCAACCTCCCACTTCTCCCACTTCCCAAAAATATCATTCCAGAAGAGAGAAAAAAAGGTTTTTGTTATGTTAGCCAATGGACTCTAGAAAAAGACTGAGAATAAAAATAGAACGATGATCTAATTTAAATATGGAAAAACTGTATGGAAAAACTGAATTCAATTCGCTATGAAGACACCACCACGTGATCCAGCCACAATTGTTTTAGTAGACCTAGCAACATTCGTAGATTCACATGCCTCTCCATTCCAAATCTAGAGTCTCCTACTGGTCTCAATGTGAAATCGAGTTCTCCTATGACCATTGGCTTTAGTTATCCAAATTGGCAGTGTCAAAATAAGCCATGTATTGTTGCTATCTTTAGATATGACATCCTAGTAACACCATTACTACCATTACTTAATGACGACGTGTTACCCAAGCCTCGTTATGGTTCATTGATTTATAAAACATTGAGGGAGAAATCAGAGGGTCTTCTTCTCCCTGGTCTTCTCGTTCGAGGGTTTCCATGGTTTACTATACTTACTTGCAGACAACGTTACCATTGTTGGCTTCAGGTAATGATTCTTCTTTATGTTCAAGGGTTTGATATATGAATGCTTTTATCTGGTGTTGTATATATTCTTTTTAATATTTTTGGAAGCTAATATATATGGTTCCTGTATAGGTTGGCTAAGGTTGATAGTGTCATTCTATACCAAAACAAAGTACTGGTAGACCATTCAAGTTCTTTCCTTTAAGGTAACATAATAACTCATGTTTCTAACTCTTGACTGGTAACCCATAGATTTGATTTGTGCCCTAACGCTTTTTCTCTTGTATAATATTCTGATTTAGACAATGATTTTATTTGAAACTATTATGATTCTTTTTCTCAATAAGATCATCATTATGATAATCATGTTTACTTATAGGTTCGCTCTGTATAAGAAATACGATGATGTAATATGTTTAGTAACTAGTTGGATGATGGAGCTCTAAGTTAAGGTTTGATTCATTTATCCTCATACATTTTTTTTTATTTCATACAATGTTTGTATATGGTTCTAACACTATACACTCCTTTGTGTAGGGTTTCCTATAATCCTTGGGGATACTATATCTAGAGAAGTTGTGATTGCAGATACTCATTTCGGTTTACAAACCCACTATGTATATTCTCTGAAAAATGATAACGATTTTGACCCTGGGTCATTTCCTTCACAGATTGAATGTAGATTTAGTTATTCATACTTTGGATTATGTGTACAGTAAAGGATTCTTTGAATTATCCTCCTATATTATATTAACTGTTCCATTTTAGTTGGTAACTACATATTTGTTTACGGCTTGTTAAGGTAAATACCCATCTCACAGTTATGTTGATGGTTCTAGTTATTTTATTACGAGAGTCGTGTATTGAGTGCCTCGAACCCAGTGTTAGGGTGAGGGTTTTTTTGATGAAATTTTTTTTCCATTGTATTTTATTATTGATAACTATATCCACACGACCTTGAATTTGGTTCAGGGCTTCAAAATGAAAACCCTTGAATCTTTCTAATTTAAAATCTTTGATAATATGTGCATGTGTGTGTGCGTGTAAACTTTTTGGTTTCCTTGGCTTCTATTTTGTTGTATGCATAATCTACATAATTTTATTTTTTTCAGTAATATAGGCTACTGGTTTAACACCATTCTTGGTTATCACTATAATATTTCATAATATAGTTTTTCATGTATCATGTACTTCACTTAAATATAGAGATGTTTTTATATTTATGATATATATTTTTTTGTTATCTATACAGATTGTATTATGTGTAAGACAACCATTACATATAAAATACCATATATAACCATTAATCCCTTACTGTATATAACAATGGATTATTTTACATCTTCTTGAAAACAATCATAAACAAGTAATCTCTTTCATGACTATCATTACATAATCTATATTACAATTTATTTACTTTCTTGTAACAATGCTTGTAAACATCAATTCCTTTCAATATAAGTAATACTCTACTAATGCATATATAATCTTTTTTATAAATAAACCTTCACCAGTAATCATGTAGAAGTATTTTTATTGACTATGGCCATTCATTCTACAAATGTTTCTTTCTACAACAAAATCATTTAATAATATAACACACAAATATCTATACATTTTATAGATGTTTCTTTCAACAAAAAAATCAATAATAGAAAAAACACATAAATGTCAATCTTGAATCTTAACTAGCTCTGCAATAACCAGTAATTATTTTCTACTTCACTTATTTGTCACTTATTATCAGATACGAACAAAGAAAGAAAAACATATCTGAGTCTGCTTCAAAATTCAAGGAATAAACTAAGTAGAAAAATTGTTTCCTCCCAACCATAGATCTGAACATCCAACATTACATGTTCTTGTCACCCACGAGCCTAAATCATTATTCCATAGGGATTGAAAATTTGTATAACCTTCTCCAAATAAATCAGAGTTTGATTCTTTCTTAGAACCATCAAACTCATTTCTTTCTCACAAGTACTCAACAACGTCCTTCCTACTCTATATTTGTCTCTCTTCTTCCTTTCACAGAAAAATAATAGCTTTCCTAGGAGTATTCAGCAATGTTTATGATGTACAATTTCACATAAGTCATTTTTCAACTTTCACAACATAACCATCAAAATTTTTAAATATTCAGATGTTTATAAATGGAGGGATATTACAACGTAGATAAATTAAAAGCCCACTTTACATAGTTTTGTTCTTTGTTGAGTATAGTGTATTAATTCCATGTGTATGCACTTTGGTGTATTGAATCGATGACCCTTCCAGTGATCACAGCCTATATATCTATGTGAGTGATTTTTAGTTCATAACATGTGGAAAGTTTCAAAAATAGAGAATTGGATTAAGAAGAAAATCATAGAACCCTATCCATGGAAGATGAGTTTATTTACAGCAACCCTCGATATCCATCAAAGGATAGATCTTGTTTCATTCTAACATTCTAACTTTTGTGTTACCTCTTCCTAGTTAACACTTAAGTGTCTCTTTTTTCTCACCCAAGTGACAAAAAAGACAAAACAAATTCGTGACTCCACTGATTTTCTATGTCAAAATTGTTCTCCATTAGGGTTATGTAGCCTCTTATCTTATTTTTATTGTGTGGTAGGTTGAAAAAATATCCTAATCATGGGTTTAAAGCAATCTTTCAAACCCCCATCAGTTTGGGAACTTTTGCATAAATTTTCCATCTGTGGCGCCATAGTCTTCACGGCTTTCAAAAGAAAAGATGTTCAAAGTCATGCAAATATCTCCTATCACAAAGTTTCCTTCCTATGTGATATCTTCCCATCATTGCATATGTAATCATTGTGACTCACACATATCATCTTTCTCCCTAATCCATGTGTTAGCACTATAAGTCACCCTCCGATTGCAGAGAGGGTAAGCCCAGTACCCATCAGAGTTTTATGTCACGGGTTGGTTTTAAAGAGGTCTAATGGGTGCAAACTCAAGATGATATCGTTTTAACTCATAAAACTAGACGTGTATGCACATGCATGTGAGTTCTTTATTAAATTCAGTCAATAAGTTGGAGTAAGGGTGAATAGAGGGGATACTTTGGTTAGGAGATTGTAGAGGTCTGTCGTAGACATCACGTCTTCTAGTAGCCTAAGGAGGAAAAGATTCAAATACAAAATCCTCTTGGATTCAAAACTTCAGGAAACTGGAGAACATAAATAACAACACTGCAATCAAATATACATTACAATACAATCAAAACAATCCATGTGAATCCTTCAATCAGGAAACTTCAGTATTAGAGGCAAATATGATGAAAAATGAGTTGACTTTCATTAAACAAAAAGTCTCGGATCAAAATACATAACTAGAGAACCAGAAGTTTCATCAAAATTTTACAATACGGGAGCACTGCTCAACCATCGACCTTAACAAAATATCAAAAATGTCTATAAATACCCAGAAATGTAATCGAACAACTGCCTTCAAAGCCTTTAGTTGACGCCTGCTCTGTGAGACTGCACATGTATCCTTCTGTCTGACGCAAACTTAACTCAGCATGTGGGCCTTCAAGAAAAATTGTCCATCGAGGGGGCCTTTAGCTAACAACTCTGTCTCTAAAACCAAACCCTCCATGCTTTCCATTTATGGAGTGAGTTGAAGTTTCAACCACCACTCCTTTTTTGTTTACTGCTTCTTCTCAGGATCACAATGAAGCTAAATGCCCAGGGGTTTTTGTGTGTTGTTGGCAGCTCTTTACTGCAGGTCCTATGAAACCCAGGACATTCCTCTTTTTCTCTTCTAAAATCTTGAGCCTTAGGCACCATCTCCTTCTTCATCACCCCTTCACACTTCTAACCTCAGGCTGCGACCTTGGGCATATCTCTTTAGGCACTTCAGGACTTCGGGTGCTTCGGGACTTTGCGTGCTTCGTTCTTTGGCCCTTCGGGACTTTGCAATGTTTCTCATTTTAAAAATCCTGAAGTAAAACTCCCAGAGTGATAGATATGATGACACATGGCTCTTGATGATCAGTGAATCAAATATATTTCGGGCCTTCGATACGTCAAGCCTTCGACCACTTCAGCAGCTTCGACAAATTTGTCACATTGGCAACCTTGTGCAGGCCGTGAACTTGGACAACTTGTTTCCCTTGAACACTATATGTGATAACATTTGGCTCCACAGGGGATGGCATGCTCCCTGTGAGATGCTAAGAACAAGTAGTTCGAGTCGCCTTATGCATTGGGCTATGGAGTCATGCTAAAAAAACATCATGTTGAGGATTAAAGGCTGACAAGAACACTATCATAAAAATGAAAGAAAATACATGGGCTACAGGAGGAGCTTATTTATGTACATTCCTAGACTAATTGACTTTTTACATAGTTCTAGGTGAAAGTGAACTTCCACCGTAGTCATTCAAGTAACCTCCTAACTAGAAGACCATTTACTCTGTCAATGATTGATAATAGATAATGCAACCGTGACAGTAGAACGATTACATCCTTCAGCTTTCCTCCTAATGTTGATGTTAGGATAAAGTTGGGCGACTCCAACACATGAAGGAAATGAAACTCCATGTATTCCCCTATAGGTTCATAGAATAAATGGAAAAGTCCAAAAAAATTGTAACAGAAAGCCTGTTGTGCCTTACACCTTCTCACCTTTGGCTGAATCTTTGTGGTGAGCATATGTGAGTGAAAGGTTGGTGTAGACTGATTGCTCCCAGGTGATGGTTGCTCACTTCTAGTTTCATGATAGGATATAAACTACTTATTTGGCTCTCCCTCCTCTTCTTCATGGTTCTCCAATGGATCATATTCATAATGATCATACATAGGAACCATGGGAAATCTCTACTCTTGGTCTTCTGCAGTCCTAGGATGGTCGATTTCCACACAATGTTTTTACTTACTGTATAAAGGAAAAGGATATGTTGCATTCTCTTGTAAATTCTTCATATTCATCTCAAAATCTAATTCTTAGCCATCATACAAAGGATGGCCTCTCCCTGAGACCTCGAAATATGATGCAGGGATCTGTTTCTCTTCATCTGAATACGCAGCTATATCTTCATTTAAATCTGAGAAAACCAGGTGCATCAGGGGAAGAATATGTTGCCTCTATGGCTATGCAATCCTCAACCTCACCATCATGAGAAGGGTTGCAAAGAACAGTTGCTCCTAGGACCTAAATATCCTATGCATCTCCTTCATAAGAGCAACAAGCACAATCTCCCTCCAATTTTTCTATTTTTGCAGAAAGTGTTTCTACAAGTTTCACCAACTCATCTGAGGTATACCCCTCCTCCTCACAACTTTTGTCCTCATATATTTCATCCTCAGAGCTTCCATTTGAAACAATTATACCTTGAACATAGTCTTTATATTCTTCACAAAAATTATGACAAATTAACTTAGAAGAATAAAAATTTTGACAGTTCCTATTGAATGTTGCATGAAATTATCCCAGGGAGGAGATGCTAGCAGGGGGTAAGGAGTGATACCATTGACGAGCATCTCCTACTAATGAGAACATGAACGTCTTTAATAATACATCCTAATGATGTATCTCCCACTGGTGCATGAGTTCATGAAACTCACAGAAATGTTGGGCAGGGTTGTCATATTTATGTTCTCTAAATATGGAAAAAAAATTACCCCACTCATCTGGAGTAGGAACAACATTGG
Source organism: Picea engelmannii (assembly GCA_009831015.1). Lineage (NCBI taxonomy): Eukaryota > Viridiplantae > Streptophyta > Pinopsida > Pinales > Pinaceae > Picea > Picea engelmannii. The sequence continues at coordinate 147,461 of ML789854.1, read as the reverse complement.
AAAAACCAGGAACAATAGAGAAGTTAAAAGGAGAAACCCTTTGAGCCAAGATTTTGTCCATTTCGATCCTATGGAGTCACCAATAGATTCTTTAATCATGGAGACGTCTGGTGAATGATATGTAGTGTGAGTGTGTCTGGTATTTGTTCAACATCAAAGACCAGATATAGTCATTGTGTTCTCTTAGGGGGCTTCAAGTGTAGCCAGATGGAAGCCAAACTAAAACAGTGGAGTCAAGACAATGGAGTCACCAGGTGCAAGTACAAACTTCAATGGTTCTGATATATGATGCACCTTCAGAATCAAAATCTCAATGTATTTATATCCCAGGGAAAGGTCTTCAATTTGTTCCCTGGAAATGACACTAGAAATGCTAGCACTAGAAGTCACCCTCTGATTGCAGAGAGGGTAAGCCCAATACCCATCAGATTTTTATGTCACGGGTTGGTTTTAAAGAGGTCAAATGGGCACAGACTCAAGATGATATTCTTTTAACTCATAAAACTGGACTAGTATTCACATGCAGGTGAGGTCTTGATTAACTTAATTCAGTAAGTTGGAGTAATGGTGAACAGAGGGAAGACTTTGGTTAGGAGAGTGTAGAGCTCTATCGTAGACATAAGGTCTTCAAACAACTTAAGGAGGAAAAGATTCAAATACAAGATCCACCTGGATTCAAAACTTCAGGAAACTGAAGAACGTAAATAACAACATTGCAATCAAACATACAATACAATACATTCAAAACAATCCATGTGAATCCTTCAATCATCAAAACTTCAGTATCACAAGAAAATATGATGAAAATGAAGTTGACTTTCATTAAACAAGAAGTCTCAGATCAAAATACATAACCAAAGAACCATAAGCTTCATCAAAAGTTTACAATACGGGAGCACTGCTCAACCATCGACCTTAACAAAATATCAAAATTATCTATAAATACCCAAAAATGTTCCAACCACCACGAGTGTGATCGGACCACTGCCTTCAAAGCCTTCATTCTGTGCCTGCTCTGTCAGACTGCACATGTATCCTTTTGTCTGACACAAGCTTAACTCAACATGGGCCTTCAGGAACAATCATCCATCGAGGGGGGCTCTGGCTGACAGATCTGTCTCTACAACCAAACCCTCCATGATTTCCATTTATGGAGTGAGTTGAAGTTTAAAACACCACTCCTTTTTCATTTACTTCTTCTTATCAGGATTGCAATGAGGCTAAATGTCGAGGGGTTGTTGTGTGTTGTTGGCGGCTCTTTACTCTAGGTCCTATGAAACCCACAACCTTCCTATTTTTCACTTCCGAAATCTCAAGCCTCAACAACCAACTCCTTCTTCATCACCCCTTCACTCTTGTGACCTTGGGCTACGACCTTGGGCCTATCTCTTTGGTCACTTCGGGACTTCGAGCTTCGGCCTTTCAAGATTTTGCAATGTTTCTCATTTTAAAACTCTCTAAGTAAAACTCTCAGAGTGATAGATCTGATGACACATGGCTCTTGTTGATCAATGACTCAGATTTATTTTGGGCCTCTGAGACTTCAGACCTTCGGACACATCGACAGGTTTGGAAAATTCGATGCTTTGGAGGCCTTGTGTAGGCCGTGAAATTGGACAACCTGCTTCCCTTGACAACTATATGTGATAACACCATGGTTGTTTTTCACTTCAACCTACCAATAGAGATTAAGAGTTAAATTAATTTCATTTTATAAAAAATAGATAAATTATTCTAAGTTCATTCTTTCATGGAGGATAAATAACTTAGATTGGTAGAGGACATAAAAAGAACCAAGTTTCCTTTTTCTTTACCATGTTGATAGCCTCCTAAGAACATGAAATTTTTTAGTTTAATTTTTTTCTTTCATCAATCCGTTTTTGGGACTATGAGCTTATCTTTTATACCTTGAGTATTCTCTTCACCTCACATTCTCTCGAATGATATTGGAGGATAAGAAACACATAGTAATCTCTCCATGTCCCTTTTTTTATGTCAAAACACATAGGAATTAAAACCAAAAGTTTTGAAGTAAGAACCTGTAAATGTGCACATATATATTTTTTTTTGCAAAGTAACAACATTAGGAAGTTTAAAGTGTTGAAAGTACCACAATTGTCCTCATCTTTTAGCAATCAAGGGGAGTTTTTGTTTTTGTAAATAAACACTTAGGTATTTAAATGTTATGAAAGGACCTCATATTTCCATATCTTGAAAAACTATGGCTAGTTTTAATTTCAAGTAATTCAATGTTTCACAAGGCTGAAAATCATAATTAGTGTTTAATTAGGAAGTTGAAAGGGCCCCATGGTGCCCACATACTCCAATTTCACACATTATCATTTTCACACTTCACACTTGCACACCATTTCACTCACACACATCAAGGTATCCAAAGTTCAACTTTGTAAAGTATGTTCTTCTCCTTGCACCTATTGGCGCTTGATTCGAGACTGGGGTTCTTGAAGTTTACCAACAAAGGCACCTTTGTAGTCTAAATATTTAGCATATTAACACTTCCTCAAGAGAAGAAGGTATCACCTGAAGCATTACCAAGACTTATGTGAAATGAAGCGAGTTCGAAGAGATGAAATGGTTGGAAGAACATAGTCCAACTGGAACTAAGCATGGGAGTATAAAATATTATATGCAGACATCATAACCAAAACAAAATATTTAATTGCATAACCTATGGACAAATTCCTCTAGTTAAAGTATTCCTAAACATTAACTAAACAAGTAAAGAAATAAAGATAACAGTTGTGCAGTTGGATATCTTCGCATTCACACACAATTAAACAAATTTTAGGCCCCAAATAACATTTCTCATATATTCATTGCTCAGATATCAAAGGAGAGTATACAATAGTCATATCCCATATGGGAGGAATCTCTATAACTACATGTCACTACTAGTTTTATAGAAGCCTTGGAAATAGGGCTAATACTTGACACATTATATATACAATTCTTATTAAAAAACCGAGGGTCAAGATAGCTAAAGGTTTTACAATTAAACATCAACAACTCTATAAGTATCAACATCTGCATCAGCATCATGAGAAGCAACATCAACAATATCAACAACCTTTTCCTGTTTCATAAGTCTTTTTATTATAGATTTTCGCGGGACTTCTTGATTCATCCGTTACAGCTTCAGGAGTGTGCATCTTCTTGTTTTCCTCTAGAAATTTCTTGCACTTTTTTATGTTCCTTTCAGCTAGTGTAAAGTTGCATTCCTTGCTGGCACTTTCAGATATCTCTTTTTGTTTCTCAAATCCTATGTTGGTACATTTTATTGTTCTCTAACACACTCTAATTGCCTCAATACTATGTTATTTCCACAAAATCAAGTCTTGTACAAAAAGAGGGTCCAACGGGCCCCAACCACAAACCTTGACTCATCTCGAGTCAAATTTTCATATCTTCTCTCTGGCCTCCCTCAAACGTGTTGATATTTGGGTACCTTGGAAAGTGGTCCCCTTGTGTTTGTGAGTCTCTAAACACAAAGGGGGATACTATTATCCTTAATACTTTACTTTATGTTCTAATTTGACTTTGACTTAGGATATTTAAGTCAAAAGTGAAATATGTCACTTACTTCATTAAAGTGACATTTAATTCACTTTTTGGGTGAGTTAAAGGACATAAAGAAAACTAAGGAAAGTGCATTTCCTAAGTGAGATTTTTGGATTAAATCTCACCCATTTATTAGACTTGGCTAGATTGGATCTAGGCCATTGATATTTTATGGTTTCACCAAAGGAGGATAAAGGACGAAAAAGGGTGATGGAGAGGCTCATTATTCACTTGCTCACTTGAGCGACTTGGGTGAGGAGAAGGAAGTGAGGAGAAGAGAGGATGAGGGTTTGGAGAAATTGGGTGCATTCTTGAGAGGAGGAGGGCACACAAGGGATAAGGTTTAGCCACTTGATCTTGGAGGGTGCAAGGCTTGAAGAGTAGGGTGCTTCCATGGAGTTTGGAATCCACACTCAAGCAAGGGGCACATTCTAGCATCAAGGGTGCATTCTAAGGGAGTAGGGGCACATTATAGGTGAAGACACACTCTCTTAAGGATAGATAAAATCTTGGAGAAGAGTGTTCTAAGCATGGAGAAGGGTTTTAATGAGAGGGGTGCACCCAAGGATTAGGGGCATGCCATTTGTGGGATTTGGAAAAGATAAGGGCGTGTCGAAGAGAGGGCGCACATGTCCAATAACTTCACAAAATATCTCAATACTTCTTCAAGGAGAGAGCATCAACAACTGGGAAAAGGAAAAGGAATCTCAAGGAAAAGGAAAACAACAAGGTAAAGAGGCTAAGCGTTTAGCAAGGAAAAAAGGGCGCACCAAGGCTAAGGGCACCTTGTTGCATGGGCTAGCAGGCACATCAAAAAGGGATTCTAAAGCATCCAATATTGGTTGCTATTGTACTGAGATCACTTTTTGTATTTTTTCTTGTTGTATTTATGCTTTGATATCTCCAAATATATACATCTATCTCTAACTAGTTTTTCCAGGGTCATGGTGACCAAAAACATATGTGTCAATTTCATGCATGATTAGAATTGTTAGATCAACATTTAGAGTTGTATATATTGAGAGGAGTGTTATTTTTTTTGAGTTATATTGTATGTTATAATCATTGGTATGAAAAATACTTGCAAGGGAACTTCAAAAGGACACTTAAACACACAATTATCAAGAAAACGTTACCTAACTGTTTGTTGTCCTAAAAGGAAGCAAATGATAGTTCTAGAAGTTGGAACTTAGAGATAAATTATGGACAATGACATACTAGATTTATCATCCTAATAGTACCTTGTTTATCTTCATGGTACTAGAGCCCTTGGTGGAAAAGCCTTGTTGATTTCTAGTGCATTCAGTGGATAGTTTTGTGACAGTGAGTTGGCAGATTTTTGGGATAACATGTTGACAGATTTTGTGGAAACCATGTGGGAATATTTGTTGACAGTTATAGAACTGATTTTTGACTCTTTTGGACATCTTGTTCATCACACCTACGTGGACATGACTAAGACTGATTTAGACAACCTCTTATCAGACTTTTTTTGTCAGGAGTGAGGTTGTAGTTATAATGTTTCTTTTCACACATGTGTTGAAAGGAGTGAGGAAATGTTATTCTTTTTGTTTTAGGATCATTGTGAGCCTTAGCGAAAATTCATGTCAGTGTTCCAGATTGGACATAGTTCATACTCTCATTTTTATTTCTCCTATCACTGCTCTTGTGTTGGTGGCAGAGTTTAGGAAGAGGAATAACAAGGAGAAAATGACTATTTATTATGGGGTGAGATACCACGTCATTCCACATTTGACTAGTAAATACTATGCATTTCATATGTGGGAGTCTTTATTAAAGATTTACTAGAGTCGAAACCAGAACCGGAAGATGGTTCTGTATGAAAATATCAGGATCATTTAGATGCTTGATTCCAAGTCGATTGCATCATTCCTCAGAAGATTCACTCAGATTAGAGATGAGCTTACATCCCTCAAAGAGGAAGTGGACCCAGAATTTATGGAGAGGGAAAAATTAAACAACTTTACCAAACCATGGGGTCCATTTATTCAAGGCATATTTGTCTGAGAGGTTATGCCTACTTGGGAAATAATTTGGGATGATTTCGTACAGGAGGAGACAAAATTCACCTCTAAGTCTTTAGTCCAGTAGTGGATTACTCAAGGTGATGAGGACCTTGTTGTATGGGCTAAGGGAAAGAAGAAGACCAAATGAGGTACTATACTGGGTTCCAAGAGAGGGGACAAACCATAGTAGAGTGGTTGTGGGTAAGAGAGAGACATGAGCACAATGATGTGCTTTTATTTTAGAGAGATGGGTCACTATGCAGGATAGTGTCCCAAGAAGAAGAAGAAACAAGATGATACTGCAATGACAAAAAAGGAGGTTGAGTTCGATGCTCAGTATGCGAGGGAGTGTGTGTTCGTTAGTTGTTTGTCATATGTAACACCAGACAGTGTCATGTGGGGAGACAGAATTGAGGAGGACCTATTGACTCATAGTAGTGATACAGAGGGAGATCATACTCATTTTTCGTGGACACCATATTCAGGGTGATTGATCCACCTAGGACAACTTCAATTTCATATTTTCTGAGACATATTTTTGGCGCAGGGGCTTCAGAGCATCAGATATTGATGATGAGGAGAATTAGGGCATCACAGAGGCTTGAGCCTCACTTGCCTACAAAGACGAGAAAATCAGGTTCAAGATCCACTTCAGGTGTAAGTCACTTGGTGAGAGGCCAAGTTGAGGATATTGGTGAGATGTCGATATCTAGATACTCTTGGTGAGATACCAAGAGGGGGATACTCTTGGTGAGATTCCAAGAGAGTGACTCTTGGTGAGATTCCAAGAGTAGTGACCATTGGATATATGCTAGGAGGTAGAAATCCTTGGTGGGAGACCAAGGTTGAGATATTTGGTATGATACCAAGATCTCGGTGATCTTGGATAAGTGGAGATGTACTTCCATCTATAGCTCACGAATATTGAGAATATCTTTGTCAGAGACCATTTTTGATGATCAAGGTACAACCATACTCACCAAGTATTTTCCAGTGGGAAACCATGTCCACTGCAGGGATGATATTGGTAGTGAAGGGTACTTCGCTTAGTAAGAGGGAGTGTTAAGATTTGGTCACCTTCGAAAGTGGTATCTTTGTGTTTGTGAGTCACTAAACACAAAAGGGGAGACTATTTCCCTTAATACTTTATTTTATGTTCTAATTTCACTTTGACTTAGGATATTTAAGTCAAAAGTGAAATATGTCACTTAAGTAATTAAAGTGACATTTAATTCACTTTGTGGGTGACTTAAAGGACATAAAGAAAACTAAGGAAAGAGGGTTTCCTAAGTGATATATTTTTATTAAATCTCACCCATTGGTTAGACTTGGCTAGATTGGATCTAGGCCATTGATCTTTTAGGGTTTGGCCAAAGGAGGATAAAGCAGGAAAAAGAGTAAATAAGAGGCTCATTACTCACTTGAGAGACTTGAGTGAGGAGAAGGAAGTGAAGAGAAGAGAGGATCAAGGTTTGGATCACTTGGGTGCATTTTTGAGAGGAGGAGGGTGCACAAGTAAGAAGTTTTAACCACTTGAGCTTGGAGGAAACAAGGCTTGAATATTAGGGTGCTTCCATGGAGTTGGACGCACACAGTCAAGCAAGGGGCGCATTCTAGCATCAAGGGCACATTGTAAGGGAGTAGGGGCTCATTCTAGCTGAAGAGAACACTCTCTTAACGAGTGAGAAATTATTTTATAGGAGTGTTCTAAGCATGGAGAAGGGTTTGGGTGAGAGGGGCACACCCAAGGAGTAGGGGCACACCATTTGTGGCATATGGACAAGAGGAGGGTGAACCAAAGAGAGGGGGTGCACATGTCCAATAACTTCACCAAATATCTCAAGAATTATTCAAGGAGGGAACATATACAAGTGGGAAAAGGAAAAGGAATGTCAAGGCAAAGGAAAATAACAACATAAACAGGATAAAGTTTTAGAAAGGAAAGAAAGGTGCACCAAACTAAGGGCGCCTTGCTTCATGTGCTAGTAGGCACATCAATAAGGGACCCCAAAGCATCCAAGATTGGTTGCTATTGTACGAGACTCACTTGTTGTAGTTTCCCTTGTTGTATTTATGCTTTGACATCTCCAAACATATACATCTATCTCTAACTGGTTTTCCCCATGGGGGTTTTTCTAGGGTCATGTTGACCAAAAACACATGTGTCAATTTCATGCATGCTTAGAATTGTTAGATCATCATTCAAAGTTGTAAATATTGAGAGGAGTTTTATTTGTTTTGAGTTATATTGTATGTGTTAATAATTGGTATGAAAAACACTTGCAAGGGCACCTCAAAAGGACAGTTAACCACAAAAATTATCAACAGAAAGTTACCTAATTGCTTGTTGTCCTAAAAGGTAGCATAGGATAGTTATGGAAATTGAAACTTAGAGATAAATTTTGGTCAATGACATACTAGACTTAGAATCTTGATAGTACCTTGTTTCTCTTCAAAATGGAGGGTCTAAATCAGGTACAACCTCAAAATATTGCACTGGGCATCATGGTCATGCTACTTCCACAGCAGAATCTGGCTAATCGATATAAAGATAAATATCAGGGTTAGCCTCCCGCTAAGTAAAATACAATAACTTTCATATCTTGATAGAATTTCCTACTACATGAACTATCATTCGTCCTTATCAGTTGGATTCATCTACAGTTAGATTTTCTTCCCACGTAAATCGATCTAGTGGCATTTATGTTCCGCATATAATGATTAAAAATGCTAGGAGAAAAATGAAGAGAAAGGAACCCTTAATTGGACTGTGAATTCCACGACCTACCTTGGATCGAGAATATTCCATGGGTTTCTTCAGGGCGGGCTCATTGGAAGGACGTCTAACATTCGTTTCCTCTCTGAAACCTCACTAGTGGAGTGAGCCAGTGTTCCACGGTTTGCATATTTTATTTGCACCTGTTTAAACTTATATTGTTTTGTTATAGAGGATTTCAATAGTAAAAGTGTGAAAGTGTCGGTTGGAAACTGGCTGCAACGAAACCTCAAAGAGATCTCTCAAATTCCTCTCTTACTTATTATAGTATGAAGGGGGAATTCATCCCATTATGATATGGTAAACACCTTCTCCTCACGTATGTAACCAATATGGTTTCTTT
>ML789854.1:109376-120163 GCA_009831015.1 Picea engelmannii | reverse complement strand
CTTGGAAAGTGGTCCCCTTGTGTTTGTGAGTCTCTAAACACAAAGGGGGATACTATTATCCTTAATACTTTACTTTATGTTCTAATTTGACTTGGACTTAGGATATTTAAGTCAAAAGTGAAATATGTCACTTAATTCATTAAAGTGACATTTAATTCACTTTCTGGGTGAGTTAAAGGACATAAAGAAAACTAAGGAAAGTGTGTTTCCTAAGTGATATTTTTGGATTAAATCTCACCCATTTATTAGACTTGGCTAGATTGGATCTAGGCCATTGATATTTTAGGGTTTCGCCAAATGAGGATAAAGGAGGCAAAAGGGTGATGGAGAGGCGCATTATTCACTTGCTCACTTGAGTGACTTGGGTGAGGAGAAGGAAGTGAAGACAAGAGAGGATGAGGGTCTGGAGCACTTGGGTGCATTCTTGAGAGGAGGAGGGCACACAAGGGAGAAGGCTTAGCCACTTTATCTTGGAGGGCGCAAGGCTTGAAGAGTAGTGTGCTTCCATGGAGATTGGCATCCACACTCAAGAAAGGGGCACATTCTAGCATCAAGGGCACATTCTAAGGGAGTAGGGGCACATTATAGGTGAAGGCACACTCTCTTAAGGATAGATAAAATCTTGGAGAAGAGTGTTCTAAGCATGGAGAAGGCTTTTAGTGAGAGGGGCACACCCAAGGAGTAAGGGCACGCCATTTGTGGGATTTCGAAAAGATAAGGGCACGTCGAAGAGAGGGCGCACATGTCCAATAACTTCACAAAATATCTCAATACTTCTTCAAGGAGGGAGAATCCACAAGTCGGAAAAGGAAAAGGAATCTCAAGGGAAAGGAAAACAATAAGGTAAAGAGGCTAAGGGTTTAGCAAGGAAAAAAGGGCGCACCAAGGCTAAGGGCACCTTGCTTCATGGGCTAGCAGGGACATCAAAAAGGGATTCTAAAGAATCCAATATTGGTTTCTATTGTACCAGGTTCACTTTTTGTAGTTTTCCTTGTTGTATTTATGCTTTGAGATCTCCAAATATATACATCTATCTCTAACTAGTTTTTCCAGGGTCATGGTGACCAAAAACATATGTGTCAATTTCATGCATGATTATAATTGTTAGATCAACATTTAGAGTTGTAAATATTGAGAGAAGTGTTATTTTTTTTTAGTTATATTGTATGTTATAATCATTGGTATGAAAAATTCTTGCAAGGGAACCTATAAAGGACACTTAAACACAAAATTATCAAGAAAACATTACCTAACTATTTGTTGTCCTAAAAGGAAGCAAATGATAGTTCTGGAAGTTGGAACTTAGAGATAAATTATGGACAAGGACATACTAGATTTAGCATCCTAATAGTACCTTGTTTCTCTTCATGGTACCAGAGCCCTTGGTGGAAAAGCCTTGTTGATTTCTAGTGCATTCAGTGGATAGTTTTGTGACAGTGAGTTGGCAGATTTTTGGGATAACGTGTTGACAGAGTTTGTGGAAACCATGTGGGAATATTTGTTGACAGTTACAGAACTGATTTTTGACACTTTTGGACATCTTGTTCATCACACCTACATGGAGATGACTGAGACTGATTTAGACAACCTCTTATGAGACTTTTTTTGTCAGGAGTGAGGTTTTAGTTATAATGCCTCTTTTCACACCTGTGTTGAAAGGAGTGAGGAAATGTTATTCTTTTTGTTTTAGGATCGGTGTGAGCCTTAGCAGAAATTCATGTCAGTGTTCTAGATTGGACATAGTTCATACTCTCATTTTTATTTCTCTTATCATTGTTCCTGTGTTGGTGGCAGAGTTTAGGAAGAGGAATAACAAGGAGAAAATGACTATTTATGATGGGGTGAGAGACCACGTCATTCTACATTTGACTGGTAAATACTATGCATTTCATATGTGGGAGTCTTTTTTAAAGATTTACTAGAGTCCAAACTAGAACCGGAAGATGGTTCTGTATGAAAATATCAGGATCATTTAGATGCTTGATTCCAAGTTGATTACATCATTCCTCAGAAGATTCACTCAGATCAGAGATGAGCTTACATCCCTCGAAGAGGAAGTGGACCCAAAATTTATGGTGAGGGAAAAAATAAACAACTTTACCAAACCATGGGGTCCATTTATTCAGGCATATTTTTCTGAGAGGTTATGCCTACTTGGGAAAGAATTTGGGATGATTTCCTACAGGAGGAGACAAAATTCACCTCTAACTCTTCAGGCCAGTAGTGGATTAGTCAAGGTGATGAGGACCTTTCTCTATGGACTAAGGGAAAGAAGAAGACCAAAAGAGGTGCTATATTGGGTTCCAAGAGAGGGGACAAACCATAGTAGAGTTGTTGTGGGTAAGAGAGATACATGAGCACAAGGATGTGCTTTTATTTTAGAGAGATGGGTCACTATGCAGGATAGTGTCCCAAGAAGAAGAAGAAGAAGCGAGATGATACTGTAATGACAAAAAAGGAGGTTGAGTTTGATGCTCAGTATGCGAGGGAGTGTGTGTTCATTAGTTGTTTTTCAAATGTTACACAAAACAGTGTCATGTGGGGAGAAAGAATTGAGGAGGACCTATTGACTCATAGTAGTGATACAGAGGGAGATCATACTCATTTTTCATGGAAACCATATTCAGGGTGATTGATCCACCTAGGAAAACTTCAATTTCATATTTTCTGAGACAGATTTTTGGTGCAGGGGCTTCAGAGCATCAAAGATTGATGATGAGGATAATTAGGGCATCACAGAGGCTTGAGGCTCACTTAGCTACAAATACGAGAAAATCAGGTTCAGGATCCACTTCAGGTGTAAGTCACTTGCTGAGAGGCCAAGTTGAGGATCTTGGTGAGATGTCGATATCTAGATACTCTTGGTGAGATACCAAGAGGAGGATACTCTTGGTGAGATTCCAAGAGAGTGACTCTTGGTGAGATTCCAAGAGTAGTGGCCATTGGAGATATGCTAGGAGGTAGAAATCCTTGGTGGGAGACCAAGGTTGAGATATTTGGTATGATACCAAGATCTAGGTGAGCTTGGATAAGTGGAGATGTACTTCCATCTATAGCTCAGGAAGATTGAGAATATCTTTTTCAGAGACCATTTTTGATGATCAAGGTACAACCATACTCACCAAGTATTTTCCAGTAGGAAACCATGTCCACTACAGGGATGATATTGGCAGTGAAGGGTACTTCCCTAAGTAAGAGGGAGTGTTGAGATTTGGTTACCTTCGAAAGTGGTCCCCTTTTGTTTGTGAGTCACTAAACACAAAAGGGGAGACTATTTCCCTTAATACTTTATTTTATGTTCTAATTTCACTTTGACTTAGGATATTTAAGTCAAAAGTGAAATATGTCACTTAAATCATTAAAGTGACATTTAATTCACTTTGTGGGTGACTTAAAGGACATAAAGAAAACTAAGGAATGAGGGTTTCCTAAGTGATATATTTTTATTAAATCTCACCCATTGATTAGACTTGGCTAGATTGGATCTAGGCCATTGATCTTTTAGGGTTTGGCCAAAGGAGGATAAAGGACGAAAAAGAGTAACTAAGAGGCTCATTACTCACTTGAGAGACTTGAGTGAGGAGAAGGAAGTGAAGAGAGGAGAGGATGAAGGTTTGGAGCACTTGGGTGCATTCTTGAGAGGAGGAGGGTGCACAAGTAAGAAGGTTTAGCCACTTGAGCTTAGAGGAAACAAGGCTTGAATATTAGGGTGCTTCCATGGAGTTGGACGCACACACTCAAGCAAGGGGCACATTCTAGCATCAAGGGCACATTCTAAGGGAGTAGGGGCTCATTCTAGCTGAAGGGAACACTCTCTTAATGAGTGAGAAAATATTTTATAGGAGTTTTCTAAGCATGGAGAAGGGTTTGAGTGAGAGGGGCACACCCAAGGAGTAGGGGTGCACCATTTGTGGGATATGGACAAGAGGAGGGTGAACCAAAGAGAGGGGGTGCACATTTCCAATAACTTCACCAAATATCTCAAGACTTATTCAAGGAGGGAACATATACAAGTGGGAAAAGGCAAAGGAATTTCAAGGAAAAGGAAAATAACAACGTAAACAAGATAAAGTTTTAGAAAGGAAAGAAAGGCGCACCAAAGCTAAGGGCCCCTTGCTTCATGGGGTAGTAGGCACATAAATAAGGGACTCCAAAGCATCCAAGATTGGTTTCTATTGTACCAGGTTCACTTGTTGTAGTTTTCCTTGTTGTATTTATGCTTTGATATCTCCAAACATATACATCTAGCTCTAACTGGTTTTCCCCATGGGGGTTTTTCTAGGGTCATGTTGACCAAAAACACATCTGTCAATTTCATGCATGCTTAGAATTGTTAGATCATCATTCAAAGTTGTAAATATTGAGAGGATTGTTATTTGTTTTGAGTTATATTGTATGTGTTAATCATTGGTATGAAAAACACTTGCAAGGGCACCTCAAAAGGATATTTAACCACAAAAATTATCAGGATAAAGTTACCTAATTGCTTGTTGTCCTAAAAGGTAGCATAGGATAGTTATGGAAATTGAAACTTAGAGATAAATGTTGGTCAATGACATACCAGATTTAGCATCCTGATAGTACCTTGTTTCTCTTCAAAATGGAGGGTCTAAATCAGGTACAACCTCAAAATATCGCACTGGGAATCATGGTCATGCTACTTTCACAACAGAATCCGGCTACTCGATATAAAGATAAATATCAGGGTTAGCCTCCCGCTAAGTAAAATACAATAACTTTCATATATTGATGGAATTTCCTACTACATGAACCATCATTCGTCGTTATGAGTTGGATTCATCTACAGTTAGATTTTATTCCCATGTAAATCGATCTAGTGGCATTTATGTTCCGCATATAATGATTAAAAATGCTTGGAGAAAAATGAAGAGAAAGGAACCCTCAATTGGACTGTGACTTCCATGACCTACCTTGGATCGAGAATCTTCCATGGGTTTCTTCAGGGCGGGCTCATTGGAAGGACGTATAACATTCGTTTCCTCTTTGAAACCTCACTAGTGCAGTGAGCCAGTGCTCGACGTCTTGCATATTTTATCTGCACCTACTTAAACTTATATTGTTTTGTTATAGAGGATTTCAACAGTAAAAGTGTGAAAGTGTTAGTTGGAAACTGGCTGAAACGAAACCTCAAAGAGATCTCTCAAATTCCTCTCTTACTTATTATAGTATGAAGGGGGAATTCATCCCATTATGATATGGTAAACACCTTCTCCTAGCATATGTGACCAATATGGTTTCTTGTCTTCTTTCCTTCTAAGGATATGGATCAGGTGGGTCATCATATGCGAAGTTCATCATCTCCATAGTTTGTAGTTTGTCATGCTAACTCTTGCAAGATGCAAGTTCTCTAGTATTACCTCTTCCTTGAAAAGGAACAAAACATTGAACGAGGACAATAGTGGAAGGATTTGAAAGGATTCGTCACATATACCCAATATTTAGAAGTTCCATGTTTCATGTGGCTAGGCGTGGATGGGAGATGGTTCATGTCCTTGTGCAGAGGAATGAATGGTATCAAGGATACAAGGACATAGGGCCAACTTTTCCAATGATACGATGGGAATTACTCTATTGATATGTTTAAGTGTTAGCATATGTATCCCATATAAGAATGATATGTCCTCGTATCGAAATTTGGCCATCCATCATTATCCTAAAAAATGTACCCACACTCCCTTAAAAATTGGTCACAGTAGGAACACACACGTGTTCTCAGGAATGTGCATGCATGCTTAGGAATGCATGTGCATTCCTATCGAAAAACCTACATGACTTGCTAACTGGAGGTTCAAGCCTTGCCAAACATATAGGATTAGGAATGCATGCATGTTCCTAAGAACATGTGTGCATTCATAAGAACGTGTGTTCATTCCTAAGAATGTGCACGCATTCCTGCGAGTCTGTGTTCCTATTGACCCACTTGCCACTTTTTCTTCCACCGACTTTGTGCACTCACCCCCACATCACATCTAATTTAAACTTGATTGCTCAAATTTGTGGCTAGATGGTTCTTTTTCTTTCCTTTCTTCATGAGGTTCTTTGGGTTCATGTCTAGATGTAGTTTCTAACACTTTTCCTTAGTGTGTCCATAAATGTTTCAATGATTTCAATGGTTGTAGGATCTTTGTACCGATGTGTAGTATTAGTCATGTTCTTATCCTTTTCCCATTTCCACTTCTTCTTCCACACCTTGGAAGATTTTCGGTGTTCTTTCTGCTTGGAACCGCTTGGCTAACCTTTCTTGTGGCCTATTTTTTCTAGATACCATGCTCGTACACATGCCTCGTCCACTTTCCTTGGCATGAAAAGCATAAATTTATTTCATAAATGACTATTTATACCCTCCAAATATTTAAGGAGTACATCTAGGCTCTTGGGATAGATACCCAACATGATGGTCATCTTCCTAAACTCGGTAGTGTACTCTTGTACACTATTCCCTTCCCTTTATCCGAAGTAGTGCCACCGGATCCATTGGTCCTCTACATACCTAATAGAATAGAAATGGGAATTGATAAGGGTTTTAAAGTCCTCCCAACTAGTTACTGGGAGATCACCCTCCATCCTAAGTGTTTCCATATGGATTTCCCACCACATCAAAGCATGGCCTTCTATATTCAATCTAGCAAGTGAAATATTTTTCTCTGCATCTATATGGTGAATGTTAAAATAAAATTCTAGTTGATGAAAAGAATGATTTAAATTTAATGCATCAATCTTACCTTGGTATCGGTTTATGTCCACTTTCAATTACATATTGAATATGGACTGTGAAGGGTTAACGACACTCAAACTTATGCACTACTCTTTCTTGAGTTCTTTTTGTGACTCCTCTTTTGCGTATTCCTTGTGTCCTTATTTCCCCTCTAATCTAATCTATGAGTTAGAGCATCAATCATCTCCAAACAGTCCAGTATTTCTTTCTAGAGCCACCATGGGGAGATTCATATAGTGTTTGATATCTTCACTGTGTCCTTCCAGCCTATCAAATCTCTCTTCTACTGGATCGCGAGGGTTTTTATGAATAGACTTCTCTGTCATGGATATGGATTCTATGAATTCTTTTAAATATGATTCCTGGATCCTGTAGCTTCCCAAAAATACCCAAAATAAAACATACTTTTATAGCAAAATGATCTGTAAACTACCGTGGATATTCCATTGGAACAATTTGTCACAACATATCTGATAAATAAAATCAATACCTACACTATCAAGGTTAAATTCCTTTAGATTATAGAATATTTAGTTACTTACTTTCTTCTTATGCATGAAATAGATAAAATGTGGAAAATAGAGAATAGTAAAATACAGTCACAAACCATCCACAAAATAACACACAGTTTTTCTCCGAGAAACCCCAACTAGAACGTGAGGTTGTTTTGCTATTTTTTCTTTGGCATGGAAATAATGCAAATACAAAGGATAATGAACTCTCTATGGTGTTACCTTGACCTATGTCCTGTTAGGATGATACATAACATTACCCTCGTTTGTTATGCTATCTAATTTCTCATTCCTAGTTGTTCTCCTATGTTATTGAACAAAATACAATAATATAGAACGAAACCCCTTCTCCTCCTAGAGGCCTAATATTTAACATAGCTCAATGGCCATCTAGGGTTACGGTATTGACTTCCTCAACCCTCAATTAGTGATAAGTTTTGTAACTTCTAGAGTGTTCTATAAAATCCACTATGCGGTTAGCCCCATATGCATGAATAACAAGGGTTGATGTGGCATCCTCTTGTATTATGGTAGTAAACACAATAGGTCAACTTGTAGGAGGCATGACTTTTTCATACTATCTCTGCTTGATGCATGGTCTTCACTGTTAGAAAGGTCTCGGAGTTTAGAACACCTTTAAAGGGCTTGTGCATGGGTTTTAGACACCAAAGGGCTTCTACATGGGTTTTCGACACCAAAACCCTAGAAACAATTGTTTAATTCCTCAAAATGGTTTTGGAAAGTTCCAAACCCCAATTTTCCAAACTAGAAGTTGCCACTAAAATGACCCTACAAGATGATTCCTAGAATTTTTTCCACTGTGAAAGCATGATTGTGAGAGATGAAAAATAATATGATGTCACATATCAACTCCATTTTGGGCACAAAAGGAATTACACATCTCTCACATAAGATTTTTTTTTTAATTTCAATTTCTATATATAAGAAAAAAATTAATTTATTGAAATATAAGAAATTACTTTATCTCTCTGTTTGGATCCTTCTCTATTCAAATATTCTATTTATTGTTAACATTGAAATAATTTTTTGGTTATTAATATTTTTTTAATGCCACCTCTAAACTCCATGTTGAGCATGCAAGGATTACACATCTCAAAGAAGCCATGGACTGCATCAAGTCCATGTAGGTTTGAAAACCGAAATTGCATGTCAATCTAACTTTCAAACATGAAAACGTTAGATAACTATTATATTGCCTTCTATTAGATCTATTAATTAACTTCATATATTCTGTATCAGGTACTGGCAGTCGCCACCTACTAATTAACTTCATATATTCTGTATTCAAATGAACGGCACGCAACATTCCCACGGGACTTGTATGGGACAGTGGATGTGAAAAGCAGTGTGGTCCTCCCTCGATAGACTTTATGTCGGCTTTGTCATTTAAGAACGCTGGAAACCTAGTCCACGTAATGTTTGAAATGTAACAATGAATCGTTTGCAATCTTGTATCTAATATTCAACCAAGCTTCGGACTAAGTCTTACATATAATATTTATATTTTAGTTCTGACCTAATATTTTTTCTGGTGTCTTTCCTTCTGATAGAGTGTACACATCTTGATATCCACTGCCTGTGTTTCAATTCGTGACCGGAAAACCTAAAAAATTGTGGAGTCCTGCGATATGTCTGTTCAATGAAGTGAGTGTCAGCATGACATGGCCATGGCGTCAATATCGTTTCGTATATTGTGCTTAAATTCAACTTCAACTATCAATTTTTTTTCGTCAAAGTATAATTAAGAATAAATTTATCATTTTTTAATTAAATTCTTTTCAACCCAAATATAAAAATCATGGAAAAATGAGTAAATCTAGTCCAAATTTTACCAAAAATCAATTTTCAAAAAAATTGAGTTTGTCGGTAATATGCTTGTGATCATTTAACTTATGCACTAAGTGTCAACATACTTGAATTTACTAGTGGATTACTATGACACAAAGATTGGGGCATAATGACTTTTGATGTAAAAAATTACCATGGAATTCCATATTACAAATATTTGATTTTTAAATATTAAGAGAATTGTATTTAAATATTTAAATCTATAAAATTGCTAATATATAATTTTTAATATTTTAAGTATTCATTGTTATTAATATAAAAGCTAAATTAGAATAGAAGCATTGTTAATAACACTTCATACTATTCTTAACTTTATAAAGAGACATCAATCATTACATTTGTGAATTTTTATCCATATGTTTTTTCATATATTAAGAGAAAATAAAAAATGGATATAGTGTTTATTATATTCTTGAAAATGAACTTGGATTTCATACATGTTACCTAATCAACCATGAAAACATACATACACGAAGAGCATAAGATTGGACTTTTAACCTATAATTTAGAAATTATTTAGTTAACATGATGTTGTATTTGTATTTTTTTATAAATACTATTTATTTTCAAGTTAATAATTAAAATATATATACAAAAATTATAGACTTAAACTTTTAACATATAATTTAAAAATTATTTATTTAACATCAAGTTGAGTTTATATATATAAATCATATTTATTTAACATCAAATTGAATATATATATATATATATGTGTGTGTTAAATACTATTTTTTTCACAGTAATAATTATCGTTGCACTAGCAAAGAAACAAGGTTAATCGCATTGTTTATGTGTTAAATTGTTATATAAAATATAATATTGTACTTAAATTTTAAAATATATTTTAAAATAAGTATAATTAAAATATATATAAATATTTTATATTTATGAAATATTTACTTATTAAATTTTTTAATTAGATATTTTTTAATAATTATTTTAATAAATAATATAATTAAAACTAATATTTAAAAATATATTCTTTTAACTTTTACTCATAACACGTCTACATTCAAGATCATGATTGGGGTGATCATGAAAATCAAAATCCTTAAAATAAAATACTACCAAATATTTACATCATGTTTTTATTTATTTTCTCTATATATATAATCAACCTTATATATAACCCTTAAGTCTTCTGGATAAAAACATTATCAAATAAATAAATATGGAGAGGATAATATATAAAAAATTTGTAATTTGAAAGAATGCAAACTTGTCTTCGAGATGTTTTTTTATTTATATTTCTATTCATGTAATTTTCTTTACGGATCCACAAATTCATAAGAATATATATGACTTCTTAAATTAAAAATCATACCTATATTAAGAATTATAAATATTTACAATTTGTAAGTTTATTGTTTTAGTAATATTTGTTTAAAATTAATTTAATGATGTTGTCTAATTGTTTTATGAATTGATTTTTTTTTAATCAAATTATATATATCTATCAAAAATCACTATTTTTTATTATTTAAAATCCATCACAAATAAATTTAGCAAATTGAAAAACTCACAAAAAAAAAAAGTCATTTTGTAAAGCATTTAAAATACAACAAAGATTAACAACATTAGCATTATTCAAAGACATCACCATTGCTTTTACCAACCCATAACATGTCACATAATGTGTGTCTATTACTTGTTTAAACTAAATAAAA
>ML789854.1:98472-109326 GCA_009831015.1 Picea engelmannii | reverse complement strand
ACGAATCGCAACAACCAAACGAGTTTTTACACGGAATGAGAAACTGAAATTGAAGTCAATTCAACTTTCAAACATGAAAACGTTATGAAAAATATTATATGAGCTGTGAATTGATCTATTAATTGACGTCATATATTGTGTATGAGGTAGTGGAAGCCACCAACTATAGTTCAAGAACGACACACAACATTTCCACAGGACTTGACTTGTTTGGGACTGTTTGGATGTGAAAAGCACTGTGTTACCTTCCTCAATAGATATTATGTTTTCTTTAGCAGTTAAGAACGCTGGAAACCCTGTCTACCCAAAGTTCGGATTGTAACAATGAATCATTTGCAATCTTCTATCTAATATTGAAGCAAGCTTCAGACTGTATTTTACATATAACAGTTATATTTTAGTTCGCTCCTCGTATTCTGTGGTTTCTTTTGTTCTAATAGTGTGTACACATTGGATATCCACTGTTTGTTTTTCGAAGCATAAAAATTTATCCAGTCCTTCAATATGTCTGAACAATGAAGTGAGCGTAAGCATGACATGGCATGATCAATATTGTTTCGCATTTCGGTATCGGAAATGCAGTTTCAGTTTCATCATTATTTTCGTTTGAAAATGATCCTCTTGTTCGCCACTATCATTAAGGTCAGAGCTCGGGCCATTTTCATTATCTTGTTAGCTCACTATTCGTTAGCACTTTGTTTTCCAATTGAAAGGATGATTACTAGAAAAGCTATGTTTGCTAAGAATAAAGAATTAATAACACAACCACAGCCATATTAATTTCAAAGTAGTTGGTGATCACTGAGAATCTTATTATAAATTGTATTTTAGTTAGATATCTTTTTTTAAATGAATAAGTCAATTAGTGCACAAACTCACGTTTTTAATTAAAAAAAATATTAAATGCTGTAAGAATTTTGTTAAGTTCATGTCATTTTGATCAATGGAAGCCTCTTGTAAATTTGTAATTATTTTTTTTTTTTTTTTGTTTCTTAAGAAAAGTAAAACATATTTATTGCTAGAACTATAAAAATTTTTGCTTCATTGCAATTTATCAGTAAAAATTTTTATTTGCTTATGTGCACATTGATGATGAAATGTTTCTAGTCCTTGATGGTAGTGGTTGCCTCTCCACATGAAGATAACATCTCTCATATACATCTAGTGGTACTATGTCCAATTCTACTTCATGTATCAAATCAACACTTACAACAAATTTAATCTTGCACTAATTTGTTACCTTGATCTCTACATCCTTGTTTAACCAACCCAATGGATAGGTTTTAGGATGATCGTGAACCTCTAATCCAAGATTGATGACCATGTCTGTTGCTATGAGGTTATCCTGAACCTCTAATCCAAGATTGTTGACCATGTCTGTTGCTATGAGGTTATCCTATGAACCAGAGTAGAACAAAACATCTATCTTGGTCTTCTTGACCTAAATCTTGATGTGGAAGAGCTTGGTCATATCCTTCTCCTCCTAGTGATGAAGGATATTCATATTCATGCCCTACACAGACACGCACACAATATTTTCATCCACATCAAATCTACTCTCAAGCTTATTGCTTGAATATGTGGCTATAAGGTTCTTTTTGTTTTCGTCCTTCTCATTCTTGAGGTTTAGCTCTAGATATACTTTCCATCATTTTTCCTTAGTGTGACCATTAATATTGCAATAGTTGCTAGGATCCTTAGTTTCCCTTTCTTTTGGCCTATGTTTTCCAAGTATTGTTCTTGTATACACACCTTATCCATTGTCCTTGGCTTGAAGAGAATCACCTTCTTTCATAGATAACTATGTAAACCCCCTCGGATAAGTGAGGAGTACAATTGGGTTCTTGGGAGATAAACCCAACATGATGACCTTCTTTATGAACTCAATGGTGTACACATGTACATTATGCCCCTTCCTCTTCCTGAAGTAGTGTAGCTAGATATATTGGTCCTCTACATACCCAATATGGTATAATTTGGACTTGATGAGGATTTTTATTTCCTCCCACCTAGTTACTTGCGGATCACCCTCCAACCTAAGTGTTTATGTACGACCTTCCCACTAGATTAAAGCATGTCCCTCTAACTTCAATCTAGAAAAAAACATATTTCACTCTTCATCTATAAGGTGAAGATTAAAATAAACTTCTGGTTGTTATAACTAATGAAAAAATTTTAATTCATCAATCTCACATGGGTATGACTTTATGTCCACTTTCGCTTCCATCTTGAATAAGGACTATGAAGGGTTAATGGAACTCAAACTTAACTACTCTTATTGAGTTCTTTCTGCGACTCCTTTCCTGGGTCTTCCTGATCTCCCAATTTCCTCTCCAATCTTATCTTTGAGTTATAACCTCCATCATATTAGAACGGTTTGATATTTCTTTCTAGAGATGCCATGAAGAGGTTTATATTGTGATTAATATTGGAAACCTATGCTTCCAACCTCTCAAATTTCTCTTCTACTGGATCTCGAGGGTTGTTATGACTACCATTTCTAGGGTTTATGTGACTTCTATTTAAGATGATTCATGGATCCTGCAACTTCCCACAAATACCCCCAAAAAACCTTCTCTAATACCAATATGATCTTTAAACTTCCATGGATATTCCACTAGAAAATTTTGTCACAACATAAGTGATAAATAAAACTAAAATCTATACTATGAAGGTTAAATTATTTTAGATTCCAAGATATTTAGTTACTAATTTTCTACTTATTCATGAAATAGATGAAATTTGGGAAATAAATAATAGTAAAATGCAATCACCGCACCATCCACAAAATAACATAAAGGTTTTTTCTAGAAAACTCTTACAGAAGAAAACCTACCTAGAAGGTGAGGCTACTATGCTCTATTTTCTCTCGTATGGAAATAATGCAAGTACAATGGAGAAGGAACTCTATATGAAGTTACCTAAGACCTGTGGCCTATTAGGCTACTATAGAACATTAACCCCCTTTGTTATTTTCTTTAATTTCCCACGCTCAATTGTTCTTTTTTGCTATAAAACAAAATATAATAAAATAGAATGGAACCCCTTCTCCTCCTAGTGGCCCAACCCAACAATCATCTGGGTTTACATTTTTAATTTCTCAACCCTTAATTGTGATAAGATTTTGGACCTTCTAGAATATTATTGAAATTCCTCACGAGGGTAGCCCCATATGTATGAGTAATAGGGGTTGATGTGGCATCCTCTTGTACCATGGTGGTCAACACGATAGGTCAACTTGCGAGAGACATAACTTTTTCATACGAGCTCTGATTGATGCATGGTATGCACAGTTGGAAAGGTATCGAAGTGTAGAACACGATCAAGGGGGTGGAAACAATTTTTGGACACCAACACCAAAACAATTGTTGTCTAATTCCTCAAATGGTTTTAGAAGTTTCTGAACCCCAATTTTCCAAACTAGGACCTCTCACTAAAATGACCTTGCAAGTTGATTCATCCAATTTTTTTCACTCTAAAAGCATAAATATATATATATAATAATATAATGATCCAATCTCGATCAACTTGCTAAACTCCCCTTTCACTTGCTGGAAAATTTATTTGGTTTGCTAGTCATCTCTCTTCTTTTCTAGGAATTGTTTTTCTCTTGTTGACTAATCGAATTGTTTTTTGGCCATTTCTTGAGTGATGTCTCTTTCCAATGGGTCATATGGTTGTCCAATCCATCTCTCCCTATTTATAAATTAGCCAATACAAACCCCTCAAAATATGCATATTTCCTTTCACTGAATAATGCAATGGAGAGTAACACCTACAACCTTGGTTGAGTGATCATTGTCTCTGGTTGATTGAAGTGATTATTATTTGGGTAGAGTTGGCTTATACCAATGCTAAAGAATTGACATAGACCACCAAATCTAACTTTAAATAACATGCATTGTCCATTTGAGAATGTTGAATTTTGATATGTGTGTGTCAGCAGGAGAGGAGTGTTTTTATTGCATTTAATGTGGGTGTTAATTGGAAATATATCTTATGTCAAGAGTTATGATCAATGTTTTATAACATTCCATATCAAGTACATCACCGAAGGTTTTCCTTCAAGCTGAAAAACCAGTGAAATAAAGTTATATCAGGTTCCTTATTGGAGAAATGGACAAGTTATAAGCC
This sequence comes from Picea engelmannii, assembly GCA_009831015.1. Lineage (NCBI taxonomy): Eukaryota > Viridiplantae > Streptophyta > Pinopsida > Pinales > Pinaceae > Picea > Picea engelmannii. The sequence continues at coordinate 105,192 of ML789854.1, read as the reverse complement.
TACCACGACCATGTAGTATTTCCTTGCTCGTTTGTAGCCAAACTCTATCTACCACTTTGAATTGTTTTTATATTATTTTCTAATCATGTCATGCCTTATGCCTTTCCTATCAATTCTTCAATGTCTCATGTAATTATAAAGGATCTGCCTAATATTTTCAACAAACTTATTTGCTTCCAATACTTCTCTTATGATTTCTTGCCTCACCCCTCCTTTATTTCCATAAACAACATCCAATGGATAAGGTGGAAAATATCTAAACAAATTTTAAAAAGGGGGCTTGCCAGTAGAAGTTTGGACTGCTCTATTATAAGAGTGTTGAATGTAGATCAAATTTTCGTCCAAGGCATTTGGATTATTTTGATTGTAACCCCTCAAAAGTTGTACCAACGTCCTACTGAATACTTCTATCTTCCCAACTATATGTGGATAGAATGTTGTATATCTCTTCAACTTAATGTCTATGTTCTCCCAACGTTTAGTCCAAAAGGCACTGACAAATATAGTATCCCTATCTATGATGCTCCTTGGTATCACCAAATGCACCTAGACCTATTCAAATAACATGTTTTATTCTTCTTGTCCTCTTATGGTCTTCATACAATGCATAGTAATGCACATCTTGTTGAACCTATCAATTACCACAAAAAGATAGTAATGTCCCTTCCTGGTTGTTAGAAAACCACCCAAAGAATCCATGGAAATGATTTCCCAAAGTTGAGTGGGCACATGTAAAGGATGTTATATTCCTTGATTTCTATCACTAGGATTGTAGGTACAACAAAGTGTGAATACTCTAATATACCAACCTATATCTTCTTGCATTATGGGCCAATACGCATACCTTTAAAATTAAAAAAGTCTTCCCAACACCAAAATCTCTTGCAACCTTGGAGGTGTGAACCTCTTTAAAAAGTTGCAATATTTCACCTTTAGGGACATGGAGATTTTTAATCTTGTAGAGTAACCCATTATCTAGATTATAGTCATCCTTTATGTCACCTTCTTCTACATGAATTTCGCCTTGTAGCCATTGAAACACTTCTTTCAAGTCCTCATATTCTATGTATGTTTCTTTGTATGTATGGATCCATGTGCATAAGAGTTCCCAACTATGTAATATTATATTTTGGTTTCCTTGAGAGCATGTCAACCAAATTATTAGAATGACCCTTCTTATACTTGATGACTAGATGAAATTTTTGCAAAACCCCGTCCACTTGTAATATCTAGTTTGTTGTAGCTTACTATAGGCCTACAAATACTAAAATGGATGGTGATTAGAGAGTATAATGGTTTACTTTCCCATTAGATAGTGCTTCCACTCCTTAACATATTGAACCAATGCATAGATTTCCTTATCATATGTAGGGTAGTTAAAAACTTCCCACTGAAACATCTCATAATGATAGCATAATGACTTACATCCTTGCATCAAAATTGATCCCATAGCATACCCACATGCATCTCTATCCGCTTTGAAGGGCTTCTACAAGTTAGGCAGTGTGATAACTAGTGCTTAGCTAAATTGTTTTTTAGCTCATCAAATTATTTCTATTGATTTTTCCCCAATGAAACTCTTACAACTTGTTGTTATGGATCAGAGTGGTGCAGTTGCCATTGAAAAGGATGATATGAACTTCTATAGTACTTTTTTTCACCAAAAAAGCTCCTAACTTCAATGACATTAGTAGGAATTGGCCATTTTATGATCTCCTCCATTTTTGTGAAATCTATTTTGAGTTACCCTCCACTCATAACATACCCCAAATACACTAATCACTATTGAAAAAATCAAATTTTTTAATGTTAGCCAATAGTTGGTGCTTTTTCAGAGTCTCTAACGCCTGTAGGAGATATGATATATGTACTCCTCCTAGGTAGAGCTATAAATCAATATATTGTCCAATTACACTATAACAAATGAATCTAAATGTGGACACAATATATCATTCATTAGCCTCATAAATGTATATGCAACATTACAAAAACCAAATGGTATTAGCAACCATTCATATAAACATTTCGTTTATTGAAGGCGTTATTCCAAGTATCTTCTTCTTTGACATGTACCTGATGGTATCCCAATTTGATATACAACTTGATGAAGTACTTGGCATGTTGTAATTGGTCTAACAAATCATCAATCTTGGGAAGTAAGTATCGATTCTTAAGTGTAATATTCTTCAAATCTTTGTAGTCAATACACATCCACCAAGTCCAATCCTTCTTGGGTACTATGAGAACAGGTGACCCATAAGATGAGGTGTTTAGTTGAATTAATTACTTCTCTATTAGTTGTTGCAATTCTTTCTTCACTTCATCTCCTTCTAGAATGGACTATCTCTATACCCCAAAATTGGATAACTTTTATTTGGTACAGTTTGTGTATGACGACACTTTAAATCCTGGCATCTTTTTGTATTAGTATGGACCATATCAGCTGAAGACCATGACTCTATTTTTGTATATGTATAATCAACCATGCTAAAGTTAGGTACGCATTACATTGTCTGGTGATTTGTTTTATTAATTGATTTCATATATTAGGTATCGCCGAAGTTTTTCGGCAACCACCCAAGCAGTCTTTCTGGATTCTGATCATCGGATCGTCGCCGTATAATCAATAAATTTGGTATTTTCTCTCTTCACGAATCGCAACAACCAAACGAGTTTGAACCGTAAATCGGTCGCATCGAAAGAGAGGCTGCTATATACTCTTGTAGGTTTGAAAATCGAAATTGCAAGTGAATCTAACTGTCAAACATTGATTTGATCTATTAATTAACTTCATATATTCTGTATCAGGTACCCGCTTTCGCCACCTATAGTGTTCAAATGAACGGCACTCAACGTTTCCGCGGAACTTGTTTGGGACAGTGGATGTGAAAAGCAGTGTGGTCCTCCCTCGATAGACTTTATGTCGGTTTTTGTCATTTAAGAACACTGGAAACCCAGTCTACCTAATGTTTGAAATGTAACAATGAATCATTTGCAATGTTGTATCTAATATTCAAGCAAGCTTCGGACTAAGTCTTACATATAATATTTATATTTTAGATCTGACCTAATATTTTTTGTGTTGTCTTTCCTTCTTATATTGTGAACACATCTCGATATCGACTGCGTGTGTTTCAATTCGTGACTGGGAAACCTAAAAAATCGTGGAGTCGTGCGATATGTGTGTACAATGAAGTGAGTGTCAGCATGACATGGCCATGGCGTCAATATCATTTCGTATATTGTGCTCGGTATGGGAAATGCGGTTCCACAGTTCCAGTCAAAGATCAGTCCCAACATTTTAAACGATGATGGCTAAGAATTAAGAATTAATAACACAAGCACAACCATATCAATTTCAAAGTAGAAAACGTTGATTGCTAAGAATTAAGAATTAATAACACAACCGCAACCATATCAATTTCAAACTAGTTGGCGAATCTTTTTATAAAATGGACTTCAATTGGATTTGTTTTATAAAAAGGTTAATTCGTGTTTAAATTCAACCAGTCTAGTGGTTAAAAAAATTCAAACTCAATTTAACATTTTTTTAATTAAAATTCTTTTCAACGCAAAAACCATTGGAATATCTTTTCTTAATCAAATCTAAACTTTCGAAAAAATCAACAAAAAAAATTGAGTTTCTCCATAATATGTTGGTGGTCATTTAGCTTATGCACTAACTCTCTACATACTTGAATTTACTGTTGCATTAATATCAGACAATGATTTGGGTATATGGACTTTTGATGTACAAAAATGAGAATGGATATTTAACTTAAATATAAAAGAATTTTTACTATACTCTCTCAAATTTATTTAAATATTTAAATGTATTCAGTGTCACTTTGTATGTCCATGTTATAGTTAAAATGTTCATTACAATTTATTAAAGTTTAGTTCTTAAGATAAGAGTGGAACTTCAATTAAAATAATTCATGTTTATGTTGTATTTAAACAATTTAACTATTCATTATTATTAATATAAAAATAGAATATAAATATAAATATAATTGATAATAATTTAATAATTTAACTATTTATACTATATCGTTTGTGAATTTTCACCCCTATGCTCTTTCATATAAATAAAGATAAACTTAATGACATAAATTAGAACAATATTACAGAGTAAGATAAAGTAAAGAATGGATATATTGTTCCCCTTATTCTTTAGATTGAACTTGGGAATCATAAATGTTACTTAGTCAACTTGAAAATATAAATACATTAAAAACATGAACTTAAACTTTCGAAGGGGTGTGTAGGTGACTTTCAAAGGTCCCACACTCAGGAGAGTTAGTGCAAGGAGTGCATTGACCCAAATAGTTATAAGGGTTTAATCTCATGAGAGAAACACAAGTGTGCGCAGGAGTTCACTTCTTAAAAGTGAACGAAGCTCAATAGGGATAACAAGTGTGAGGTTCCAGGGAGGAACTCAACCAAGTGAGGAAATCCTTAGTTAAGGAGCATGGTCATTAAGTCTTGAGTCCTTAGGACATTGTTATCCTCGATTTCTAGGGATAACTAGGAGATCGTGTCTCGAGGCCCACTAGTCCTAGACATGGAGTACCGAGAGAAAGATTGACCTGAGCATGGCCCTAGAGGGCCCATGTTTCTTCTTCTTCATCAAACTTGTCCTGTCAGCAGCAACAACATCCATCACCTTCGGCTTGGACTTGTATCGGAGAAGACTCTTGCTCCATGAGGTAGTTGGTCCAGGTATCATGGTATGTGTCATATTTGATCATTATAACCTTCAGATATATGCATCAAATTCCTTTTATTTCTGACGACTGCTTGGATCTTACATTAACCCACTTGACCATGGTTGGGGGGATTGACAGGGTACCCTAGCAAGATTGTACCCATAGGTTTTGGTTAGCCACCAGGGGGGATTTTGAAGGGCCATCGTCCGCTCCCATCATACCATCACTCTTAAATCTTATCTCCAAATCGTCTATCTCATTCCCCTAGTCCGGACATTAGGATGACCTGTTTGTGGGGTTACACCTTATCTCATGGGAAGAAGGGGCTAAAGGCCCAGGAGGTAAAAGCAGTTGGTAAAAGATAAAATCCATAAAAAATAAAACCTAGAGATGCCTCACCCAGGGATCCCCGAGAAGGCAATAAAAAGCCTCTCAACAAGAAATAAGAGGGACCCTGTAACGTCCCCAAGGCCGAGCCCTTTATAAATCTGATGTACGAAACGAATTGTACATATGTGTTATAGGCTGGTGAGATGAGTTCCTATAAGCTATAGGATTATGTGTTTGTTAGGCCAGGGAGCCTAAGTGTTGAAGGCCAGGAGCCTGTTGTTGTAATTGTAAGTATGCAGAATATTTAATAAAATATAAACACCGCCAGGTGCAGACCGACCACGATGAATGAGTGAAGGGGGACTGAGCGTCCACAGAGTGGGAAAGGAATTAGGGGCTAGAAGGTGGGAAAGGGGCTAAGTGTTGAGCCTAGGGGGGCTTAAACCTGGAAATAATATTTTAATATTATTTCAAAAGATATGTGCATCATATGTTTTTATCCTCAGTCCTTTTGGAAGGACACGTGATTTCCCAAGTGGTGGGAGGAATGTGTGCTGGTGGAACGCATGTAGTCCCATGGGTGACAAGTGTCAACCCTAGCGCATGCACTAAAAGGCTGGGACGAGCCGTGAGAAGGGTTCCTCCTCCTCCATTCGACCCGGTACGGCCCTGAGTGTGATGGGTGTGAGCTTGTCTGCAAGAGACCTCATGCAATCCTTAAACGGGGGGAAAAAGCCTGTGTTTGTTCTGCAAAATCCTTGTACACCCTCTGTTCTGAGAGCCGAGAAGATTGTGTTCGTCTGAAAAGCCAGTTCACTCCTTACCCGTTCAGAACTAGGGAGTCTGTGTAATTCCCTGCGTGGATTTTTGTCACGCGTTCCCAGAATCAACACCGTGAGACCTTGCCGCCATTGTTGAGCTTGTGTGAGAAGCCCGAGTCTGTATTCTCGGTTGACTGTGGTGGTCACGTAGTGCTAGTCTGCACATGGCATACTGGCCAAAGTAAGCCATTGTTGAGCTTGTGTATGACCCCTCTCCAGGTGAGGGAGGTGGTTGATGTTGGAAGAGGCAGGTTGCCAGGCTTGTGAGCAACTCTTTCTAGGTGAAAGAGTTTGTTGGGAAGTGGTTTCTTCCAGAGAGTGTCCAGCACCAGCTACGGGCTCTGAGACTTCCTGATCCATCCTGTTGTCGAGACCCAAAGAGGGAGGTTAGCACCGATGGACTGTGTGTGTGAAGTTGTATACTCCCGGGTGGAACAGGCATGTGGGGAATGAGAGTTTGGTAGTAGTGGGCGTAAGATGGCATATTTGGGAAGAATCCTTCCAGATATTTCTATGTTGTTTTCCCTGTAACCTCAGCCTAGCCTAGAATTCCTTTCCTTGGGGTGGAGCTCAGTCCCAGCTCGGGGGAGACCCACTGTTGAGATGATGAGCAGTGTGGTCTAAGGCTGGGAGGTTCGTGGAAGGCCTGCACTTGGTTGGTGGATTTCACCACTGTTACAAGATAAGTATCTAACTATGTTCTTATCACATTTTGGTATGACTGTGTTGTATATATTATCATGTTTTCCGCTGTGTATATGAATTAGTATGAAGTGCTATTGATTGTTAATTATGGCAATAATTCATATGAATACTCTGTGTAGAATGTGTTTACTTGTTTAAATGCATGTGGAGTATAT
>ML789854.1:82067-92941 GCA_009831015.1 Picea engelmannii | reverse complement strand
CTGCTCCGGGGTGGGAGGTCTTCTCACTCAAAAGATAAGTACAATTCTCTATTTTATTATATGATGTGTATATTGTATACAGTTTTAATGTTATTGAATTTTTTTGTATATACATACATATACATTGCATAAATGATTGCATTGTTGCACCCACGACTGTACCTAAGGTATCTCATATTTCATTACTTAAGAAATCTATATACTTGATGCTAATCATGTAATCGATTGGAATGTGATTCAGGTGGAACCAGAGGGTGTCCTGCAAGTGCATCCTGTGCGCATATTGGACAGGAAAAGAAAACAGCTCCGGAATCGAGCTATAGAACTTGTAAAGGTCCAGTGGACCTGGTACAGTCCTGAGGACACGACATGGGAGCATGAAGAGGTTATGCGGGCAGAGTACCTGCATCTTTTTGCAAATTTTGAAGGCTTGCAGAGACAGTGTAAGTTGCACTGAGGACAGTGCAAAAATAAGGGACGGGGATTGTAATGTCCCCAAGGTCGAGCCCTTTATAAATCTGATGTACGAAACGAATTGTACATATGTGTTATAGGCTGGTGAGATGAGTTCCTATAAGCTATAGGCTTATGTGTTTGTTAGGCTAGGGAGCCTAAGTGTTGAAGGCCGGGAGCTTGTTGTTGTACTTGTAAGTATGCAGAATATTTAATAAAATATAAACACCGCCATGTGTAGACCGACCACGATGAATGAGTGAAGGGGGACTGAGCGTCCACAGAGTGGGCAGGGAATTAGGGGCTGGAACGTAGGAAAGGGGCTAAGTATTGAGACTAGGGGCTAAGCCTAGGGGGGCTTAAACCTGGAAATAATATTTTAATATTATTTCAAAAGATATGTGCATCATATGTTTTTATCCTAAGTCCTTTTGGAAGGACACGTGATTTCCCAAGTGGTGGGAGGAACGCATTCAGTCCCATGGGTGACAAGTGTCAACCTTGGCGCATGTACTAAAAGGCTAGGACGAGTCGTGAGAAGGGTTCCTTCTCCTCCATTTGACCTGGTACGACCCTGAGTGTGAGGGGTGCGAGCTTGTCTGCAAGAGACCTCGTGCAATCCTGAAATGGGGGGGAAAATGCCTGTGTTTGTTCTGCGAAATCCGTGTACACCCTTTGTTCTGAGAGCCAAAAAGATTGTGTTCGTCTGAAAATCCAGTTCACTCCTTACCCGTTCGGAAACAGGGCGTCTGTATAATTCCCTGCGTGGATTGTTGTCACGTGTTTCCAGAATCAACACCATGAGACCTTGTCGCCATTGTTGAGCTTGTGTGAGAAGCCCGAGTCTGTATTCCCGGTTGACTGTGGTGGTCATGCAGTGCTGGTCTGCGCGTGGCATACTGGCCAGAGTAAGCCATTTTTGAGCTTGTGTATGACCCCTCTCCAGGTGAGGGAGGTGGTTGATGTTGGAAGAGGCAGGTTGTCAGGCCTGCGAGCAACTCTTTCCAGGTGAAAGAGTTTGTTGGGAAGTGTTTTCTTCTAGAGAGTGTCCAGCACCAGCTACGGGCTCTGAGACTTCCTAATCTAGCCTGATGCCGAGACCCAGAGAGGGAGGTTAGCACCGATGGATTGTGCGTGTGAAGGTGTATACTCCCGGGCGAAATAAGCATGTGGGGAATGAGAGTCTGGTAGTAGTGGGCGTAAGATGGCATATTTGGGAATAATCCTTCTAGATATTTTTGTGTTGTTTTCCCTGTAACCTCAACCTAGCCTAGGATTCCTTGCCTTGGGGTGGAGCTCAGTCCTAGCTTGGGGGAGACCCACTGTTGAGATGATGAGCAGTTTGGTCTAAGGTTGGGAGGTTCGTGGAAGGCCTGCACTTGGTTGGTGGATTTCACCACTATTACAAGATAAGTATCTAACTATGTTCTTATCACATTTTGGCATGACTATGCTGTATATATTATCATGTTTTTCGCTGTGTATATGAATTAGTATGAAGTGCTATTGATTGTTAATTATGGCAATAATTCATATGAATACTCTGTGTAGAATGTGTTTACTTGTTTAAATGCATGTGGAGTATATATTGGACTGTATGTGTTATGTGAAAAGTGTGTACAGATTGTTACATAGTGCGTTAAAAGCCTTGGTAAGCAAAAAGGTACACTACAGACCCGAAGAAAAATAACAAAACAAGACCTAGCCAAGAGGATGGGGGGTCTCATCACGAGCCAACCCATTATGTTCATGGGTACCTAGTAGTATGACATTGCCATTATCTGGTTACCACGCCAGGGCAGTGACCCTTGGTTACATGGCCAAAGGAAAGGGGGTATCATCACGAGCCAACCTTATCATTTCTGTAAAAGTGCTTATGGGAAACATTGTCAGCTCTGGTCACCATGCCAAGGCAGTGTCCTCTAACTAGTCCTTGAAATAAATAAGAAAAAGAAAATAAAGAAAATAAGAATAAAGGCAATAAAGGGCTTGAAAAAATTTGCATCCATGACGGCTACAACTCACCTTCTACAAAGGCACCCATAGGTAATATCACCCATGTCTTTTGCTCTACCTGTATGTCTGGATATCCTTTGACCACATCACCTTGTGTTACATGGCTTGGATGATATCCTTTGGAAAATTTCCTTCTCTTATGGATGCTGGCACAATAGGGCATTTTGTCTTTTTCTTCGGCTTTGTATAGTAGGTTATTGTAACGTCTTTAAGATATTAGATGATATATTAGGGGTTTTATGCATGCATTTGATAAAATTAATGATGAAATATGATTGACCTTTCTATGATCCCTGTGACTAATGAGCCCATAGAGGGTGAAGTTTTTGATGTGCAGGATCATGCCCGAAGGACAGGTACCAGTTGGACTGGTACACATGGGGAGATGATTAGTTCGGACCTCCATGGGGCTGAAGAGCCCATCAGATGGTTGTTGGGACCCCATCAGGGGTAGAGACAAGACAGTGATTGGTCGATCCTTTGCACAAGAGAAGCAGGAGAACATTTTCATCCAGGACGCCTTGGCTGAGCCCAGCCCAGGGGGGTTGACCCATTACAGGTGGAACATGCCTCTTTTTTATGCCCCAGGACATCATCTAGGATCCATGATGTCACCTCAAGTGTATGGCATCTTGACAGAGTAGTTTGGCAAGTGTGCCAGAGTTTGGAGGCCCAAGAAGGGCCAACGTTTGTCATCTTGTGTTACATTTTTCCCTAAAAAGGGCCAACGTCTCCCTCAAAGGGGCTTGACGTCCTGTTTATTGCTCATTTAGGGTTTCATTTAACAGTTTAATGTAAAACAGTATGATTTTTGGTTTGTAGCCTTGTCAGCTATTTTTAATGACCTAAAATTAATTAAAAGGTCATGATACACTATATATTGAGGATGTTTTCCCCTCATTTGAACATAACACAATGACTCAGACTTGTGAGATCTGATTTTTGCACCCTTATTGGGTATTTGGTTTTTGAAATTGAGGCGCACTTGTTGATGGGAGGCTTTTATTGGCATATTATGGCATTTCTCTTGAGGAAGGTTTACAACTAGGGTTTGCACATGCTTTTCTTCATGACATGTAAGTATTTTTCCTGCAAAACTTCTTGATTGAATGGTTGTAGGTTAGTAATTCTTGCATTTACTTATAAAATTGTTGATTTTAAAACCCTAGGTGACAAGCACACAAGTAGGTCCTTGTCATATGTCCCCTTAGAGAAATATTCAGCCATTGAAGGAGGAATATAGATCCTAGTCTTTGCTACACTCATCTAACTTCTTCCCTAAAGCTAATTTTGGTTTTAAAGGTTAAAAGGAGGGTGACGTCCTAGGCCTAGGTTATCTACACCTAGGGTCGTCCATCTTTTAGGGTAAACTGATAGAGCCTTGTCTTTACAACACTCTCCCTCATCAAATCCTCTTGTTTTAACCCACTTCTTATGCTATCTGTTTGCCAAGTTTGACCTAAAGAAGGAGGAAAGAGCACGAGGCCTTGCTTAAGCAACACCAGAGTGAGCCTCTTTCCCCTTGGGTTTTGATTCTAGGGCCCTGCCATTGCAGCACTCTAGAACCATTCCCTCTCGTCTTTATCCTGTTACCCCTTCAATCTTGTGTCCTCTTCTTTATTAACTCCATATACTCTTAGGCACTGATCTTAGATACACAACGTTGGATTCCTGGTGTCCAAAAACCACTCTGAAAACCTTGAATTTTGAAACCCTAACTAACAAACTAACCTAGATGAGGTTGATGTCACCCTTGAATAATCCATCTTGACTCAACCGTTTTTAATGATAAGCAATTGAATGATGATTTAAAGCATTTATTGAGTAAAGTATTGTTTGGATACATTGTTAGCTTCATCATCTTGATAGTTATTGATGAATTGGTGCTTTTTCCATAGCTAATTGATAAAATGTTGACTTCATTGGTATCTATTGTTTTACATTTCTTATTAATTAATAGCAGATAAGCATTGAAGTACTAACCCATTGAGTTATAGCCTCCATATATACTGTATTATTGTTGTCTTGTTCCAGGCAGGTGTTTTCATTTGGGCATACACTTCTTTATTGGTTGATTAGCCGGACTGTCTAACCTTGGTGGTAACCTGTGAAGGGGAAACTTTAATCTTGACTTTATACCTTTGCCTCTTCAAAACCCCAGGTTACCAGGGATGTCTCCCCTGGGTTAACCTCCCTAAGTAGAAAGAACCTCCCCATTGAGGTGACATTGGGTGGGGAAGGTTCTTGTTATGCCAGTTTGGCCTCAATTCTCTAGCCATTTGACCTAGCTACAAACTGTGCGATAACATTTTGGCACTGTTGCCAGGAAATCACTAAGTCAATCTTCCTCAACGACAAATATTTTGGTAAGCCTTGCCTCAAAAACCTCTCTTACAAGCTTACCTGGCGACTCCACTAGGATTTTATTCCCCTTTTCTTTGGTAGTTTCAGGAAAGCTATCTGGCGACCCCACTAATATTTCTTAGGGTGCCACATTACTTTCTATGATATTTTCAAGTTATGGGATCATGGCACACTGGGAACAAATGTATCCGAGTATTGATTTCAGAAGTTTTCAAGGATACCCAAGTTACCTTTATACAAAATGGCTACACAACTATCCAACATTTTTTGGGCCTCCCAGCTCCTCACATAGTAAGTTTTTTGGAGTATTTGAGCAAGATAAAGTTGGGAGGAGAGGATGCTCTTATAAAATTGTTTTTTCTCACCCTTCCATCCTACTTACAAATTTTTTTTAAGAGTTGTTGCAAGGACAGGGGTATATCATCTTTCATACACCTCATCAGTAGGTTGATAGACCTTACTAAGCCAGATTGCCAAACATATGAATATGTCCTTCAAAACCTCATGGTAACCTTAGACCACAAAGGATTCATCACTAAGATTGTGGAAGATCTCAGGAGAACATATCATGATCAATACCAAGAATCCTCTGATATAAGAGATGATGTTTATGAAGACCATCGTCAACCCCTTGAAGAGGAGTAAGACCTCTCCCATAATCCAATAGAATGTACCAAAGATATGACTAGAGACATCAATTATGAGGATGAAGCACCAGTAATCGCTCCTCAGTCTGATGAAGCTCTCCAAGATCTTGTCCATCCTGCACAAGATGATGAGAATGAGGTAATTCATTTTCCTTTCCAGTCTTTTGATGATACCTTGTTCTATGACTCAGGGAGTGAAGAAGAAATGGAACCCTTGGACAAGTTAGATCCTCTATGTCTCGAGACCGAAGATGTAGAGGCAGATCTTCCACTTGATGAAGCTATCCAAATACTTGAAACTCTTGCACAGGAAGGATTAAGTGAGGTAAATTATCCCCCCTTCCAAGTTTTTAGTGGTTCTTTACCTTGTGATGCAGATAGTATAGAAGTAATGGATGTTTTGACTCCTCCATGTTATGATACTGATACTGAAATAGCTGATTTTGACGAGTTCATACATGTTTGGAGATGTCGGTGGGATGCGGTTAGTTATGATGTGGATCCCATCTATGATATAAAGAGTCATCTCCAAGTGTTTCCTTTGCAATTATCACAGCTAGCTCTTGACCAGTGGCAACAGGGAGATGAGATTTTTGTTGGCTCTCCACAAACACCCAAGGTTGACCGAGTATAGTATTTGCCTGATGATTTTCGGTCATACCTTGAGGCCTTTGATGAGTACTCCTCCAAGCACTTATATTTACCCTATGAAGATGATTTTCAACCGCCACTATGCTCGGATTTTGATAGGAGTAAAAACATTGTTTGCCTAGAGAAGGATTCTCATGACCTTTCTCTCTGCCTACTTGTTATTACTTTGTCATGCTTTTCCATTAAAGTTGTAGTTGGGAAGTATACTTTTAATGTCGAGTTTCCTCTTAGGCAAACCCTATAATCCAAGGGTTGGTTGGGTACTGCAAGTTTGAGTCAGTTATCCTAGTTTCCCTTGATAGCTTGCCAGTGATCTATTAGACCTCTGTCAATACCTTCCTTGACTTCAGAGCATGAGGATGTCCTAGGTAGTCAGTTTGCAATCCCTTTGAGTCAGTTTTCTGAACCTTGCATTTTTCATGACCCTCTCTTGAAGTGGATTGAATACTTTTCTCATAAATGGACTTGGCATGATTTTAGCCCTCCCACCCACCTCCATGAGTTAGAATTTGAGATTCCTGATGATATGGTATATATTCTAACCCATGACATTTTTGTGCTTGATTTATCACTGTTTTGGTTTATGATAAAGAACAAAGGCAGGTATTGAGGAACGATGTTGGATTGTCTCCACTGATTGTTTGACTACACCAACATCTAGCCAACAGGTAAGTACAGGTAACTATTTCACTCTATATTTACACTTATGATTCCTTTATATACATATATATATATTACGTGGTGGCTATACCACCCCACCTTGTTACTAATGCTATTTTCAAGTATGAGAAGGTCTGGAGGTTACGCCAGAGATGTTGAGTTTCTCATGCACTCTACGGCAAGCACATGTCCCCGAGTTGGAGCCAAATGTTATCCCCGATTTCTAGGGATAACTAGGAGATCGTGTCTCGAGGCCCACTAGTCCTAGACATGGAGTACTGAGAGCAGGATTGACCTGAGCATGGCCCTGGAGGGCCCATGTTTCTTCTTCTTCATCAGACTTGTCCTGTCAGTAGCAACAACATCCATCACCTTCGTCTTGGACTTGTATCGGAGAAGACTCTTGCTCCATGAGGTAGTTGGTCCAGGTATCATGGTATGTATCATATTTGATCATTATAACCTTCAAATATATGCATCGAATTCCTTTTATTTCTGACGACTGCTTGGATCTTACATTAACCCACTTGACCATGGTTGGGGGGATTAACAGGGTACCCTAGCCAGCTTGTACCCATAGGTTTTGGTTAGCCACCAGGGGGGGTTTTGAAGGGCCATCATCTACTCCCATCATACCATCACTCTTACATATTATCTCCCACTCATCTATCCCATTTCCTAGTCCGAACATTAGGATGACCTGTTTGTGGGGTTATACCTTATCTCGTGGGAATAAGGGGATAAAGGCCCAGGAGGTAAAATTTGTTGGTAAAAGATAAAAGCCATAAAAAATAAAACCTAGAGATGCCTCACCCAGGGATCCCCGAGAAGGCAATAAAAGGCCTCTCAGCAAGAAATAAGAGGGACCTGAAGAAAAATAACAAAACAAGACCTAGCTAAGAGGATGGGGGTTCTCATCATGAGCTATCCCATTATGTTCATGGGTACCTAGCAGTATGACATTGCCATTATTTGGTTACCATGCCAGGGTAGTGACCCTTGGTTACATGGCCAAGGGAAAGGGGGTCTCATCACGAGCCAGCCTTATCATTTCTGTAAAAGTTCTTGTGGGTAACATTGTTAGCTCTGGTCACCATGCCAAGGCAATGTCCTCTAACTAGTCCTTGAAATAAATAAGAAAAAACAAATAAAGAAAATAAGAATAAAGGCAATAAAGGGGTTCAAAAAATTTGCATCCATGACGGGTACAACTCACCTTCTACAAAGGCACCCACAGGTAATATCACCCCTGTATTTTTCTCTACCTGTATGTCTAAACATCCTTTGACTACATCACCTCATGTTACATGGCTTGGACGATATCCTCTGGAAACTTTCCTTCTCTTATGGATGTTGGCCCAATAGGGCATTTTGTATTTTTCTTCAGCTTTGTATAGTAGGTTATTGTAATGTCTTTAAGCTATTGGATGGTATATTAGGGGTTTTATGCATGCATTTGATAAAATTAATGATGAAATATGATTGACATTGCTATGATCCCTGTCACTAATGAGCCCATGGAGGGCGAAGTTTTTGATGTGCAGGATCATGCCCGACGGATAGGTACCAGTTGGACCGGTTCACATTGGGAGATGATTAGTTCAGACCTCCATGGGGATAAAGAGCCCATTAGATGGTTGTTGGGACCCCATCAGGGGTAGAGACAGGACAGTGATTGGTCGAGCCTTTGCACAAGAGAAGAAGGATAACGTTTTCATCCAGGACGCCTTGGTTAAGCCCAACCCAGGAGGGTTGACCCATTACAGGTGGAACGTGCCTCCTTTTGATGCCCTGGGACGTCATCTAGGATCCATGACATCACCTCCAGTGTATGGCATCTTGACATAGCAGTTTGGCACATGTGGCAGAGTTTGGAGGCCCAAGAAGGGCCAATGTTTGTCATCTTGTGTTACATTTTTCCCTAAAAAGGGCCAACGTCTCCCTCATAGGGGCTTGACGTCATGTTTAATGCTCATTTAGGGTTTCATTTAACAGTTTAATGTAAAACAATATGATTTTTGGTTTGTAGCCTTGTTAGCTATTTTTAATGACCTAAAATTAATTAAAAGGTCATGATACACTATATATTGAGGATGTTTTCCCCTCATTTGAACATAACACAATGACTCACACTTGTGAGATCTGATTTTTGCACCCTTATTGGGTATTTGGTCTTTGAAATTGAGGCACACTTGTTGATGGGAGGATTTTCTTGGCATATTATGGCATTTCTCTTTAGGAAGGTTTACAACTAGGGTTTGCACATGCTTTTCTTCATGATATTTAAGTATTTTTCCTGCAAAACTTCTTGATTGAATGTTTGTAGGTTAGTAATTCTTGCATTTACTTATAAAATTGTTGATTTTAAAACCCTAGGTGACAAGCACACAAGTAGGTCCTTGTCATATGTCCCCTTAGAGAAATATTCGTCCATTGGAGGAAGATAGAGCCTAGCCTTTGCTACACTCATCTAACTTCTTCCCTTAACCTAGTTTTGATTTTAAAGGTCAAAAGGAGGGTGACGTCCTAGGCCTAGATTATCTACACCTAGGGCCATCCATCTTTTAGGGTTTAGTGATAGAGCCTTGTCTTTACAACACTCTCCCTCATCAAATCCTCTTGTTTTAACCCTCTTCTTATGCTAGTTGTTTTCCAAGTTTGACCTAAAGAAGGAGGAAAGAGCATGAGGCCTTGCTTAAGAAACACTGGAGTGAGCCTCTTTCCCCTAGGGTTTTGATTCTAGGGCCCTACCATTGCAGCACTCTAGAACCCTTCCCTCTCGTCTTTAGCCTGTTACCCCTTCAATCTTGTGTCCTCTTCTTTATTGACTCCATATACCCTTAGGCACTGATCTTAGATACACAACGTTGGAGTCCTAGTGTCCAAAACCACTCTCAAAACCTTGAATTTTGAAAACCTAACTAACAAGCTAACCTAGATGAGGCTAACGTCACCCTTGAATAATCCATCTTGATGCAGCCATTTTTAATGATGAGTAATTGAATGATGATTTAAAGCATTTATTGAGTAAAGTGTTTGTTGGATACATTGTTAGCTTTGTCATCTTGATAGTTATTGATGAATTGGTGCTTTTGCCATAGCTAATTGATAAAAAGTTGACTTCATTGGTATCTGTTGTTTTACATTGCTTATTAATCACTACTGCATTTGGGTCAAATTCCGATGGCGCGTTTGACACAATTGCCACTTTCTATTGTCGGAAGACCGACAAACCTCGGAACCCCTCAAACATCGTTTCACATGACGTCGTTTTTCCGATGCCCTAGTTTTCGTCTGTATTGTGACGTTTCAAACGTGGCAAGAGAGACGTTGCAAACGTGGCAAGACCGATGTTTCAAACGTGGCAAGACCGACGTTTCAAACGTGGCAAGAGAGACGTTGCAAACGTGGCAAGACCGACGTTTCAAACGTGGCAAGAGAGACGTTACAAATGTGGCAATACCGACGTTTCAAACGTGGCAAGTGAGACGTTACAAACGTGGCAAGTGAGACGTTTCAGACGTGGCAAGAGAGACGTTGCAAATGTGGCAAGTCCGACGTTTCAAACGTGGCAAGATCGACGTTTCAAATGTGGCAAGTGAGACGTTGCAAACGTGGCAAGTGAGACGTTTCAGATGTGGCAAGAGAGACGCTTCAAAGGTGGCAAGACCGATGTTTCAAACGTGGCAAGTGAGACGTTTCAGATGTCTGAAACATGGCAATAGAGACATCTAGAACGTGGCAAGACCGATGTGTTGAAGGTGGCAAGTTCTCGTCTAGAATGTGGGAAGAGAGACGTTAAGAGGTATCATCTCCGACGTGGTTTCTATGGGAGAGACACTCCAAAATGTCGCAATAGCGACCTTCTTGTAGGTATTTAAAAAAAAAATACAATATCAGTACTAAGAGGGACAGGTACATTAACCTTTGCTAAGATACCAGCCATATCAATATTTAAATCTATATCATTGGTCTATATTTAAGAAACTCAGATTTTTTTATTAACAATTTATCCTCTTAGTTTATGTATCCATTAGATACAGTGTTCTTAACACTTTCATATCTCTGTAGCCACTAGGTGGC
>ML789854.1:19158-68913 GCA_009831015.1 Picea engelmannii | reverse complement strand
AGATTTTGTAACGTCGCAATTCTGACGTAAAAAAGTCCTAAGTGACCGTTGGTATTTTGACTTGGTGAACATATTAAGGTGACCGTTGGAGGGGAAAACCTAGTTTCCAAAACGTCGCAATTGTGACATACCTTTTCACAAACATGGCAAGAGATACATTCCATGTGGAAAACGTGGCAAGAGAGACGTTCCATTGGAAAACGTGGCAAGAGAAACGTTAACATGGAAAGAGTGACGTTAACGTGGCAATTGCGACATACATCTTCACAAATGTGGCAAGAGAGACGTTCCAGTGGAAAACGTGGCAAGAGCGGCGTTCCAGTGGAAAATGTGGCAAGAGCGACGTTAACGTGGCAAGAGCGACGTTAACGTGGTAAGAGAGATGTCAACGTGGCAAGAGCGACGTTATCGAGCAACATGAATTTTTTTTTTTATAAATGTCCTCTATTTTGCGACAATATGGACAATTTTGTCCATAACGCCACAAATAAAACGTCGGAATTTTTACAATATGTAGTAGTGAATTCATAGCAGATAGTCATTGAAGTACTAACCCATTGAGTTATAGCCTGCATATATACTATATTATTGTTGTCTTGTTCCGGGCAGGTGTTTTCATTTGGGCATACACTTCTTTATTGGCTGATTAGCTGGACTGTCTAACCTTAGTGGTAACCTATGAGGGGGAAACTTTAATATTGACTTTATACCTTTGGCTCTTCAAAACCCCAGGTTACCGGGGACATCTCCCCTGGGTTAACCTCCCTAAGTAGAAATAACCTCCCCATTGAGGTGACATTGGGTGGGGAAGGTTCCTGTTACGCCAGTTTGGCCTCAATTCTCTAGCCATTTGACCTAGCTACAAACTGTGCGATAATAGACATCAAGGCTTCAGTAGTTTGGAGCAGTGAGTGTTGTTGGAAGGCGTGGAGCATCGAAGTTCTCAAGCTCGGATTTATTCCCAACCATCAATCAGTGAGTAAGTGTGATCCGTAGATCTCCGAGTTATTCAGGATTCAACACTTCAGGTTATTTTAAGTGATAGTTGTATGGCATGGAAAAGTCCCGAAGCCCGAAGCCATTATCAATCATAGATTTTGCAAAGGTGACAAATTCCCATCCACCATTTGATCAAAGTATTGACTTAGACATTGGAGAAGTGGAAGGATAGGGTAACACCTACGCTTGCTAGTTAAATTGATTTATGATCGAATTCGGCTGGTAAAGACTCTGGTGCATTTGAGCATCGATTTGGTTGGAGTAAATTCTTCCAGAGCCACGAAGCTCGGAGTAAACCTAGACAATTGATATAAAGGTGGAGTGAGGACCCTTGATCCCTGAACTCTTTGGGAGTTCGTTGATTCAACTATTTGGGGAAGTATGTTGTTGAGCTTGGAAAAGAGGAACTATGAAGCCCTGAAGTCCTCGAGCACTGAATTGAGACCTTTCGCTAAGCGATTGGTCCTAAGTCATGGTCACATGCACGAGTCGCTAGGAGAAAAGGGACCCTCGTGGATTTGAATTTCGTGCATGCTAGGGGAGAAGCCTATGGGTGAAGTAAAATCATGGGTTTGTGGGATCCTGAGAGCTAATTCGACTTTTCAGAGAGAAGATCCTAGACAAGTAGGTTGCAGTTCCAACCCATGGCCTAGTAGCATTTGCATCGGGTGGTATCAAAGAACGAAAAATCTCTATGTGAAAAAATATATATATTGGAAGTTATGTCGCCAAGGAGATGTGGGGAGAGACCTGTAGACAATGCATCCATGGAGGAGGAAATGAGACAACTATGAGCAAGGTTGGATGCCATGGAAACAACACAAACAAGAGAATCAAAGATATGTGATGTTACTGACGCTGAAAGTGAAAATCCAGAAGAAGAGGAAGTTGTAGGAGAAGCAACAGAGGAGTGATTGTTAAAATCTGTTTTCAAGCTGGGAACCAAAGAAAAGATGGAAATCTCAATGTACGAAGGTAATTTGGATGTAGAAGAGTTACTTGACTCGATAAGTTACTTATACAAATATTTTGATTATGAGGAGATTGATAATGAGAATAAAGTAAAGCATGTGGTGACTAGGTTAAAGGGACATGCAACTTTATGGTGGGACGAGTTGCATGATGATAGGAGGAAAGGTAAGTCCAAGATTAAGAGTTGGGATAGAATGGTAACTAATCTCAAGGATAAATTCATATCCAAGGATTATCAGTTGAATCTGTTCAGAAGGTTGTAGAATTTGAGACAGAAAGGTTTTTCAGTGAAGGAATATACTGAAGAATTCTATAGATTAAATATAAGAGCAGGACACAAGGAAAATGATGAAGAGAAAGTTTATAGATATATCAATGGGTTGAGGTATGAAATTAAATATGATATTAGTATGATAATGATGAGGAATGTAGAGGATTATTATCAAGTATCCCTAAAGGAAGAAGAAAAATTGGCAAGAAAACAAAATCAGAAGAATTGGGGAAAGAATCTTAACAGAGGGAAAGGAACCACCAGAGAAAAGTTTCAGAAGACAAGGGAAGAGGCTAGTAGTTCTAGAAATCAGATAGCTAAAGGAGGAGACTCTATAGGAAGGAGAAATTTTCCAAGAGGTAGAGGAAGAGGCAGAGGAGGAGAGATTAAGTGTTATTCTTATGGAAAGACAGGACACGTGTCTTGGGAATGTCTTGAAAACAAAACTGCATGTTTTAGAGAAGCTCATGTTCTTGAGGCTCAATAGAATATTGTAGGAACATATGTGAAAGAATAAACTGTTGAAGAAGGAATATCACTCATGATGAGGAAAGTCCTTGTGAAGCCGAAAAAAGAGATGCAAGAGCTAGTACAAAGAACGAGTTTGTTCATAATTGTTTTCAAGTTGAGACATAGAGTATGCAAGGTGATCATATAAAGTGGGAGAGCTCATAATTTGGTATCCATAAAGATGGTGGAAAAGTTAAAGTTGGATACGACAACACATCCGAGTTCATATAGGGTTTTGTGGTTGCAAAAAGGACATCAAGTCATGGTAAGTAGACAGTGTAAAGTCGAATTTAATATTGGTAGTTATAAGGATGAAGTTTTATGTGATGTCATATCGATGGATGTTTGTCATGTTATGTTGTGGAGTCCATGGAAATATGATAGAAATGTCATACATGATGGGAGAAATAATACTTATTCCCTTGAAAAGAAGGGATGTAGACATATGTTGTTGCCATTAGAATATAAGGGAGTAAAAAATGAGACTAGTTTGAGTATACTTCTCATGAGCGGGAAGGAGCTCTTGAAAGAAGTCAAGAAATATCGGGAAATGCAGGTTGTTGTCATAGGTAAGACGAGAGATATCATTACAAATACTTCCATGGATGATTTACCTGCTGAAATTCAAGAATTATTGGATGAGTTTGTCGACATTATGGTGGATTAGTTACATCATACTTTGCTACCTATTAGGAGTATTAGTCATCATATTGACCTTATTCCAGGAGCATTTCTTCCAAACAAAGTAGCATATAGGTTGACCCCTTAATAAAATGAAGAGATCAAGAAGCAGGTCCAAGAATTATTGGACAAAGGCTTGATCAGATAAAGTTTGATCCCATGTGAAATACCAATTGTGTTGAGTCCAAAGAAGGATGGAGGTTGGATAATGTGCACATATTCTAGATCTATCAACAAGATAACCATTAGGTATAGATTTCCTTTACACAGAATGGATGATTTGATGGATTGTTTGAGTGGAGCTAGTTATTTTTCCAATATAGATCTAAAAAGTGGTTATCATCATATAAGGATGAGATAAGGAAATGAATGAAAAACAACATTCAAAACAAATGAAGTGGTTCGTTATGCCATTGGTTTAACCAATTCTCCAAGTACGTTCATGAGATTAATGGATAACCTGTCAAAGATTTTATTGGGAGATTTTTTATTGTTTATTTAGATGATATATTGGTCTATAGTAAGACTAAGGGAGAACATTTGAGACACTTGAATATGGTATTGATAAGGTTACAACAAGAAACATTATTACTAAATTTGAAGAAATGTTCTTTTATGAAGACATAACTTTTGTATTTGGGATTTGTAATCTCTTCAAATGAATTGAAGATGGATCCGGAGAAGGTGAGGGCTATAAAAGAGTGGCCTTCTCCAAGAAGTGTGTTTGAAGTGAGAATTTTTCATGGGTTAGCAAGTTTTTACAGAAATTTCATCAGGAATTTTAGCAGAATTTGTGCACCTATATTGGACACTATAAAGAAAAAGCATGGATATTTTGACTGGAAAAAAGAAGATGAGAAAGGATTTAGATTGTTAAAGGAGAATATAATAGAACAACCTATCTTGATTCTGCCATATTTTAGGAAGAATTTCCAAGTGAAATGTGATGCAAGCGGAGTGGCCATCGATGCAGTTTTAAGTCAAGATGATAATCTTGTTTCTTATTTAAGTGAAAATTTGAATGATGTTAACATGAAATATTTGAATTATGATAAAGAATTTTATGTTATAATTCAAGATTTGAAAAAATGGAGGCATTGCCTTATTCCAAAATAATTTATTTTATATACTCGAAATTAATCTTTGCAGTTTAACCAGACAAGAAAAGTTGAACTAGAGACATGCCAAATGGATAAAATTCATGCAAAATCTTACTTTTGTCATTAAGCATAATAGTGGGAGTGCTAAAAAAGTTTTGGATGCTTTGATCAAGAGATGTTTTATCATGCAAGAATTCTAAGTGGAGACTTTGGTGTTTGAACACCTCAAGGAAATTTACAAAGGAGACAGAGATTTAAAAGAGGCTTATGAAGCTTGTGAAAATCCTTTGATGAGGATAAAATCCCATGGATGGAGTACCTGATCCAGGAAGGTTTTTTTTTCAAAGGAGTCAATTATTTATATCGATATATTCAATGAGGAACAATTTGTTGAAGGAGAAACATAGTGGAGGATTGGTTAGACATTTTGGCCATGATAAGACATATGCACAGTTGAGTTCTTCATATTATTGTCCAGGCATAAGGTATGATGTGAAGAAATTCATCGAAAAATGTAGAATTTGCCAATATGCGAATGGGAGACAACATAACATAGGGTTGTACCAACCATTGCCTATTCCAAACAGGCCATGGGATGCTATAAGTATGGATTTTGTTCTAGGACTAGAAAAAACCCTGAGGGAAAAAATTCAATCTTTGTGGTAGTTGACAGGTTTTCGAATATGACAACTTTTATACCATGTCACAAAACAAGTGATGCTACTCACATAGAAAAAAAAATTTCAAGGGTAATGTGAGATTGCATGGATTTCCTAGGAGTATAGTCTCAGACAGAGACACAAAATTTGTAGGACACTTTTGGAGGACTTTGTGGAAAAATCTAGGGACGGATTTGTTTTTTAGTTCAACATATCACCCTCAGACAAATGGACAGACTGAGGTAGTGAATACAAGATTAGGGAATTTGCTGAGAAGTTTAGTGACTGAACATCATATTCAATGGGATCAAGTTTTTTCTCAAGCATAATTTGCATATAATGATTCACCAAACAGGAGTACTGATAAGAGCCCATTTTAGATAATACATGGAATGCACCCCAGAGGAATTTTTGAGTTAATATATTTAGGACAATCTTAATTTCGAAGTGCAGTAGTAGAAGAATTTATTGTAGAAATGCATAAATTGCATGAAAAAATCAAAGGCCAGCTGCAGAATAGCAACCAGATATACAAGGACCGAGTAGATCAGAAAAGGAAAGAGGTAAAATTTGAAGTTGGAGATCAAGTTCGAACACATCTAAGGAAATAAATATTCCGAAGAGGGAAATATAATAAACTGAAGCTGAAAAAGATAGGGCCCTGTAAAATCCTTAAAAATTTTGTTGCAAATGCTTATGAGATTGAGCTTCCAGAGGGAATTGGAATTCTGCCAATATTTAATTTAGCATACTTATATCCTTATAGGATTGATGGAACAGGAGAAGCATATGACTAGGAGGAGGTCCAATGGATACAACAAATTCCCATAGCAGAGAAGTTATGAATAGAAAAGGTTTTGGAGTAGAGGATTATGAAAAGAACCAGGAGAAAGGTTTACTATGAATATCTAGTCAAATGGAAGGACCATCCAGTAGAAGATGCTAGTTGGTTATATGAATCATATATTCATAAGCATGGAAAGCAAGTTAAGGATATCATGGACAAGATTCATGAATATTTTATCCATAGGAGTATGATGCAGGAGCATCACCATCATCATTTAATGAGTTGTGGTGGAAGGTGACTCAGTGCACAGTGCAACCCACATTAACTGGTTTGGATTCCAAG
Source organism: Picea engelmannii (assembly GCA_009831015.1). Lineage (NCBI taxonomy): Eukaryota > Viridiplantae > Streptophyta > Pinopsida > Pinales > Pinaceae > Picea > Picea engelmannii. The sequence goes on along the minus strand of ML789854.1, from coordinate 62,592 downwards.
GAAGCACAACAGTTTAAATTTTGAAACCTTTGTAATTAAAGATACCATGAGATCAAAAGGATAGAGCTATTGTATGTACTCCAGAAATTTGTATTTGTCTTTAATGACTGTAGATTGTACAAATTTTGAGTGTCGACTCATATCTAAGATTGTAAATGTGCATTTATTGTAATAATCTTAGTAATAGGATAGTCTTTATTGAGATGTGAAAGCACTAGAATAATCTGGAAGGAAGGCTCAAGAAGCCCCTTCACGTATAAATCAATGTAATCTATGCCAAGGGGAAGCTATTGAAAGTTGTTGAAACTTTTGTTGGAAATTGTTGAAGAAATATAGAAGAAGAGAATACTCTCAAATTTCCTAAAGGACTGCAAATCTATTTTATGTTCTTTGTGTAATGGAATAGACACTCTATTATTGTATTTATGCATCTATGTGTATGGATGATGTTTTTTTAATGAATGAATTTATGATTATGTTATAAGTTTCAATTGTTTCTCTTCTAGTACTCTTAGTGCAAGGAGTGCATAGTTCTAACGCAAGGTGTGTGGAGGCTACCCCTTTATGGGTTTAGAATATAAAGAGAGGTAGTGTGATTCTTCATAGAGAAAGCGCAAGGGGTATGCAGGTGACTTTCAAAGGTACCACACTCAATAGAGTCAATGCAAGGAGTGCATCGGCCCAAATAGTTCTAAGGGTACAAGCTCAAGAGAGAATCGCAAATGTGTGCAGGAGTTCACTTCTTAAAAGTGAACGAAGCTCAAGAGAGATAACGAGTGCGAAGTTTTAGGGAGGAACTCAACCAAGTGGGAAAATCCTTAGTTAAGGAGTGTGGTTATTAATTCTTGAGTCCTTGGGACTTCGTCGCTTCGACATTTTGGAGAAGTGAGTGTTTTCAGAAGACACAGATCCCCAAAGCTCCAAATCCCGGAGTTAATCTCAGTCGTCAATCTATGGGTAAGCATGAGCCATAGATCTCCAAGTTATTCAGGATTTGACAATTTGGGTGATTTTAGGTGATAGTTGTGTGGCGTGGAAAAGTCTTGAATCCTGGAGCCCTGAACCCATTGTCAGTCATATATCATACAAAGGAGATGGATTCCCATCCGTCATCCAATCAAAGTCTTGACTTATATGTTACATAAGTGGAAGGATAGGGTAAATCCTACACGTGTTGGTTAAATTTCTTTATGACAGGATTGGGCTTAAAAGAATCTGATGCATTTGAGCATAGAGTTGGTTGGAACAAATTCTTCCGGAGCCCCGAAGCCCAGAGTAAACCTAGATCATTGATCTAAGGGGGGAGAGAGGACCATTTATCCATGAACTCTTTGGGAGTTCGATGGTTCGACTTTTAAGGATAAGTATGTTGTTGAAGTTGGAATGGAGGAACTTCGAAGCCCTGAAGTCCTAGAGTGTCAAACTGAGCCCTTTCGCTAAGCGATTGGTCCTAATTCGTGGTCAGATGCACGAGTTTCCAGGAGAAAAGGGACCCTCATATATTTGAATTTCACACCATTTAGGAGAAAATCCCATGGGTGAAGTAAAATAAGGGGTCTGTGGGATCCCAAGAGCTAATTCGGCTTCTGAGAGAGAAGATCCTAGACCGGGAGGTCACAGTGCCAACACGTGGGCTAGTGGCATTTGTTTGCATCAATTAAACACTCACATGTTAAACTACCTTTTTTCACAATATTAATTCTCATTGCACTAGCAAAGAAACACAATAATCACATTATGTATGTGTATCGAATTGTTGTATGAAATATTGTATTTTAATTTTAAAATATATTTTGAATTATTATAATAAAAATATATAAATACTTGTATATTAGTGAAATATCTACTTCCATATATTAATTTTAGACTTTCTAATTATATTTTTTTCCATATCTAATAAAATTAATGCTAATGCAGTTACATATTCTTTCAATGATTACTGATAAAACGTCCACATTGACAATCGTTATAGGTTGATCATGAAATAAAAAATATGTTTCCACTTTAACAATTATATATATACTCTCAAGGTTTAATTTTTTAGATAAGCATATGACTACCAACAGGATCAACCAAGTGACCATCAAAGAAACTATAACTGATTTAATAAGTCATCCACATGTTTATATATATGCTTAGATATGCACGGTTTAATTTTTAATATAATCATATGACTACTTGCATGATCAACCAAGTAATTATCAAATAAACTGTAACTAATTTAATAAGCCATCTAGAGTATGGATTACTTGAATATATTAAATCTATATATTTAATAATGATTAATCAATATAATAATAATAATAATAATCTTTTTTTAAGGTCACAACCAAGCCACACTAAATTGGTGTATGAGAACCCCTTGTTTGTGGGACAAGGGACCTCTTCTGCCCAATGATTTTACTAGTAATGTCTATGGAGGTATACATACCCTACCCCCTCTGGATTTTAACTTGTGACCTATTAGGAGGAAACACATGTTCTTAACCATTAGACCCACTGAAGCTGTATGAACCTTGTGAGTAAGAACATTATCATTATGTTATGTTATATATAGATAAGTTTTGGCATGAAGAGCATTAAGAACATTATCATTAGATATGTTATATATAGACAAATAAATATATACGATTTTGGTAATTAAAAATAACGTGAAAGTGGTGAGAATATGTATGATTATGTAAATAAAAAAACAAAAATATTAAGATTGGGAATGTCTAAGTTTGTCTCTTCATGAATATTTATTTAAAATTAGTTTAACTGATTTTACAAATAAATAATTTACTGAAATCATAACGACATTACTCACACAGGAGTGTGAGAGAGACATCACCATTTCTGTTACGATATAACAGTGAATCGGTGCAACTAACCCATAACATATCACAAAATGACAAACTGTCTATTAGTTTTTCTTTATACGAAAAGGAACTTTCTGTAACACTGGCTAAAGCCTCTTACTATGATTAAAAATTTGTGAAGAATTTAAGTTTCTCGTGGATTTTGTTTAGGTTAGTTTTAAATTTTTAACAATGAATCATTTGAAATCTTCTATCTAATATTGTAGCAAGCTTCTGACTATGTTTTACATATAATATTTATATTTTTGTTCTCTCCTCGTATTCTGTGGTCTCTTCCCTTCTGATAGTCTGTACACATTCGATATCCACTATTTGGTTTTCGAAGCCTAAAAATTTGTCCAGTCCTCCAATATGTCTGAACAATGAAGTGAGCGTAAGCATGACATGGCCATGATTAATATCGTTTCGCATTTCAGGATCGGAAATGCAGTTTCAATTTCGTCGTTATTTTCGTTTGAAAATGATGCTCTTGTTCGCCACCATCATTAATGTCAAAGGTCAGGCCATTTTCATTATCTTGTTACCTTGCTAAGTCAAAGATCATTCTCAACAGTTTTAAATATTCGTTAGCACTTTCTTTTCCAATTGAAAGGATTATTACTAGGAAAGCGATGTTTGCTAAGAATAAAGAATTAATAACACAACCTCGGCCATATCAATTTCAAAGTAGTTGACAAACGCTCATAGTCTTATTATAAAATGTATTTTAGTTAGATATATTTTTTAAAAGGAATAAGTCAATTAGTGCACAAAATCACTTTTTAATTAAAAAAATTAAATGTGATAAGAATTTTGTTAAGTTAATTAAGATACAAACTCGATATTTTTCTTCACCGTGGTGATTACATGGTCACTTTCATGTTGTGTTGCATGGTTAGTTCATGAATATACTTTATGTGGTGATGTACTTACATAGTTTTGTTCATGTTTATGTCATTTTGATCTGAATTGAAGCCTCGTGTAAATTTGTAATTATTTTTTTATTTTATTTTGTCCTTTTGGCAAAGTGGAAGTGGAAACTAACTATGTAGTGGTTGGTCTTCAAAAGGAAGCCCATTAAAAGAATGAATGTTGTAGTGAAAAGGAAATGGGAGATGAAGGAGAATTGGGGAGAATAGTGAAAGAAATGAAATCTTGAAAAGGGAAACCTACTCGAAGTTTTGTGGGTGAAGGAGTCATGGAGCTTGTCTACACTGAGTGAAGAGTGTCTCTAAGACATGGCCATATGCAACTTGTATTGTTAGCGCGTAACTATACACAAATGCTATGTATAGCTCACCCCGCTGTAATTATCTCCCAATCTTAATAAAATATACATTAGATGTTGAGCTTCCAATATAAAACTATGTGTGTCATTTGTGATTTTTATCAATGTGTCATTGTTGGTCTGCATAATAAATTGTTTGACGGAGAAAACCCATCCCAACAAATCTCAATTTTCCACCATTGAATGATTCCAGAGAAGGGAAATCAACGGTCCTCAATCTGGAGCTATTAAATAAGTTTCTAAATTTATTTCTCTCTCTCCTGTAATCATTTTTATCACTCATGGGGGTAAATTTCATTTGTTTGGCATGTATTCTAAAGTGTTCACACATTTAATGTTTTTCTAGGCATATTTAATTAGCACATGGTCGATTTCTCTTTTGTTGGGTGTCTTTAATTTGTACATGGTTATCCTCTCATTTGTTAGGTCATTTCTTGAGCATTCAGCATCCTAATCAACCAACTAATCAATGCCAATATTTGTTGGGTTATTTTTCTCTTTTTAGGGCATCCTTATTTTCCCATAAATCATTACTCAACTCACATATGCTTGTGATCTATAAACTATCATGAATATTCCACTCGAATAGTTTGTCACAATAGATCTAATAAATAAAACTAAAATATATGCTATGAAGGTTAACAAAGTTACCAACCTAATGAGAATTTGACCTCAAAACACGAACATTGGCCCAAAAAAACCATATTTTTTAAAAAGAACGTTGGTCGCACCATTTTTTCAAACAGGGTCAAAATTACAACATTTTTCAAACATGGCCTTCAAAACTCATACAGTAGCTCAGAAAAACCCTCAAATCCACACATAAATAAAAAATGATGTTACGATTTTTTTTTTCAAAACGTTATATTTATAGATATTTTGAAATCGTATTTTTAGTAGTGGGTACCAGTAAAGTCTATGGAGGTATACATACCCTAACCCCCTTTGGATTTGAACTTGTGACCAATTATAAGGAAACACATGTTCTTAACCAGTAGGCCCACTTAGGTTGTATATAATAGAAATCCATTTTTAAGGTCACGACCAAGCCAGACACTAAATTTGTGTATGATACCCCCTTCACCCAATGATTTGACTGGTAAATTCTACGAAGGTATACATACCCTACCCCCCTCTGGATTTGAACATGTGACCTCTTAGGAAGAAACACATGTTCTTAACCATTAGGCCCACTCAGGTTGTTCATATATATATATATATATATATATATATATATATATATATATATATATAATAAATAATTAAATTTTTTTTGAAATAAGATATTTTTTTAGTTTTTTAACAAAAATTTAATTTTTTTTTTGTAATTTTACAATTTTTTTTTTTTTTGGTGCATATTTTATATATAGTGTGTGTGTGTGTGTGTGTTTTTAACTTTTCTAAAGTTTTTGGACCATACATATATTTTTTGCACTTTAGTTTTTAAGGTTTTTCTTTTATTTTTTAATTATATAAAATAAAAAATCTGTCTTTTTAATTTCAAATTTTATTTTTTTAAGTTTTTAATTTATCAAAAAAAAATTCAATTATATTTTTGTTCTAAATATTTAAAAATAGTGTTATTTAACTACAATGATTTTCTATGTATTAAAAAATGGTAAAAACTGTGTTAGAAATGATATTTTCCACTATATTTAAAAACGTATGGAACCATAAATTAATTGAGAAGAAAAATCATATTTTCAAAAATGTAAATGGTAAAAAATATTTTTAAGATTGAAAGAAGCATGGAAAAATGAATAAAAACACTGTTGAAAAAAAAAATGAAAATAGATGAAAAAAAAGCATTTAAAAAAAAAGTGGAAGCATTATGTATCAGAAAATTTAAAATATTAAAAAACCACCTGGGGGTGCGACTGGTAGCACCATTTTTAAAAATGGGGTAAAAATATTGACCCCCAAAAAATCAAGAGCTATGTAGAGTTCTTGTTAAGTTGGTAACTATGTTGGTTAAATTCCTTTAGATTCCAGGATATTTAGTTACTGAATTTTTTCTTATGCATGAACTATATAAAATGTGGAAAATAGAGAACATTAAAATACAATCACATATCATCCACAAAATAACAAAATGATTTTCTCTAGGAAACCAATACGGGTGAAAACCCATCTAGAAGGTGAGGTTTCTCTTGTATCTTTTCTCTAGTATGGAAATAATGCAAGTACAAAGTAGAAGGCACTCCCTATGGAGTTACCTGAGACCCTGTGTCCTATTAAGATTCTATAGAACATTAACCCCCTCTTTCATGGTCTCTAATTTCCCACTCCCATTTGTTCTTCTCTACTATGGAACAAAATACAATAACATAGAATGGAACCCCTTCTCCTCCTAGTGGCTTAGTATTTAACATCACCTCATAGTGGTCTAAGGTTAGGGTATTCACTTTCTCAACCATTAATTGTGATAAACATTTGGAACTTCTAGAATCTTCTTCAAATTTCTCACATGGCTAGCCCCATATGCATGAATAATGGGGGCTAATGTGGCATCCTCTCATACCATAGTGGTCAACACGATAGGTCAATTTGCAGGAGACATAACTTTTTCATACGAACTCTCATTGATTAATGGTGTGCATCATTTGAAAGGTATTGAAGTGTAGAGCATCGTTAAGGTGGTGTGCACAACTTTCGGATACCAAAACCCACAAAAAAATCCATTCAATGCCTCAAAATGGATCTAGAAGGTTCCAGACCCTAATTTTCCAAATTGTAATCTACCACTAAAATGACCCCACAGTCTTATTCCTCCAATTTTTTCCACTCTAAAAGAATCAATATAGATGAAAAATAATATAATGATCCAATATGAATCATACCTCTCATTTAGGGAGGCTTCTCGTCTCGAAAATATTTACTAAATGAGGTGAGGAAATTTTTCCTCTACCTTCTCCCTAGAGTACCACTTTTTTTTTCCTAAAATTTTTCCTTTCAACCTAATCTGCCAAAGGTCATGTTGCCCATGTATTATATTTCTGGACCTCTTCTTCAAAACTTTGTCCTCTTCTAACTATGCCTAATCATCTGGTTCTAATTCCTCTATGGAAGGTAAGACCTACTTCTTCTCCTAGTCCAGCATGGAAGGCTCATAGAGTTTTAGATTCTCCACATTCACTATTGAGTAAATATGCATGTATGGGGGCAGGATGATTCTGTAGGTGTTATCTCCCACCTTTCCCACTACTTGAAAATGACCATACTACAAAGCCTTGATCTTCTTACCGGGACCTTATAGTGTTTCATTATTCAGTTTTAACCATACTCTGTCTCCCACTCAAAATGTTATCTCTATTCTGTGTTGGCCATGTATAGCCTTATACTTTTCCTATGACTTCTTCAACGTTTCATGTACTTGCAAATGGATCTACTTGATCTTCTCAACATTTTTTTTTCTGTTAATGCATCTCCTCTGATGTCCTCCCTCACTCCCCCTTGTTGTCCATATAAAACATCTAAGGGTGAAGGTGTAAAATACCCAAAGCAAGTTTCAAAAGGTGACTTACGAGTAGAAGTGTAGAATACTATGTTATAAGAGAGTTGTATATAGATTATATTTTCATCCTAGGTATTTGGATGCCTCTCATTGTAAACCATCAAAAGATACACCAAATTCCTATTAACTACTTCTATTTTCCCTATGGATCAAATATTGTATACCTCTTGAGCTTATTGTCCATCTTCTCCCAAACTGTAGTCTATAAGGAACTAATAAATATAGTTCCCCTATGTGAGATGATGCTCATTGATATCACAAACTGAACTGAGACCTATTCAAAGAAAAAGTTTCTTTCTTCATGTCCCTTGATGGTCTTTCTATAATACATGAGAATGAAAAAAAAATTAAACCTATCAACTACCACAAATAAATACTCATGTCCCTTCTGTGTGGTTAGTAAACGACCCATAAAATCCATGGAAGTGATTTCCCAAGGTATAGTGGGTATCGGTAAGGGATGGGATAGACCTTGCTTCTTGTTATTGGGTTTGTTGGTACAACAAAGTATACATAATCTAATATAGTGTGCTACATATTTTTTCATTATGGTCCAGTACACGTACCTCTTTAAGTTGGGGACTATATTCCCAACACCAAAATGTCATGCAACCTTGGAGGTGTGAGCCTCTTTCATAAGTTGCAATCATTCACCTTTAGGAATACAAATCTTGTCAAGATTGTAGAGTAGACCATTCTAGAAATGATAGCTATCCTTGTTGTCACCTTATTCTATACGAATTTGGATGGAAAATATGGAAAATATGTTTTTCTTCACCATGGAAAATATGGAAGCATATTTTTCTTCACCATGGTGATCACATGGTCACTTTTACCCTTGTGTTATATGGTTAGTTCATAAATATCCTTTAATGTGGTGATGTACTTACTTGAATTGAAGCCTCTTGTAAATTTGTAATTATTCTTTTATTTTATTTTGTTTTTTTGGCAGTAAATTTGTAATTATTCTTTTATTTTATTTTGTATTTTTGGCAAAGGTAGCCCATCAAAAGAATGAATATTGTAGTGAAAAGGAAATGGGAGATGAAGGAGAATTGGGGATAATAGTGAAATAAATCAAAGCTTGAAAAGGGAAACCTACTCAAAGTTTGGTGGGTGATCAGGGGATCAAATTTTGCTCAAAATTTTGAAGTGCTCGGAATCGCTTCAAATCGAACAAGAGCGTAGGCCTCGTCGTTACGAACCCAACGCAACTTGTTTGGGTTCAAACAGACATCGAGAGCGAGATATATCGCGTTCTGTTCAAAATGACAAACAGACAAAAAAAGGGGTGTTGATTGTACAGTCCGTACAGTCCGTACGGATGCTGACGTGGCAGGCCGTACGACACGTGGCAGGCAGCTATTTTCATAGTTGGCAGGTGACATGGCTTATTTGCGGCTAATGGAATGGTGACACATGGCCCAATCAATGGTCGCCACGTGTCCCCTATTTATTGGTTTAAAATTTATTTGGAGTCCACCGGAATCGACCTTGTGACCTCCACTTGCATGCAAAGCTTTGGAAAAGACCACCAACCAACGCGCCACCATAGTGTTTCTTAACACTATATGGTGTGCATTACATTTGAATTGAAATAATGTATGTATGGGTGGGGGGTCGGGCTGGGGCCTAGCCCCAACCTGTGGTTATGTGTATTGTAATATGGCCACGGTTTAAACCCTTTGCGTGCACATTTAAAACTATACCCCGGTCACATGATGAGTTGTAATATGACCACAGGCGTGGGCATATGTTTTAACATAGCCCTGTTGCTATGGCCGTGGTCACATGTTTGTTGCCATATGACCATTGGACGCACGCGCGGGTACACGTTGGTTTGAATTCGGTTCAACGGTGATGCAGGAGCATCTCAAGTGAGCTAGTGTGAAGACAATCGGACAGCTGGAAAAGCGCCCAGCACAAATTTTGAAATATCTTGAACCATTAATGAAACATCAAGTGGAAGCTCACTTGTATAATGTAAATGGACCTTGAGCGATTTTCTCTCGTCCTTAGTAGGTAGAAGGCACTTATAGTAGTTAATGCAAGTAGGTAGAATTGAATGTGTAGATTAGACAGTTTTAGAGCGCAAGAGGGAAACGGGATATAGACACCCTCATTGTGTATTGTAACATAAGGAGCATGATTATGAGAGCGTGAAGAATATAGAAGAGAAGCAGAGAGCTGTGTAGCAGACTCCATGTACAAACATTCTGAATTAATACAAGAAAGTTGTGATTCAGACTCATGGTGTTCATATATTCTCTGTGTATGCATCTTTGAATGTTATTCTCATGAATGTTTTTACTCTTTCTGTCATGCAATTTCTTTTATGCTATGTATGAATGATTTCTTGTTGAATGTTTGAAATCTGAGAGGAAAGGGAAAAGGAATGAGTTTCAATTGTTTCTCTATCTGAGTAAGAGTTTCTGCAAGGAGTGCAGTTGAATTGTTTGCAAGGAGTGTGTCGACAAGGTGTTGAGAGGTTTGTCTCTGAAAGCTCAGGAGAGAAAGATTTTGTTCTCATTTCTATAGAAGTGTAGTTTGGCACAGGAGCCGTGCAGGGAGTGTGCAGGCTGAGCGAACTCTCAGGGTTGTGGACCTGAGTGAAGCATTGAGAGACTGTTGCTGCAGGCGTGTGCAAAGTCGAAGGATTCCAACACTTGGAAGTGGTTGAAAGTCTTCCGCAAGGAGTGCGTGCAAGGTTTTTTTCTAAAAGACTCGGAGTTGGGAAAGTTCAGAAGGATTTGAACCTTCGTAGGAGAGAAGGAAGGCATAGCAACGTCGGACCACAGGAGGACGAGTTCTCAGAGGAAGGACGGGCGGTCGAAATTCTCTGAAGCGAATTTGTGAAGTCCCGTGGGCTGTTAGATCTCACGGAGGAGCAAGGAAGATACGGCAAGTATTCCAGAAAGGTTCTAAGCTCAGGAGGAGTAGGACCATAGATCCAAGCCTCAAGGGCCGTCGGATTTACACGTGGATACTTGTATCGGGGTTTCGTGGGTTGAAGTTTTAAAAATCTAGCAACGGGAATCGTGATATCACGAAACGCAAATTCCCGAATGCTAAGAGGACGGTGTGGGGCCACAAGAGTCAGTGAAGTGGACAGGTGGCGCATTACTTACACGTAGTCAAACTCCGTTGACCGTTTCAGAGTTTCGTGGAGTGAAGTTTTGAAATCATTGCATAAGGATTCACGATATTGCGAAGTTCGAAGTCCCGATGGAGTAAAGGGGTGTTGAAAAGTCAACCTTGTGAGCATGTTAGAATTTTGGAACATCGGGTTTCGGGAATCGCAGGAGCAAGTTGTTGGATACCGCAACCGTCGAAATCGCGATAACGCGAAATCCTGAAAGAGAACAGGACGGGTCAGCATTGATGGGTTTCGGGTTTCAGAGATCTGAAAGACAAGCGCATGACCAATGAATTCGTGAAAGTGTGAAGTCCGATTTCCCGAAGTAAAAAGGGGGAATTTCTGAAGTTAAGTGTGGGTGCAGATTTCCCGAAAGGGAAATAGAAGAGCCATTTCAAAGCTCTTTGGGCCAGTGGTAAAGAAAAGATCCCATGTTGACGTGGACCTTCCAACCTGCGGGTTGTGGAGGGAGCGTGCGTCATCATTTCTGGTATCAGAGCCCAGAAAGGTTCTTTGCTTTCTGTAGCAGAGAAAAGAGATTACACCATGCCACCAAGGAGAAGGGACAAGCAAACACCCAATCCACCAAAGGATAGGGAAATGCAGAGAAGAAGAGGTAGGCAGATGACTGATCCATCCATGGAGAAAGAAATGCATGATCTATGAGCTAGACTCGAAGACATGGAGACGGCACAAAGACGCATAGTCAGTGCGGGGGATCTTAGTGATTCCGAAAGAGAAGTTGAAGTTGAACGTGAAGAAGAAGTTGCAGCCGAAGATGCAGCAAACGAACGGTTGATTAAGGCTATTGCAAGAATGGGTGCAAGAGCAAAAATGTACATTCTAGTTTATGAGGGAAACCTGGATGCAGAGGAGCTTCTAGACTGGATTAGAGCTCTAGACACATACTTTGACTATGAAGAGGTCGAAGAAGACAAGAAAGTCAAGCATGTTGTCACTAGATAGAAAGGGCATGCAGCATTGTGGTGGGATGAACTACAAGCTGACAGATGTTGGAAGGGTAAGCAGAAGATCCAGAGCTGGGATAGAATGATCGCGAAGATGAAAGAGAAATTCATCCCTAGGGATTACCAGATTACTCTGTTCAGGAGGATGCAGAACCTGAGACAAAAGCTGATGACAGTGAAATAATACACTGAAGAATTCTACAAGCTGAACATCAGGGCAGTTCATCGGGAAAGCAATGATGAAAAATTTGCAAGATACATGAATGGTATGAGATATGACATTCAGGATGAGATGAGCATGGTAACCATCCGAAAAGTGGAAGATGCTTATCAGATGGCTCTAAAGGCTGAAGAGAAGCTGAGTCGAAAACAGGGTCAAAGAGGCCGAGGTAGAAGTCATCCCAGAGGCAAATCAGTTGCCCAGGACAAATATCATAAGCCCAAAGAAGACTGGAAGAAGCCTCATACTCGAACTGAAAGAGGTGGAACCTCACAGCGAGGGCAACATACTAAACAGAGAGGAGATTATGCTGACAATAACACTTTTCCTCGTACTAGAGGTAGAGGAAGAGGAAGAGGTGGATTAATAACATGCTTCACATGTGGAAAGAATAGGCACAAGTCTTATGAGTGTCCAGATAAAAAGAAGGAGAGTGGAGAAGATAACATCGCCGAATAACAGAGGCAAGATGTTGAGGCAGAAGATGCTGAAGGCGAAAGATCGTTGATGATGCGAAAAGTTATTTTGACACCAGAGAAGGAGGTGGAGAGTTCAGTCCAAAGGACCATACTTTTCAGGACTGCTTGCAAGACCAAGGATAGGGTGTGCAAGGTCATTGTGGACAGTGGTAGCATAGATAATCTCGTTTCTACAAAAATGGTAGAAAAGATGGAGCTGGAGACGATTGATCATCCAAGCCCATATAGAGTTTCGTAGCTACAGAAAGGACACCAGGTAACTGTCACTAAACAATGTTTGGTTGAGTTTAAGATAGGAGGATATAATGATAAAATATTATGTGATGTTATTCCTATGGATGTTTGTCATCTATTGTTGGGTAGACCATGGCAATATGACAGAAATGTGATTCATGATGGGAGAATGAACACATACACCCTAGAGAAGAATGGGAGGACTCACATGTTGCTTCCAATCAAGGATAAGGAGGTGAAACCGGAAGTAAGAAACGTTGTACTTCTCATGAGTGAGAAGGAACTTCTTACAGAGGTTAAGAAGAAGGAAGAACCGCAATTCATTATGGTCAGGAAACCAAAGATTGTTTTGACCAGCACAAGGGTGGATGATTTACCAGAAGAAGTTCAGGAACTGCTGGAAGAGTTCGCTGACATAGTAGTGGACGAATTACCTCGTTCGTTGCCACCGATTAGAAGTGTGAGTCATCACATTGATCTCATACCAGGGGCCAGTTTTCCAAACAAAGCCGCGTATAGATTGATGTCACAAGAGAATGAAGAGGTTAAGAGGCAAGTCCAGGATTTGTTGGACAAAGGGTTGGTCAGGGAAAGCTTGAGTCCATGTGTTATTCCGACAGTACTCAGTCCGAAGAAAGATGGAGGCTGGAGGATGTGTACTGACTCGAGGGGATTAACAAGATAACCATCAGGTACAGATTTCCATTGCCGAGGATGGATGATCTGATGGATTTCTTGAGTGGAGCAAAGTATTTTTCGAAGATTGATTTGAAAAGCGGTTATCATCAAATCTGCATGAGAGAGGATGATGAATGGAAGAAAACATTCAAAACCAACGAGGGGTTGTATGAATGGCTTGTTATGCCATTTGGCTTAACAAATGCGTCGAGTACCTTCATGAGGTTGATGAATGAAGTCCTAAGGGAGTTCATCGAAAAATTTGTTATCGTGTATTTGTATGACATACTGGTTTTCAGTAAAACAGTGGCAGAGCATCTGAAGCATTTGGCTACAGTGATGCAGAAATTACAGCAGGAGAAGTTGTTGATAAACATGAAGAAATCCTCATTCATGAAGACGGAGCTCATTTACTTGGGATTTGTTATTTCTGCAGATGAGTTGAGGATGGACCCAGATAAGGTGGAGGTAATCAAGAATTGGCCATCACCGAAGAATTTTTTTGAGGTGAGAAGTTTTCACGGATTGGCTAGTTTCTACTGAAAATTCATCAGGAATTTCAGTGGAATTAGTGCACCAATGATGGATACAGTGAAGAAGAGACACGAGTCTTTTCACTGGACAGAAGAAGCTGAGAAAAGTTTCAATCTGTTGAAGAGGAAGATCACGGAACAACCAGTTTTGGTGTTACCGGATTTCCGAAAAACATTTCAAGTGAAATGCGATGCAAGTGGATTTGCAATTGGGGCAGTCTTGAGTCAGGAAGACAGGCCGATAGCATAATTCAGTGAGAATCTGAATGAAGCGAAAGTGAAATACTCCACTTACGATAAGGAGTTTTATTCTATCATTCAAGCATTGAAGAAATGGAGGCATTACTTGATCCCGAAAGAGTTTGTCCTATACAGTGACAATCAGGCATTGCAGTTTGTGACTCAACAGGAAAAGTTGAATCAGAGACATGTCAAATGGGTTGAGTATATGCAAAATTTTACTTTTGTGATTAAGCATATTTAGGGTATTACTAACAAAGTGGCTGATGCTTTGAGCAGGAAGTGTTTGTTGTTGTAGGAGTTCAGAGTCAGAACGTTGGGTTTTGATGATCTCAGGAACATGTACGCCGATGATCAGGATTTTAAGGAGGCGTATGAAGCAGCTGAGAATCCAATTCTCAGGGATAGAAGCCAGTGGTTAGAATACATGATCCAGGAAGGATTGTTATTTAAAGGTAATCAACTGTGTATTCCGAAATGCTCCATGAGGGAGAACTTGCTAAAGGAGAAACACAGTGGAGAATTGGCAGGGCACTTTGGTCACAACAAGACGTTCGCAAAGTTGAATGAGTCATATTTTTGGCCGGGAATGTGAGAAGACGTCAAGAGATTCGTGGACAGATGCAGAATTTGCCAGCATTCGAAGGGAAGGAAGCAAAATGTAGGGTTTTATCAACCATTTCCCATACCCGAGAGGCCATGGGATGCAGTCAGCATGGATTTCATATTGGGGTTGCCAAGAACACAAAGAGGTTTTGACTCAATGTTTGTGGTGGTGGATAGATTTTCCAAGATGGCACACTTCATTCCATGTCAGAAGACCAGTGACGCAACTCACATTGCGAGTCTATTTTTCAAAGAAGTCATTCAACTTCATGGCTTACCAAGGAGCATAGTTTCGGATCAAGACACTAAATTCATAGGGCACTTTTGGAGGACCTTATGGAAGAAGCTGGGAACTAACTTGTCATTTAGTTTGGCTTATCATCCTCAGATGGATGGATAGACAGAAGTGGTGAACAGAAGTCTGGGAGACTTGCTGAGAATCCTGGTGACAGAACACCACATCCAGTGGGACAACATATTACCACAGGCAGAATTTGCTTATAACGACTCGGTTAACAGAAGCACAGGACAGAGTCCATTTCATATTGTCTATGTCATACAGCCGAGGGGAATTTTTGATCTGAGGGATTCAGAAAAGAATGCAACTAGGAGCGCTAGTGCAGAAGATTTTGCAGAGGCGATGAGGGAACTTCACAGCCAGGTGAAGCAGCGACTGTTGAATTCGAGCCAAGAATATAAGCATAGAGCCGATCAGCACAAGAGACAACTTCAATTCGAGGTTGGTGATTTGATTCTGGCACATTTAAGGAAAGAAAGGTTCCCGAGAGGAACATATAATAAGATGAATATGAAGAAAATCGGACCATGTAAAGTCTTGAATAAATTTGGGGCGAATGCTTACGAGATTGAATTACCCGATGGGATCAGAATTTCTCCGATATTCAATATCTCATATTTTTACCCATATAAAGCTGAGGAAGTAGGAATAGGAAATAAGTAGCCAGTGATCCAGTGGACAAGGCAGATGCTAGTTGCAGAAAATCCGCAGATGGAATGCATACTGAACAAAAGAGTAAGCAAGAAGACTAGGCGAAAACAATATTTTGAGTATTTGTTCAAGTGGAAGGGCCATCCTGTTGAATATGCCAGCTGGGAGAATGAAGCAGAGATCCAGAAGCATGGACACATCGTGCGTGAGCTCATGGACAGGAGCCCATGAAAATTTTCAAGCGGGGGAGTATGATGCAGGAGCATCTCAAGTGAGCCAGCGCGGAGACAATCAGACAGCTGGAAAAGCGCCCAGCACAAATTTTGAAATATCTTGAACCATTAATGAAACATCAAGTGGAAGCGCACTTGTATAATGTAAATGGACCTTGAGCGATTTGTTCTCGTCCTTAGTAGGTAGAAGGAATTTATAGTAGTTAATGCAAGTAGGTAGAATTGAATGTGTAGATTAGACAGTTTTAGAGCGCAAGAGGGAAATGGGATATAGACACCCTCATTGTGTATTGTAACATAAGGAGCATGATTATGAGAGCATGAAGAATATATAAGAGAAGCAGAGAGATGTGTAGCAGACTCCATGTACAAACGTTCTGAATTAATACAAGAAAGTTGTGATTCAGACTCATGGTGTTCATACATTCTCTGTGTATGCATCTTTGAATGTTATGCTCATGAATGCTTTTCCTCTTTCTGTCATGCAATTTCTTTTATGCTATGTATGAATGATTTCTTGTTGAATGTTTGAAATCCGAGAGGAAAGGGAAAAGGAATGAGTTTCAATTGTTTTTCTATCTGAGTAAGAGTTCCTGCAAGGAGTGCAGTTGAATTGTCCGCAAGGAGTGCGTCGACAAGGTGTTCAGAGGTTTGTCTCTGAAAGCTCAGGAGAGAAAGCTTTTGTTCTCATTTCCACAGAAGTGTAGTTTGGCACAGGAGTCGTGCAGGGAGTGCGTAGGCTGAGCAAAGTCTCAGGGTTGTGGACATGAGTGAAGCATTGAGAGACTGTTGTTGCAGGCATGCGCAGAGTCGAAGGATTCCAACACTTGGAAGTGCTTGAAAGTCTGCCGCAAGGAGTGCATGCAAGGGTTTTTTCTAAAAGACTCGGAGTTGGGAAAGTTCAGAAGGATTTGAACCTTCGTAGGAGCGAAGGAAGGCATAGCGACGTTGGACCACAGGAGGACGAGTTCTCAAAGGAAGGACGGGCGGTCAGAATTCTCTGAAGCGAATTCACGAAGTCACGTGGGCCGTTAGATCTCACGGAGGAGCAAGGAAGATACGGCGAGTATTCTAGAAAGGTTCTAAGCTCAGGAGGAGTAGGACCATAGATCCAAGCCTCAAGGGTCGTCGAATTTACATGTGGATACCTGTATCAGGGTTTTGTGGGTTGAAGTTCCAAAAATCTAGCAACGGGAATCGCGATATCACGAAACACGAATTCCCAAAGGCTAAGAGGACGGTGTGGGGCCACAAGAGTCATCTAAGCGGACAAGCGGTGCATTACTGACACGGAGTCAAACTCCACTGACTTTTTTGGAGTTTCATGGAGTGAAGTTCCGAACTCATTGCATAAGGATTCGTGATATCATGAAGTCTGAAGTCCCGATGGAGTAAAGGGGCGTTGAAAAGTCAACCTTGTGAGCGTGTCGGAATTTCGGAACATCGGGTTTTGGGAATCGCGGGAGCAAGTTGTTGGATACCGTGACCACCGAAATCGCAATAACATGAAATCCTGAAAGAGAAGAGGACGGGTCAGCATTGACGGGTTTCGCGTTTCGGAGATCTAAAAGACAAGCGCGTGACCAATGGATTCGTGAAAGTGAGAAGTCCAATTTCCCGAAGTAAAAAGGGGGAATTTCTGAAGTTAAGTGTGGGTGCAGATTTCTTGAAAGGGAAATAGAAGAGCCATTTCAAATCTCTTCAAGCCAGTGGTAAAGAAAAGATCTTGTGTTGACGTGGACCTTCCGACCTACGGGTTGTGGAGGGAGCATGCGTCATCAAACGGTTATGGCCTTTACTTTTAAACACGCGGTCATATGGGTCATATGACCTTGCCCTTGGTGGTTAGGGGCTAGGTGCGCCCATAATCATCCTACGGTTTGCACGGTTCACGCGGTTGCGCCTGGTGCCAAGTTTTTACGCTTCAAATTGCGTGTGGGCTAGGTTGAGCCAACAAGGGTGTGTTTTGTAGATGCATAGACAACAAGCTTGAAGGGGGGACTTCCAGGAAGCCTATCTTCTTCAATTTTTGGCCAAACGAGGTGCCGAAAAATCCCAGCTAGGGGTTTTTGGATGTTCTGAAGCCATTGGAGCAGTCTATTTGGCATTTTGAGCATTGTAAAGCACATTTTTTAGCACTTTGAGAGAATAATACAAATGATCCATTGGAAGTTGGACCATAAGATGTAGCCCAAGAGAGGGGTGAACTCCTTTATCATTTGTTGTGTTATGTGTTTTTTGTTCACTGATTTTGCTGTTGTTTATATGCATATTGAATGAGTAAATCCTATTAAATTTTTGTTGCAAAGTTGATCCATTTGCATTTTAACACATAAATTTTACTTGCAAATATATTCAAGAATACAAGTCTTCTTTAATTTTTAGATCAGTGGGTGAAGGAGTTATGGAGCTTATCTACATTGAGTGAAGAGTGTATCTAAGACATGGCCATCTGCAACTTGTATTGTTAGCACATAACTTTATACACAAATGCTAGTGATTTTCATCACTCTATGGTTTTATCTACATAATAAATTGTTTAATGGAGAAACCCATCCCAACAACTCTCAATTTTCCACCATTGAATGAACTTGGAGAAGGGAAATCAATGGTCCTCAATCTTGAGATGTTGAAGAAGTTTTTAAATTTGTTTCTCTCTCTCTCGTAATAATTTTCTCTCTCGTGGGGGTAAATTTCATTTGTTTGGCATGTATTCTAAAGTGTTCACACATTGAATGATTTTCTAGGCATATTTAAATAGGAGAGGGTCACTTTCTCTTTTGTTGGGTCTCTTTCATTCATACATGGTTATCCTCTCGTTTGTTGGGACATTTCCTAAGAATTAAGAATCTCAATCGACCAGCTCGTCAATGTCAATCTATATTTTGTTTCAAGTTCATATTGGCAGAGGAGGCAGACTTGGCTCTTAGGAAGAAATGGAGTATAGATTCCACCCCAATTATTCTCAAAAAATGGTCTCCCTTGTTTGATGCCAACATGGAAAGAATGGATGTTGCGCCTATTTGGGCTAGGCTCCCGGGACTTCCTATGGAGTTTTGGACCAAAAAAACCTTTGCGGAGCTCAAGAATTTTTGGGGGACCTATTTCAACACGAATATATCCTTTCTGATGGTGGTAGCTAGGATCTTGGTGTCTCTGAATACTTGGGAGAGACTGATTGAAGAACTTAAATTAGTTTCAAGGGAAAAGTCATTTAAACAAAAGATGGATTACGAGGGTGTCCAGTTACGCTACCAAAAATGCCACCAATATGGCCATAATGCAAGTCAGTGTGGTCTTCCTATCCAGTAGAGATAAGAGGGGTCGAGGGTTGCTCATCTAGAAAACATATGGTCTTGCAAAGAGAAGATTTCTCAAATAATTCAATGTAAGGATAAGTAAAATCCCAAAATCATCCCTCTCGAGGTCAAGTGGGAGGTGATCTTACATCAGGTCAATCCTCTCCCATTACCGAAGGTGGATTTGAGATCTTCTCCTAACCTGGGAAGCCTTCAAGCTCTAGTAGTGCAAGACGAACATCTCGCACAAGGTAATATTTTGACTCTGCCTTCCTCTATTAATTTTTTAATAAACTATTTATTTCTACTTGGCGAAGAGTGGATGGGATATTCCCTGGAAAAATTGGCTTTCCCTTTTGAGGGTTTTAATTCTTTTTAGACGGGGTAAAATTCTTCATTTTCTCTTTGTTCCTTTGTTCCCCCCTCAACTGTCTCATCTTTGATAAAGATTTGTGAGGATCCCAAATCATCTATGGATTTAGAGGAGGAGGCCATCACCTATCAATTGAGGATCCAATCTATACCCTCTCCCTCCAACCTGTGCCCAAATAGGGTGGAATGGCTTGGTACAAATCCTAGACCGATCACAGGGGTTTCGAAGTGGGGAAAAAATATTTTATCTCAAAATCCCAGAAATAGGCTCTGGTAGATCTTGTTGTCTGTAAATAGTTATCAATAAAGGGGGTTCTTATAGTATCGAAATACCTAGGAGGGTTTCCCCCACAAAGTTTCTCTCTTTCAATTGTAGGTTTGTGGCTATCTTGTCCAAAAAATATGCCCTCAAAAGGATGATTGAGTCAAATCATCTAGACAACATTTTCCTACAAGAGACTTTGGGAAAGAGTTCAAAAGTTTCTTCTGTATTAGAAAATTTAGTAAAAAGATGGATTTTGTTTGTATGGGTGCTCGAGGACGCTCGGGGTGGTTGGCACTTATATGGAATAACAGAACAAAAAAATGATCAATACTATGGGATTTTATTCTTGACTAGGAGAAGTGCTTCAGGGATGCGGTTCATGGTAATAAATATATACAGGCCATACTCTGAGAGAGTTGTTCTGGGAAACCTTTATGAACAAGTATATGTTCAACTTAGATACCCTAATTTGGGGGGGAGACTTTAACTTTTCGATAGGTTCAACCGAGGTGTGGGGACCTCATGCCAGACCTGATTCCTTATCATATTCTTTTCTACAACTTTTTGAAGGAAGAGGGATTTCAGATAGTTCCCACACAAGATTATGCCCCACATGGAGAAATAATAGAGTTGGGGATGAGAGGATAAAAAAATGATTGGATCGCTATTTGGTCTCAGATAAAGTTTTGGATGGTAATTTATATATGAGATAATGGGTGGGTACTCTGGGGTTTCATACCATTATCCAATTTTTCTTAAGGTGGAAAAAGGGATGTGAAAGCCTGTCAGTTCATTCAAATTCAATCTGGAATGGATTAAAGAGGGAATTTTCAATGATCTTATGAAGGTGCAGTGGAATCCCTTTGATCTGGATTTAGGAGTAGCAACAACTATTCAATTTTTTGCCAATTTTAAATAAGGTGAAGAGAGTTACAAAAGAGTGGGAAAGTCAAAAGTGTTCCTGGGATGAAAAGGAGCTAATGGATACAGAATCAGCCCTAAAATCCATTTATGAGTCACCATATGGAGGCTATGAAACTAGGGAATCCAAAGATAGGTTGATTCAACTGGAACAAAAGAAGAGGAAACTTTTGGACGACAAGGAAGCAACTTGGAGACTTAAAAGTCAAGCTATTTGGCTTGAGAAAGGAGACGAAACTACAAAGTTCTTTTAGGCATATTATAAAGGTAGAAAGATGTCAAATACCATCTGGATCCTTAAATATAATCATGGGAGGTAGGTCTTTTATTTTGAATGGATAGCTCATCTAGGAAAACGTTACTTCCATTCTCTTTTCAAGGAAGATAATCAATATTCAATTGCAGAAATTGTTAGGGTGGAAGGATTTTTTCCACACTTTATTGGAGAAGAGGAAAACATGAGCCTCATGGAAGAAGTCTCATAAGAGGAGCTCAAGGACGTCCTAATCATATTTAAAAATGACAATATCCTAGGACCAGATGTTTGGTCAGTTGATCTTTTCGCAAGTTGTTATGATTTGATTGGGGAAGATATTTTAAAGGTTGTGGAGGAATCAAGGAAAGCATGGAATATCTATGCTCCTCTCAACACCACTTTTATATCCCTAATACCAAAATCAAATGATCCACAATATTTTAATGAATTTCATCCAATATTTCTCTACAACTGCATCTATAAAGTGGTGGAAACATCATTGCCAGGAGGTTGAAACCTATTCTCTCGGAGTCAATTTCAAAAGAGTAGTTTGGTTTCCTAGAAGGAAGGCATATTATTGAAGCCATTGGCATGGCACATGAAGGTCGTATAAAGACAAGAAAACAAAAAGGGTCGGTGGTAAAAATCAATCTATCAAAGGCCTATGATCGGGTGAGCTAGCTCTATATCCGACTGTTGCTAACACACTTGGGGTTTGAAGTCCCTTTTATAAACTGGGTTATGAGTTGTATTACTTCTACCACTTTTGTTGTCTTAATAAATAGAGTAGCTTCCACATTTTTTCATGCAGGGAGAGGGTTAAAGAAGGGATGTCCTCTCTCCCCATTGTTTTTCCTCTTAGTGGTTGAAAGTATTGGTAGATTATTGTTAGATGCAAAAGTACACAGCCTTTTTTGAGTATATCTATTTCCCCTACTTTATATATATCACATACTCTTTTTGTATATGATTTTCTTTTGTTTTGTGATGGACATATGGGAGATGTTGAATCTCTCTCAACCATTTTGGGACGTTTCTCGAGGCTGTTAAGAATGAAAATCAATGAATGGAAAATTAATTTATCGGTCAATTATATGATGGAGGAAGAGCTAAATATTTTTATATGTTTCTTCCCTTTTGAGGTCAAGGATATAGACTTAGGTATAAAGTATTTGGGATTTCAATTTAAGCCAAATAGTTATCTAAAATCCGACTGGGTCTGGTTGATAGAAAACTTGGATAAGAGATTAAAGGTATGGAGCTTCAAATGGTTGTACTTGAGAATATTGGATTTCTATTGGATTTCTTTATCTTGGATCCCTAAGGGGGTACTTGAGAATATTCACATATTATGCTTCAAATTCATGTGGGTTGGGTTACAATACAAAGTAATGCTCCCATGGGTAAAATGGGAAGTTTTTTCCATCCCAAACATCTTCTTGTTTTCTAGAGAACTTGTAGCAAAGTCTATGTGGAGACTGATTTCTATAACCAATTTATGGAAAAATGTAGTTACTCAAAAATACATTCACCGAGATTCAGTTTTGGAGTGGATTGGGAATCCACAAAAACAAATTGTTGTTTTCTCTATAATATGGAAGGCCATTATTTGTTCCTATTCTATGGTGGGGGTGGTTTAATATGGCAAGTAGGAAATAGTATTCAAGTTCATATCGGTTCGGATATGTAGCCTGGCAGTGAGGGGAAACATATTTTGCATCCCAAATTGATTCAAGAACTTCACACTCAAGGTCTCTACTATCTAAATCAAGTAGTTGACCTAGGGCATACCGAGCTATTTGGAGTCAAGAATGGTTTAGTCCATCCCATTTGGGTGTGGAAGGGGATCTTGCAATTCAATGGACTACTTTTACCCAGGATATAAAAATGGCACATATTAGAATAGTGGGAAGGGAGTATGAATTGATTTGGAAGCATGCACCACTAGGAGTATATACTCCAAAGATGGGATATATTCAATTAAATATTGTTCAGCATTTAAGAGACCCGAGTTGGTGGTGGAAAGACCTGTGGAAAGTCTGATGTCCTCTCAAATCCAGAATTCTTATGTGGTGCCTTATTGCAAAAAAAGTCGCAACATGGGACAAGATGAAGAGTTGACATATCGAGGGTTGGGGATGGTGAGCTCTATGCAAAGAAAGTGATGAGACCTCCTTACACCTCTTTTTAAATTTCTCTTTTGTAAAGAAGATATGGCAGGAAGCATCAACTGCGCTAGGGAAGTCCTACAATTGGGTTTCTCCCTCGATCTAACAGGTTGGAAAGAATTGTTGTCGGATGGCTCAAATATAAATATAAAGGCCTTATCCTTCATTCTCTACTTGGGGGTCTAGATTGTTAGAAACATAGTGATTTTCAAAGACAACCCCCTTAGGCCAAATATTGTAGTAGCACAAGGGCTCAATATCCTTTCTCATTTTCCAGAAGAAAAGGAAATACGGCTTCCAAGGATCCTACTAGAGGTTCGGATCAACTCAGGAAAGCCATGGGATTTCTTTGATGGAGCTTCACAAAACAATCTCCAATCTTGTGAGGGTGGAAGGGTGGCTTTATTTCATCTTTGCTTCTCAATTTTTCAAGTTAACAATAGGTTTAGGGAGGGGATCTAACAATTATGTTGAACTTATGTCTCTCAAGCTCTTTCTCCTCTTTGCTTTAGAAAAAAGAGTCTCCACACTTCATATTTTTGGGGACTCTATGTGTAGTATACCTAGGGAGGTAATATGGGGTACCTAGGGCCCCTAATGAGCTTTAGCTCCAATTACAATACTTCTTCACATATCATTACATTGCTTGAACCCCTTATATAGTGCTACCAACCACCTAAGAACATTCTAGAGGAACCTTCTAGAATCTAAAACCTTTTAGTAAGTCATCTTACATTTATTATGTTTATACTAATATATATAACTACCATAGTGGGCCTTATTTAATAATATAGTGTACCTAGTCCACATTACATTGAATGACCTCCACATTAAAAATATTGGTAATTAAAAATAAGGTAAAATTATTAAAAATATGTATGATTTTGTAAATAAAAAAACAAAAATGTAAGATTGAGAATTTCTAAGTTTGTCTCTCCATGAATATTTATTTAAAATTAGTTTACCTGATTTTACAAAGAAATATTTTCCTTAAATCAAAACGACATTGTTCGCACAGGAGTGTGAGAGAGACATCACCATTTCTGTTACGATATAATAGTGAATCGGTCAACGAACCCATAACATCTCACACAAACCTCTTCTTTATACGAAAAGGAACTTTCTGTAACACTTGCTAAAGCCTCTTACTATGATTAAAAAATTGCGAAGAATTGAAGTTTGTCATATTTTTAGGATTTTGCTTAGGTTAGTTTTAAATTTTTAAAAAGATTTAATTATGTTATATTATTTTAATTGTGAAAAGATTAGTTTGATGGATTAGTTGAGTACTGTAAATTACAAAAAAAAAAAGGTTATAAATTCGAATCCAAATTCAAATCCCCTATTTTTATAAATATTATTGAACTTCACTAAATGTCTTAATATATCAATTCTGACCAAATAATATTTTAGAAATTTGTTGAACTATCATTTCCTTCTTATAAAAGAATTTAAAAACTTAAACTCTGTTTTTTAGGATTAATATTTCTAATTGCATTCTTAAAAAAATAATAATAAAAATTCTATATCATATATTAAATTCATATTATCTATTAATTCTTAACCTTTCCTTATCTATATATTAAAAATGTGTCCAGTCCTCCAATATGTCTGAACAATGAAGTGAGCACATGACATGGCCAAGATCAATAGTTTCGGTTATCGAAAATGCAGTTTCAATTTCGTCTTTCATTCATCGTTATTTTGGTTTGAAAATGATCCTCTTGTTCGCCACTATCATTAAGATCAGAGGTCGCGCCATTTTCATTATCTTCTTACCTTGCTAAGTCAAAGATCATTCTCAACCATTTTAAATATTCGTTACCACTTTGTTTTCCAATTGAAAGGATGATTACTAGGAAAGCGATGTTTGCTAAGAATAAAGAATTAATAACACAACCACAACCATATTAATTTCAAAGTAGTTGGCGATCACTAAGAAGCTTATTATAAAATGTATTTTAATTGATATTTTTTTAAAAGGAATAAGTCAATTAGTGCACAAACTCACTTTTTAATTAAAAAAGATTAAATGCCATAAGAATTTTGTTAACTTAATTAAGGTACAAACGAGATGGTTTTCTTCATCATGGTGATCACATGGTCAACTTCATGCTGTGTTGCATAGTTAGTTCATGAAAATCCTCTAATGTGGTGATGTATTTACCTAGGTGATGTATTTACCTAGTTTGGTTTATGTTCATGTCATTTTGATTAAAAATTGAAGTTTGCATATTTATAATTATTCTTTTATTTTATTTTGTTTATTTCGCAAAGTGGAAAACTAACTATGTGATGGTTGATGTCCCAAAGGAAGCCCATTAAAAGAATGAAGGTTGTACTGAAAAGGCAATGGGAGATGAAGGAGAATTGGGGAGAGTAGTGAAAGAAATGAAACCTTGAAAAGGGAAATCTACTCGAATCTTGGTGGGTGAACGAGTCATGGAGCTTGTCTACATTTAGTGAAGAGTGTCTCTGAGACATGGCCATCTACAATTTGTACTGATAGTATCTAACTATACACAAATTCTATGTATAACTCACCATGTGTAATTATCTCCTTATCTTAATAAAATCTCCATTAGATGTTGAGATTCCAATATAAATATCTCTATGTGATTTGTGATTTTTATCACTGTGTGATTGTTGGTATGCATAATAATTTGTTTAATGGAGAAAATGCATCCCAACAAATCTCATTTTTCCATTATTGAATGATTCTAGAGAAGGGAAATCAACAGTCCTCAATCTGGAGTTGTAGAAGAAGTTTCTAAATTCGTTTCTCTCTCTCCTGTAATCAATTTTCTCTCTCGTGGGGGTAAATTTCATTTTTTTGGCATGTATTCTAAAATTTCCACACATTGAATGTTTTTCTAGGCATATTTAATTATCATAAGGTTGATTTATCTTTTGTTGGATGTATTTAATGCATACATGGTTATCCTCTCATTTGTTCGGCCATTTCCTAAGCATTAAGCATCCCAATCGACCAACTAGTCAATGCAACTTTGTTGGGTCATTTTTCTCTTTTTGGGGTGTCTTTTATTTTCCCATAAATCATTACTCAGCTCACCTCTATTTTTGATCTGTAAAGTGTCATGGATATTTCACTCGAATAGTTCATCACAACAAATCTGATAAATAAAACTGAAATCTACACTATGAAGGTTAAATTCCTTCATATTTCAGGATATTTGGTTACTGATTTTTTGCTTATGCATGAAATAGATAAATGGTGGAAAATAGAGAAGATTAAAATACAATCACATATCATCCAAAAAATAACACAATGATTTTCTCTGGGAAACCCATACGAATGAAAACCCAACTAGAAGGTGAGGTTTCTCTGCTCTCTTTTCTCTGGTATGGAAATATTGCAAGTACAAAGGAGAAGGAACTCCCTATGGAGTTACCTGAGACCTGTGTCTTGTTAGGATGTTATAGAACAATAACCCCCTCTTTTATGATCTCTAATTTCCCATTTCTAATTGTTCTTCTCTACTATGGAACAAAATACAATAACATAGAATGGAATCCCTTCTCCTCCTAGAGGCCCAATATTTAACAACACCTGATAGTGGTCTAAGGTTAGGTTATTGACTTCCTCAACCATTAATTATGATACAAATTTGGACCTTCTAGAATCTTCTTGAAATTCCTCATGTGGCTAGCCCCATATGCATGACTAACGGGGGTTGACGTGGCATGCTCTCATACCATGGTGATCAACACGATAGTTCAACTTGCAAGAGGCACAACTTTTTCATACGATCCCTTATTCACTCATGGTATGCACCATTTGAAAGGTCTCAAAGTGTAGAGTACCTTCAAGGAGGTATGCACAAATTTTGGACACCATAACCGAAAAAAATCCATTC
Organism: Picea engelmannii; assembly: GCA_009831015.1. Classification (NCBI taxonomy): domain Eukaryota; kingdom Viridiplantae; phylum Streptophyta; class Pinopsida; order Pinales; family Pinaceae; genus Picea; species Picea engelmannii. Next base: position 35,515 of record ML789854.1, on the reverse strand, counting down.
AATTCCTAAAAATGGCTTTGAAAGGTTTCAGACCCTAATTTTCCAAATTGGGACCTACCATTAAAATGACCATGCAAGATTATTCCTCCAAAACTTTCCACTCTAAAAGCATTGAGATAGATGAAAAATAATATAATGATCCAATCTGAATCATACTTCCCCATTTAGGGAGGCTTCTGGTCTCAAAAATATTTACTAAATGAGGCGATTAAAGTTTTCCTCTAACTTCTCCCTAAAGTACCACTTTTCTTTTCCTGAAAGTTTTCCTTTCAACCTAATATGCCAAAGATTATGTTGCCCTTGTCTCATATTTTTGGAACTCTTCTGCAAAACAATGTCCTCTTCCAACTCTGTCTAACCATATGGTGCTAATTATTCTATGGAAGGTAAGACCTAATCCTCCTCCTAGTCCAACATGGAAGGATCATGGAGTTTGATATTCTCCACATTCACTATTGAGTAAATGCGCATGTATGGGGATTGACCGATTCTATAGGCCTTATCTCCCACCTTTCCCAATTCCTAAAAAGGACCATACTGTAGAGCTTTGATATTCTTACCGGGACCTTCTAGTATTTCCTTATTCAGTTTTAACCATACTCTGTCTCCCACTCTAAATGTTATCTCTATTTTTTGTTGGTCATGTCTAGCCTTGTACTTTTCTCGTGACTTCTTTATCATTTCCTATACTTGCAAATGGATCTTCTTGATCTTCTCAAAAAAAAATTATTCTTTTAATGCATCTCTTGTGAGGTCCTCCCCCACTCCTCCTTGTTCTCCATATACAACATCTAAGGGTGAAGGTGGAAAATACCCAAAGAAAGTTTCAAAAGGTGGCTTACCAGTAAAAGTGTGGACTACTCTGTTATAAGAGTGTTGTATATAGATTAGTTTTTCATCCCACATCTTTGGATGCCTCTAATTGTAAACCCTCAAAAACTACACCAACGTCCTATTGACTACTTCTATCTTCGCATCTGTCTGTGGATCAAATGTTGTAGATCTCTTGAACATAGTATCCATCTTCTCCCAAAATGTAGTCTAGAAGGCACTAAGAAATCTAGTGTCTCTATCTGAGATTATTCTCCTTGGTATCCCAAAGTGCACCCAGACATGTTAAAAGAACAAGTTTTCTACCTCTCATCCCTTGATGGTCTTTCTATAAGACATGAGAATGAACATTTTTTTGAGCATATCAACTACCACAAATAAATAGCCATTTCCCTTCTTTGTGGTTGGTTAACCACCCACAAAATCCATGGAAGTTCTTTCCAAAGGTATAGTGGGTATTGATAAGGTATTGCATAGACCTTGCTTCTTGTTACTAGGTTTTTTGGTACAACAAAGTATACATTCCCTAATATATCATTCTACATCTTCTTGTAGTATGGGCCAGTACACATACCTCTATAATTTGGCTACTATATTCCCATCACAAAAATGTCATGCAACCTTGAAGGTGTGAGCATCTTTGATAAGTTGCAATTATTCTGCTTTAGGATTACAAATCTTGTCAAGCTTGTAGAGTAGACAATTCTGGAAATGATAGTTATCCTTTTTGTCACCTTATTCTATATGAATTTGGCCCTATATATGTTGAAACATCTCCTTTAAGTCCTCATCTTCTATGTATTCATCTTTGTATGCATTATGGGTAAAATGCTTCATGTGCATCAGAGTTCCCAAAGTTGTAATCTTGGATGTGGGTGGTAGTGAAAGCATGTCTTATAACTTGTTTTTCCTACCCTTCTTATACTTTATGAACAAATGAAATTTTTGTAAGAACCCCATCCATTTGTAGTGCATGGTTTTTTGTAACTTACTTTGGGCCTAAAAATACTGGAGTGTCTACTGATCTGTTTGGATGATGATCTCCTTTCCCATCAGATAGTGCTTCCACTTTTGACAACTTGTACCAAGGAATGTATTTCCTTATAATAGGTAGGGTATTTGAGGACCACCCCATGAAATACTTCATAATTATAGAAATCATGCCTTCCTCCCTGCATCAAGACTACTCCCATGGCATACCCACTTGCATTTGTCTCCACTTCGAAGGGATTCTGCAAGTTTGGTAGCACAATCACCAGTGCATGATTTATCTTTATTTTCTAGTTCATCATTTGAAGATATTATGTCAATACTTCCCCCATTGAAAATCTTTACTACCCACTATTATTGTGTGGAGTGGTGCATCTACTACTGAAAATGAAGCTATGAACTTTTGAAAGTATTGTGTTTCCCCAAAAAATATCCTAACGTTTGTGAAAATTGTATGAACTTACCATTTCATGATGGTATCCATATTGGAGAGATACATCTTGAGATCACCTCCACCAATCACATACCCCAGATACACCAAAGACTGCTGAGAAATATCACATTTCTTGAGATTGGCCATTCGATGGTGCTTCTTCAGGGTCTCTAACACCTGCATAAGATGTTATATTTTCTCCTCCCACGTAGAAATATAAACCAATATATCATCCAAATAGACAATAACAAATAAATCTAGAAAATTTCATAAAACACCATTTATTAGTCTCATAATGAAGTTGGTGTGTTGCATAAAATGAATGGAATAACAAACCACTCATACAACTCTTTCCTTTTATTCAAGGAAGTCTTCCAAGTATCTTCTTATTTGACTCATACCTGGTGATATCCTGATTTAAAATCTAGCTTAGTGAAGTACTTGGCATGCTGCAACTGGTCCAACAGATCATCAATCCTAGGCAGATAGTATCGATTCTTCAATGTAATCTTATTTAATTCCCTATAATCATTACACATTCTCCAAGTCCCATCCTTGGGAAAAATTATGATGGGTGACCCAAAAGGTGAGGTACTTGGTCGAATCACAACCTACTCCAACAATCGATGCAACTTATTCTTTACTTTGTTTACTTCTAGAATGGATTGTCTATACAATCCAATAGTCGGCAAGGGGGAGTCTGGAAATAATTGGATTTCATGCTCCAATTCCCCCTTAGGTTGTATCCCTTTAGGATCCTCGAACACTCCCCTTTATTTCTTTAGAAACTCCTCCAATTAATTTTTTTTCTCCTTAGTACACCCTTCCATGGATGTCTTTACTTTTTACAACTCTTCATCGGAATAATTTTCCCTCAGGAAAATTAAAACATATTTATTGCTAGAACTAATCAATTTCTTAGCTTAATTGGAACTTACCAATGGAATTGTTTATTTTCCAATGTGTGCATTAATGATGAAATATTTCGTTCCCTTGATTCAAGACGGTACTGGTTTCCTGTCCACATGAAGATAACATCCCTCGTATACATGTAGGGGCTTCCAAACACTACTATGCATACATATAGTGGTACTATGCCCAATTATACTTCATCTATGAAATCAACTTTACTTACAACAAATTTAAAATCTTTCACTACTTTGTTACCTTGATCTCTACATCCTTATTTAACTAACCTAGTGGATAGGTTCTAGGATGATCGTGAACCTCCAATCCAATATCGTTGACCATATACGTTACTACGAGGTTAGCATATGAACTCGAGTTGAACAAAACATCTATATTGGTCTTCTTGACCTAAATCTTGATGTGGAAGATCTTGGTCATATCCTTCTCTTCCTAGTGATGAAGGCTACTTAGATTCACCTCCTTCTATAGAAATGTGCAGACAATATTTTCATCCATATTAGAGCCACTTTCAACCTAATTTCTTGAATACGTGGCTATAAGGTTCTTTTTGTTTCCTTCCTTCTTACTATTCTTTGGGTTTATCTCTATATGTAGTTTCCATCAGTTTTCCTCAGTGTGACCATCGATATTGAAATGGTTTCTATGATCGTAGTGGTTGTCGTATTCTTATCCTTCCCCCCCTTTCCAGTTATTCTTCCCCTCCTTGTAATATTTCTAGTTCTCTTTCTTCTTTGAACTATTTGGTTTCCCTTTCTTTTGGACTATGTTTTCCAAGTATTGTTCTTATTCACAGGCCTCATCCATTGTCCCTGGCTTGAAGAGAAGAGGTAAACCCCCTATATATGGCCTCATATATGTTTTTCATATATGACTATGTAAACCCCCTAGATACTTGATAATTACATGATGGCCATCTTTCTGAACTCACTAGTGTACACTTGTACACTATGCTCGTACCTCTGCCTGAAGTAGTTCCACTATATCCATTGGTCCTCTACATACCCAATATGGTAAAATTGGGACTTAATGAGGGTTTTCAAGTCCTCCCACAGAGTTATTGGAATATAACCATCCATCCTAAGTGTTTATATATGGATTTTCCACCAAGTTAAAGCATGACCCTCTAACTTCAATCTAGAAAATGAAATATTTTCCTCTTCATCTATAAGGTGAACACTAAAATAAACTTTTAGTTGCTACAACCAATGATTCAATTTTAATGCACCAATATCACCTTGGTATTTCTTTATGTCTTGTAACATCCCCAACCTCCATGGATATTCCATGCAAGTAAATTTGGGTCATTTTGAAATGGCCATTTCGACAGTCTTGCGACGTTACATCATGGTGATTGCGACGAATCTTGGGCCCCTCAAATGTTGCTTCACATGGTGTGGAAAGTGTGACGAACCTGGGATAATGCCACAAGAGATACGACCCAAGGAAGTTGTCGCAAGTGAGACAACTATGGACATCGTCGCAAGAACGACAACCAAGGAATATTCTGGCATGAATGACAACCGAGGATGATTGTCTCATGAACGAAAATTGAGGATTCTCATCACAAGAGAGATTACATGAGTAGTTCTTGTGATGAACTATTCAAGGATATGGTGTCATCGATGATAAGTATAGTTCGTCGCACTTGCAATGACCTTGGTAGTTCTTGTGATGAAATATCAATTTTTTTGGGTAAATTATATGCAATAATTTTCATTACACTTAATGTGAATCTGGGGTTCATAGGATTGTGAGGTGCAAACACAATATGTGTAGGACCAAAGCTAGACTATTCTATCCTAATTGTAAAATAACTGAAAAATCTTTGTAAAACCAATTATTCTTCTTCAATTTCTCTATTGGAATGATCTGGGATCAGTCTAGCTATAGATGACAACAATCCAACATGATATATGATCATATGTTGTATGGTCACTATGTTCCCAACATCCAAATTAACTTGCCAGAGTGTCTTTTAAAGAGTTGACAATCTATGTTGGAAATAAGCACACATGCATTTAATGGAATCAACTATCAAACACTAAAATATTCAGACTTAACACTAGACTATGGGACAAAATTCTTGATTCTCCAGTGGTGATGCAGACCCGCAACTTGTACAGGGTTCGTTGACCTCCCAGCCACTGGATCGTTCCAATTCTATGAGTTGAAGCAGCTCTTCGATTTCTCACTGGAATCTCAGGAAAAAATCCATAGGTCCTTACGAAACTCATCCCGCACGAACAAGCATTGGGAGCAAGCTTCCTCCATGCGACCACCAGCTATGACTGCACGCCTATCAAAAGGCGTTTCACGATTTCACGTGTCGAGACTTTGCACATGAATCACCCTGACTCTCCCAACCTATGAAATCCCAACAGGGGACTAGAGCATGCTATCTCTGCCCTTATCCTTCAACCATATGACCTCTGGTCATGACCGGGGCTCAACTCTCAAGCACGTCGAGGTTTCGCGTATTGAGAACTCCTGATGTGATTCACCTCTATCTTCCCAAGGTCTAAACTCCCGATGCTTTAGATATGATGGCCCAGATCCTTCCTCGATCCAATGGCTCAGATCAAGTCGCTAACTCGGATTTTGTGAATTCTCACAAGTCTTTCCCTTGACTACCCTGATTCGCGAGTCAACGAAATGTTGATCTACTACCACCTGTCCTATGACGATGGAAGGTCTCGATGGTTTAGGAACTTGGGACTTCACAAAGTCCACTCTTCTACATTCTCCATAGACAATCAACAGTCCACGCTTCCTCTTTGATTTATGGCTACGATCAAGTCACGAACTTGGATTTTGCGAGTTCTTATAATTCTTCCCTTTGACTTCGCCGAATCGTGAGTCAGCGAAATGGTGATCTCTCACCGCGTGTCCCTTTCGATGGATAGTCTCGATCATTTTAGGACTTGGGACTTCACAAAGTCCACTCTCCTGTCTGTCTTCAAATGGTTAAGGTGCATGCACCTTACCTCTAGACCAACGATTGTTGATCCACGCACTTAGATGCTATGGTCCAGATCTGATCTTCTCCTGTACTCGTTCCTCTGGGTGTCTAGATGTGAGATTCGACATTTCAAATCGCTCCTCTATAGCTGATATAACGATAGTTGACTCTCCTCCTCCTGAGATTTTAATTTCTTCCTGACTTGGAATATTTCCAACGTTTCAAAGGCTTGCACTTTGTGTGAAGATTCATGCTACCTCTCCTGATCTTATCTATGGCTTGGACCTTGAAGTGACTCAGCCTCCTTCTTCTTTCTACTGTAACCTTGTCTGCAAAGGTACCATTCCTCCTGAGATTTCGAAATTGAAACATTTCACTTCCCTAAACACTCCTTGTGCTCGACCGACCTTCAACTGGCTAAATTCAACACTTCGTCTGAGTGTTGGCCTGGTGCACTCCTTGCACAGGTCTTCCTCCAGAGTGTTCAAAAACTCTGTCTCCTTGAGCTTCAACTGCTTGGACCTCAAAGGTATCTGTCCCTTCTGTCCCTCGAATAGATGCAAGTGCCCTCTTGGAAACTTCCGCTCAAGCACTCCTTGCTGAGCCTGCAGAGTATTCAACAAATTTGCAACTGTCTTCCTCTTGGACACTTCCCTTATCTCTGAAATCAAAATAGTGTTATTCGTGTGCACTCTTTTCACTCACTCTATGCCCTCCTGGCAGAGCTCTATAAAATCCTCAGCAATTTTGTTTTCTCTCTGTTCCCTCCTCTGCACAGTCTTTCCTCCAAGGTGTTTAGTAACCTTGAGGTTCTCCTTTGAGTTGATGATTCCTCTGGTGCACCCTCCTGGCACGTTCTTTCATGAATTCCACAGAAATCAGATGTTCACTCTTTGCATTGGCTCACAGAATCTTCAACACTCTGTCATGCAACCCCTTGAATTGAACCACAAAGAACCCAGACTGAAGTCAACAACTTTGAACAGATAGGAAAATATATCTATCACCTGCAGACGAAATCTAAAATACATCTACAACATTCATACATAAAAGAAACATACGAAGTTGACATTCATGAAATATGTGCAACACATAAAATCATAGATAAGAAAAACTGCTTCTCTTTATATTAATATGAATATCTGAAATTTACAATGTGTACAAGATTTTGGACTGCAACTAAGTCTTAGCTCTCTCTCCCTCTCTGTGTATCATAATATCATCTGCCTCTAATGAATCTAGATACAAATATATTTTTACAAAAGAGGGGATTCTCGATCTCTTCCCTCCAAGATACCTACTCTCATTAATTTACATTGAATTGCATTCAATGGTTGTCTAATCCGAATCAGATCTAGATCTTATTAGCCTGTCAACCATTAAAGGCTACTATATCTACATCCTATACAAAGGCAACGATTTGGCTCTTCCAACCTTACAAAAATTTAATTACAATTTAAAATTTTAAAATGAGAGGGTTGGCACCTGTCCCTTCCTTGAATGTGAATTGAATGTGTTGTCTATATGGCGTGTTGTTGGGTTGGAGCGATTCTCCTACATCATAATCCACTGCTGTGAAAAAATCATGAGTTCTTGCTCATGAGCTTCCCAGCTCTATTGAAATCCACCTGGATCCCAAACTGTTCTTTGGAGATATCCATTTGCTCCATTCCTTTGTTGTTGTTCTTTCTTCTTCCCTACTGCTATGGCAGGCTCCCTTCTGCTTAGCTTCCCTTTGTTGACTGCTTCTTGCACAGACCTCAACATCAGCCTCATTATTTCTTCTATTTCCCTATCTAGTTGTTCCAATGGATGGCTCTCTTTATGCAGTCTTCTCCACTGCACTTCCTCCTCGTTGATGGGTAGATCAACTTGATCCCCCTTGCGATTTTATCCATATCTTGTGGCCTTAGATTTCCACCCTGTTGCAGACTTCAGTTTTGTAGTCTCATCACTAATATGTTTCTTAGCTTCCTCCTCTGATAGATTTTCTTCTACCAGTTCTCTTGCTGGAATATCTCCAGCTTCCTCCAGCTGCTTCTTGGGATGGTATGCTCCATAATTTGTTGCAGGCCTCAGTGCTACAGTCATATTCTATTTAGGTTCCTGGCCGAAATTTCCAAGCAATTATGTCGAATTCCCTCCTCCCAAAATCCGCATGACTGTCTGCTCATGGCAGTCATCTACTGGTTCCAGATTTTTCAGGTAGTCTTCTATCATATCTAACTCCTTCTCCCATGGAGTGATCACATTATCTGCATGCTCTTGTTCAGTTGGGACATATTCTGATGTCTTCTCTGGAGTGAGCACATTATCCACAGGTCCTTATGAGACTCAGCCCGTGTGAACAAGCACTGGGAGAAATCTTCCTCCACACGACCACTGGCTGCGACCGCACGCCTATCAAAAGGCATTTCGCAATTTCACATGTCAGGACGTTACACGTGAGTCACCCCAACTCTCTCGACCTATGAAATCCTAACAGGGGCCTAGAATATGATAGCTCTACCCTTATCCTTCAACCATATGACCTCTGGTCATGACCGGGGCTCAACTCTCAAGAGCATTGTGGTTTCATTTATCGGGAACTCCTGATGTGATTCACTTCCGTCTTCCTGAGGTTTGAACTCCCGATGCTTCAGATATGATGGCCCAGATCCTTCCTCGATCCGACGGCTCATATCAAGTTGCAAACTCGGATTTCGTGAACTCTCACAAGTATGCCCTTTGACTTCTCTGAGTATCGATTCAGCGAAATGCTAATCTACTACCACCTATCCTCTGACGATGGATGGTCCCGATGGTTTCAGAACTTGGGACTTCACAAAATCCACTCTTCCACATTCTCCCTCGACAATCAATGGTCCACACTCTCTCTTCGATCGATGGCTACGATCAATTCATGAACTCAGATTTCGCAAGTTCTTATAATTCTTCCCTTTGACTTCCCCGTGTCGCGAGTCAGTGAAATGCGAATGTCTCATCGTGTCTCCCTTCCGATGGACGGTCTCGATGATTTCAAAAATTGGGAATTCACAAATTCCACTCTCCTGTTTGTCTTCAAATGGTTAAGGTGTGTGCACGTTACCTCTATACCAAAGGTTGTTGATCCACGTGCTCAGATCCTATGGTCCTGATCTGATCATCTCATGCAATCGTTCCTCTGGGTGTCTGGACATGATATTTGATGGTCCAGATCGCTCCTCTGCAGCTGATCTAATGATAAAGGATGCTCCTCCTCCTGAGCTTTGAATGTACTCCTGACTTGGAATATTTCCAATGTTTCAAAGGCCTTGACCTTTGATCCCTCTGCGATCCCGATGACTTGGGTCTCGACTTACGCTTTCCCTCCTGAGCTTCGTTCACTTTCACTTTGTGTGCAACTTCGTTCTATCTCTCCTAATCTTGTCCTTGGCTTGGACCTTGAAGTGTCTCAGCCTTCTTCTTCTTTCTAAAGGAACCTTGTACGCAAAGGTACTATTCCTCCTGATCTTACAAACTTGAAACATTTCACTTCCCTGCACACTCCTTGTGCTCAACCGGCCTTCAACTGGTTGTCTTCAATACTTCTTCTGAGTGTTGGCCTGGTGCACTCCTTTCACGGGTCTTCCTCTAGAGTGTTCAACAACTCTGTCTCCTTGAGCTTCAACTGGTCGGACCTCAAAGGTCTCTGTCCCTTATATCCCTCGAAGAGATGCAAGTGCCCTCTTGGAAACTTCCGCTCAACCACTCAGTGTTGAACTTGCAGAGTATTCAACAACTTTGTAAGTGTCTTCCTCCTAGACACTTCCCCTATTTATGAACTAGAAATAGAGTTCTTCTTGTGCTCTCTTTGTGCTCGCTCGATGCCCTCCTGGTAGAGCTCTACAGAATCCTCAACAATTATGTTTTCTCTCTGTGGCCTCCTTTGCACAGTCTTTCCTCCAAGGTGTTCAGTAACCTTGAGGTTCTCCTTTAATTTGATGATTCCTTTGGTACGCCCTCCTAGAACGTTCTTTTTTGAATTCCATAGAACTCATATGTGCACTCTTTTCACTGGCTCACAGAGTCTTCAACACTCTATCATGCAACCCCTTGCATTGAACCACAAAGAACCCAGACTGAAGTCAACAACCTTGAATAGATAGGAAAATATATCTATCACTTGTATATGATATCTAACATACATCTACAACATTCATACATAAAATAAATATACGCAATTGACATTCATGAAATATGTGCAACACATAGAATCATAGGCAAGAAAAACTGCTTCTCTTTATAATAATCTGAATATCTGAAATTTATAATGTGTACAAGCTTTTGGACTGTAACTTAGTCTTATCTCTCTCTCCCTCTCTATGTATCATAATATCATCTACCTCTAATGAATCTAGATACAAAGATCATTTTACAAAAGAGGGGCTCCTCAAGCTCTTCCCTCCAAGCTACCTATTCTCATTAATTTACATTGAATTGCATTCAATGGTTGTTTATTCCTAATCAGATCTAGATATTATTATCCTGTGTTATTGGACTAATTGGTAGGTGTGGACACTAATAGATCTCCCTAGATCCACCTGGATCTAGAACAAAACAGGACAAGACATGACTCTTTCCCTAAGTTTTGACCATTGAATTAGCTAGTAGGAAGGAACAAGTAACATACCTTTGAATCGCTTCCTGGGGTCTATGTTGTTCCCGCTTCACTCTGGTGCTCTCGTGACGTTAAGACCAAGACAACACAAACCAACCAAAGTGAAAATAGAAAAATATATTCAACTTTCAACTTATGTGTATGATCAAGGAATTACACAATAAAGTGAGAATAGTCTTATGGGAAAAGGACACGCCACTATATCATAGTAATTGAAAGTAGAAGATTACAACTTGAACGCCTTGATGTCGCAAGCTTCCTTTCGGTGGCTCTTGGCTCCAATACACACACTTTCTCAATCCTTGTATGAAGAAGATCAAATCCCTCTTGATAGACTTGCTAGAGTCTCCAAGCTCATGTTCAAGCTAAGTCCTTCACACAATTCTTTCACCAATTCTCCAATGAATCTTGCTTAACCTTTTCCATGAGAATTCCATCAATATATAGGATAGAATGAGATGGTTACTTAGATAAGAATGATCCCACAATATCAGGGAAACCAGTACAAGGATAACCATTCGAATGCCAACCCATTCTTCTAGAATATTCCCTTCTAGAACCATCGAGAATCCATCTTTTTCCAAGCCTTAGAACAAGTTCGCACCTTAGCTATGTAGCACAATGCAAAAATTTCACACCCTAGCTTAAGGCAGCCTACGAGAATGGGTCATTCTCGCACCCTGGTATATTAGCAACCTGCGAACTCTTTTCAAAAGTATGTTTTCTGGGAAGAGATGAATGTCAATTTTCTCAGGAGAAAGTTCTTATGAGGATCCTGAGTACACCATTATCAATACACCATCATGATGACCAAAATCATGGGTAACAGAATTCCCCCCAAAGTATGAGGTTGGAATCAGTGACAACCGAAAGACTTTGTAAGCTGCATGTGTGTGTCGGAAACTAGGAGCACACCTAATCAGAAACCTGCGAACAACGAAGCATCTGCAGAATATCATATATATTAATTCTGAGGTAGGCATTCCCATACTCAGATCACAGACAGATGACATTGTAGACATAGGTCATGGCCACCAATCATACACTGTGGATCCATGCCGTCAAAATATAGCATAGCCACCAGGAATACACTGTGGATCTATGCAAGAAAATTCAAATTAAGATGACATAGCCACAAGACATACAAAGTGGATCTATGTGTCGCAAATTATACATATTCCATCGCAACCTGGACCAAGAAATGATATCCAGGGTCTTCAATCTCGTCGTCCAAAAGTACGAATCTAACCATGTGATTACATGTGTTGAAGTCGAACATGGTAGAAACCACTTGATTATCGGTCATTGATGAAACCATTAACAAGTGCGAGGGAAATCACCATTAATGTCAATGACTCCCAAGATACTCTAGTACAATCCTTCGAATGTGAATGAATGAGTTGGGGTCAAACATCTGACGAAATATTTCGATCAGGAGTCAATGATGTAAACCCACTGTCGAAAGCGAGGAAACCTGCCATTGAGGCATGAAAGTTCCAAGGTACCAAATAATTTCTAAGTCTTGTTTACGGATAATGAGCTGAAGTGGACATAACAAAACTCGTCACAGGAGGGCCTTGATGTATCCCCCATCAATGACATGAAATGAGTAATAGATTTTGAAGGTGAAAAAGAGTATGATGTAAGTTGGACTGGACACAGGGAAGGCTGACACGGAGTGAATGGACAACTGCAGATGGCCGACTAAATAGAGGTTTCAGATGAACTTCTCTTGAACATATGAACGAAACGACCAATGATTTGGCAACATTGACTCAAAGAAGAAATAGGGAATGACCTTGTAGTAAATCGAATGAGAGACAAATGGATTTCCCAAACCGGCTTCAAATAATGAATAGGGGGTGTCATGTTCAAGAGTGACACTTACTGCCAATTAATATGAAGATAAGAACATATCCCTTTCCCAAATTTTCCCCCACCATTCCTGGTGAGTACCTCTTTATTTTTATGCAAGCTTGAGGAGTATAACATATGCTTGTTGATATAAGCTTATCCTTCGGATAATTCCTTCAGAGTATGTTTAACAAACCCTAAGAAGGAGTGGTTCGGTCCCATTACGGGTTTTTCAATGTTTGTTTAACGAGTCCAGAGATAGAAAACTCGAAGGTTTTTCATGATTATAGAGTCTGGAAAAACACTTAAAAGAGAACTCTCTCAGTTCCTTTTTCGTAAAATAGTTTGATGAGACTGAAAAAGAGATAAATTATCGCCCACCAGATGCTTTCTTCAAATAATTTATCGAGTGTGAAAATAGAAAGGTCGCTCGGCCATCTTTTCATGTTTAGAGAGTCTGAAAAGAGCTTAAAGAGGACTCCAGGGGGGTTCCTTTTTCGTATAACCTTGTTGAGCCCGAAAAAGTGATAAAAGTATTCTCGATCGCGTTCTCATGTATCTTCGAGCATGAGAACGGACAAATACCAAGCTCGAGGTTTTGTGTAAAAAAACATGAAAAGCAATCAAAACATGTGATGAAAAAGAAAAAATATGTCCTCATCCTTGTATATAACCATCGAAGTCGTTACGCCTGAAAAATTTACACTCAAAAGGGCATTAGGGTTTAGGTTTTGATAAATAAATAATTATAAAAACTCAATAATATGGTAAAAGTAAATATAAAGAAGTAAAACTCTTTTTACCATATCATTTTCACTTTACCACTATTTGAGCCCAAAAACCCCTCTTTTACCCTCCAAATTCGGCGTCAGATTGCGGGAGTTACGAGCATCCATTCGACGAGCCGTCAACAATAGTGAGGTAGGATCTTTGTCCTCTACTCTTTCATGGTTTAAATTTTCATTTTCATTGGTAAAAACACATTTTTGAGTTGGTTTTATGAGCCATTCTTCCACTCATCCATTCTCGCAGGTGGGCTACACGAGACTTGCGAGAATGGGTCATTCTCGCAGGTGGGCCCACAGTAGCCTGTGAGGTTCTCGCACTGTGCCTAAAGGGCACCTGCGAGAACTGCAAAGCATAAAAAAAAATTGAAGTTTTTCTCAATGAAAGAAAACCAATTTGTGAATAGAGTTATTAATCTTCTTTTTGTGCTTCTTATGCAGGTATTTGGCCATCAAAATGGTTTTGGAATGGCATGAAAGGGAGCACGAAGAAGATAATTCCATTGCCGAAAATCATCCGCCTACCATTGTCTCTTTGAGAAACTGTGGTCTTCTGAAGTACTTTCGTATCCTGGGCATGAGGGCCCAAGTCAGGTTATTAGAGTACCTTGTGCATATGTGGGATCCCGATCAGCATGTATTCCATGTAGAGGTCCACACACTGTCCTTAGATATTGAGGACATTTACTTATTGACTGGACTGTCATGACGTGGGTACCACGTGAGCCTGACTGGTAGCAGAGGTGGTGGCCTGCCCATGAGTGAGTACTTCTACTTACACTGTGTTCCTGAGGCAGAGAGGAAGAAAGGGAAAGTAGCTATTTGGGGAGTGTGGGATTTGAACCTCCGCACTATTTTATTCACCATTGCATGTATGGCCAAGAGCTCCGCTCCTCACATGGCGCTCCAAAGTTACTTTCAGTATGCTATAGAGTGTACTGAACCTTGGGTTTTTAACTGGGCAGATGTAGTGCTTCGTAGCATGAAAAGGCAGTTGACCAAATGCAGACGAGGCACCCTGAAGCAATTCGGGTACGGGTCTTTGTTAGTGTCCTTCTTTATTGAGAGGGTTCCATTACTAAGGTTGTAGTTTGAGTGGAATTTATCGGCTCCCAGGGATCCAAGAATGTTGAGATGGTGTCAGCTCATGGCCCGACACGTAGCTAGACCAATTATCAAGTATGATGATACCTTCTTCGACTAGCTGCGACCACAGATGTTGATGGTCGACGATTATGCTTATGCCGCGTTGGATTTTCGAGGAGATCCAGACTTAGTCCTACCAGAGGATGCTCAGTGGGGGGAACTTGGTAAGAAGTACACAATTTTTTTCTTTTTAAATGTTTTTGTGAATTTTATTATATGCAAATGTGTTTTATATGTTCGTCCAAAGACTAAATACAAAATTCATTTTTTTATGACTCAGATGTGGGACCTTACCGACCTCCTATTACTTCTCCCATTCAGTGGTGAGGAGAGGTAGCGCCAGTGCCACAATGGGACATCGAGTATTATCAAGCAGTGGAACAGAACCTAGAGGGTTTGACAACAGATATTCCAAACATGCCTCTTGGAGAGGTTCCACGATGTTATTAGCATCACATAGTAGGAGTGTCAGAGTCCATAGGCCGACTACTCCATAGGGTTGCTTGGGAAGTCGTATTTTACCATGAACGTCATCCATGACGTCACTTTGTAGAAGCTACGAGCTTCAGATTTTGACATTTTGGTCTTCGGACAAAACTTTTTTTTTAAAAACTCTTTTGATCATTATATATACATACGGCTTCTACCGGTTTATCTTGTGTTGTGTAAAAATTGATGTAATTGATTTATAAATGATCCAAATGTTTGTCTAATACATAGTTAGCCAATGCATCAGTTAATTTACTTAGACATCTAGGAATATGTTGATATTCAATATAATCAAAATAACGTTCCAAGAGGCGAATTCACAAATACACCCATAACAAAGTAGGACTTCGAATAGTATAGACATTACTTAACTGTAGTACTACAAGCTATGAATCGAGTCACACAACCAAATCACGGATTCCGAACGAGATAACATTAATCAACAATTCGATAACGGTGCTATACTCTATAATATTATTGGTCGCACGGCCGAGACACACACCTCGTAAGGAGACAAGTTCGTTTGTAGGGGCGTAAATTGTCCATGCAGCGGAAGCAAGGTTCTGAGTACTACGAATAGTGCCATCAGCAAAGCCAATATAGGGTAGCGAAGACTCCAACATCTGGAAATCAAACACAACATCACATAAGGGCAGAGACCAGATAACGACAAAAGAAATCTATAGTAACACACAAGAAGTATGATACAATAAAAATACAAGTACTCGTGCACAGATGATTTTATGCATAGTAATTCTTCAAGTACAACCCATTCCTGGGTTCACTCAAAGGGATACCATCATAATCTACCAACTCATAAGCTCCTTTTTCCAAAACTCGTCGAACGATATAAGGACCTTGCCACATGGCTTTGAATTTTCCAGCTCCTAGCATATCTCGATCTTGTTCATATAGGAGAATGAGATCTCCTTCAGAGAAAATGTGAGGCTTGACATGTTTGTCGTATTGGGCCTTGACACGTTTTTTCTGAGCTTCTAGAACTAGAGTAGCATCACATCAAGTTTTGTTTAATCGCATAAGATACAATAGACATTCTTCCTCAGCAGAAGTGTTTGGTAGGAGTTCAACAACTAGTTTTAAAGAGGGTATATCACATTCAATCGGGAGAATGGCTTCCAAACCATAGACTAACCGGAAAGGTGTGTTATCACTGAAATTTCGTCCGCACAGGGCGACAAGAACTCAACATCATCAACACAGAAAAACAATCATCCATGGCACAAGGATTAACTCCACAGCACATCAAAAGGGCCAAAACTATACAAAGTTGGCTAAAAAGA
>ML789854.1:0-19058 GCA_009831015.1 Picea engelmannii | reverse complement strand
AATCTTTTTAGCCAACTTTGTATAGTTTTGGCCCTTTTGATGTGCTGTGGAGTTAATCCTTGTGCCATGGATGATTGTTTTTCTGTGTTGATGATGTTGAGTTCTTGTCGCCCTGTGCGGACGAAATTTCAGTGATAACAAGGTGTAAACCCAGTAGCGGACTTGATGGATGTCCAGTAAGCCCACAATGCCGAAAACAACATTGTGTGCCAACTTGTTTTGTGAATCCCTATCATTCGTCGGAGCATAGTTATGAGAACTTTGTTAATTGCTTCAACCTAGCCATTGGCTTGTGGGTAATAGGGCGTTGAGTTATCATGGCGAAGACCCAACTTTTCAGTAATTTCGGACATCATGGAGTTTCTAAAGTGGCTACCGTGATCAGTGATGATAGCTTGGGGAACACCAAAATGAGCTATGATGTGATTAAAAATGAGTAATTTTGCAGTCTTTCCAGTGTTGTCAAATGTCGGCATCACCTCAGCCCATTTTGTAAAGTAATCGACAGCTACAATAATGTATCCATGCCCCCCGGCTGAGTGAGGGTGACATGTCATGAAATCGATGCCCCATTTTGCAAAGGGACCAACAAAGACCACAAGGTGAAGAGGACCAGGATGTGACCGTATCTTCTGATTATAGGTCTAGAAAGCATGGCATTTTTGAACAACGATTATGCAGTCATTAAATAAAGAATGCCAAAAATACCCTGCTCGTAAGATCTTCTGGGCAGTAGCATACCCAGACATATGACCACCACATGCTCCAGAATGGAAGTCATTCAGAGCTTTCTCGGCTTCGTCAAACGTTAGGCAGCGTCGAAAAACAGAGTCAATCCCTGACGACAAAGAGTATCCCTGAGGATAATATATTGATGGGCTTGATAGCATATGCGACGTCGGTCAGTACTAGACAAAGTTGGCTGAAAAGTCTGGGTTTAGAGATATATAATGATATCACCATACCATAGATCATCAGTGCTAATAAGGAAAAGAGATTCATCGGGTAATGAATCAGCTGCTACATTTTTCGTTTTAGAATAGGGAAAGTTGCATATCAACTCAGCAAATACTAAGGACTTCTTGGACTTGGCGCATTCGAATTCCAAGTCAAACTCTTGGAGTATCACAATCCATTTGGAGTATTTTCCCCCTAGCAATTGACGCCTGAGAATATGTTGCATAGGGTTGTAGTTGGAAATCACTATAGTCTTGCGCGAGAGGATACAGTGTCGGAAGCGTTGGACAGCTTGGACGATAGCCAAAACCAGTTTTTCAACATGTAAATACTTAATTTCAGTAGGCGTTAGACTTTGACTCAAGTAGTAAATCACATGTTCATCGTTAGCATCATCCTCTTGGACGAGAACCATACCAATGGTGTAATCTGAGGCAGCAAGGTAGAGGAAATAATTGCGACTGTAATCAAGGGGGAAAAGAAGCGAAGCAGGCGTTACGGACAGTTTCAAAGCTTCGAAAGAATTTTTGGCGATGGTATCCCAGACGAACTCTGAACCCTTTTTTAAGAGCCGCGTAAATCCACGAGTTATCTCGGCATAATTTGGGATAAAACGACAAAGAAAGTTTTCTTTCCACTGCAAACTTTGTAACTGGTGAAGTGTAGAAGGAGGAGGGAGATTAAGGATCACCTCAACCTTTAAAGGATCCACCCAGATCCCTTGACGCAAAATGATAAAACCTAGAAGTCGGCTGGATTCCATGCAGAAAAATCACTTATGAGGATTCAAACATATACGGTAGAGCCGACAGCGGATGAAAATGGCTCAGAGGTGAGTTGGATGATCGACTCGACGTATTGAGTGAGCGGGTAAATCATCCAGATACGGTTGAACGATGTGCTTGATATCATGGAAAGCATAAGACATAGCGCGTTGAAAAGTTGCGTCAGCGTTCTTGAGACCGAAAGGGAGTTTTCGATAGGAAAAAGTACCCCAAGGACAAATAAAAGTGGTCTTATGTTGATCCTCGGGAACAATGTTGATTTGATTATACCCGGAGAAACCATCCATCAGAGAGAATATTTCACTTCCGGTGTAATCATCGACAATATGATCGACGAAAGGGGTAGGAAATTTATCTTTGGGACAAGCTTTGTTGATATCCCTATAATCAACGCATACACGAATTGTGCCTTGTTTCTGGTAGATCGGGACAAGATTGGAAACTGTTAGTGATAATTCTTGTCCTGGGCTCGAGAGCGCCCAGGTTTGCAGATTGCACAGAAAATGACCAAGCGCAGCACGAGAAAATCCCTATTTTTCCAAGTAGCGGGTCAAGCGAGCGGGAAAAATGTCGTCGACAGCGTTCAAGATCTATTTTACAAAGCAGATTGACGGTCACCGGGTTTTCGAAGCTACCGAGTTGCCCAAGGTTTAGCGTGAGGGACAACTCTCGTATTTCACAGCAGGCTTGGGTCATCCAATCCAATTGGGACAGGTGGCAGCCTGTCGGCATATCAGGGATCGGTGTTTCGGGGAACAGGAAGCTCTCTGTTCATTGCACTTGAAAGTGTCGATCAACGAAGCACCGAAATCACTTTTGGCATCGAGCCCACGATCTTGGCCCCAGGTTATATCAAGCGAGCCTGTAAAGAGGGGCAACCCCTTTTATATAGCGAATATCATCCGGGCCATTCATCTGAAGGACGCGTGGCATGCATCCGCGCCATATTGACATTCAGGAGTTCGAGCGGTAAGTGCTCCCCTCCATTTCACATACCGAAACTCCGAACCCCGAAGTGCCGATCAACGCTCTTCTAAGTCGGGCCTATGTTTTTCGTGCCTAGTCATAAAAGAGAAAGCCCGGAGGAGAGGCATTTGTGTTATCATGTGGCCACCGGGGCCCGTAGTATTTTCGAATCAATTCAGAGCCCTCAGATCTGTGGGGGAACACGCGACGACCGTCAGGGTCTCTCGGAATTTTTCCCATCATGATTTCGAAGGAAAAGAGACCCGCTCTTCCGCGAATCCTGAAAGCGCCCCTAAAACTAGGCATAGGGTCACAGCCCGTGGTCACTTGGGGGGAGAAAGAAAATATTTACGCAGGGAGGTCCGTCACGACTTCCGGTTTCCATCGGGCCCGTCCTCGAGCCTGGTTTTCGCTCAAAATAAATGAAGGTAGGAGGAGGTGGTTGAAACCTCGCCTCACTCCTTAAATGTAAGGCATGGAGGGTCTGACCAATAGTCTACTTAGGAGGGTCCTGTGTACCCATTCTTCCAAAGAGGCCAGGCCCGAGTTCTCGACCAGCCGGAGGAGGTCTGCACACGCTAGCTCGGCATTTAATGGCTCAGCTACTCCCCTTGCTGGAGCCATGTGCAGTTAAGATGGTGTCTGTCATAATCGCGACCGTCCAGTCTGCATGCGCAGAGTGTCAGAAGACTTGCAGACGCAATGCTCTTAATGCAGCGTCTTGTTTTTGTTGTTGTTGGTTTTTTGAGTATATGTAGGCATAGTCGCCATTTTGTAAAGGATCGATGGTAGAGAAGATCTCCCGACTGTAAAGTTTTAACAGATATTCTAGTTTTCTGGGTATGCATTTGTATTTGATATTTCTTGTTTTATAACAAACAATTTTCCTATCCCGTCTATGTTTTCCTTTCATACCACAGAATTCGTGATTGACTGATTCTCATGAATCATTGCAGTTATGTTATGATGAAAGGTTCATTGTTTCATGATTGCATTCTCTGGTTTTTCGTTTGAATGTAAGATGATATTGCTTTCGAACGTCTTCTTCTACAGTCTGTTAGTAACTCGATGTTAGTACCAAACCTCTGCTTTTCCCTTATACAAGTCTTCCGCCTTTTTCACCGTATAATACAACTCACTGTCTGAAGTTTATATAAGACCTCATTCACCCATGCATGCCTAGCCTAGTTTCGGAGTTGGAACGATATCGTTTTGAGTTGGCTTCCATTCGTTCACCCCATCTATAAACCAGTGTGACATAAAACTGATGGTCGTCGGGCTCTGCTCCTGCTAGCAATCCAGGAGTGACTTTCGTCGCCAACAGAAACCCAGTCTGTGAGAGCCACTGCATAAATAAAGCCGACTTTAAGAAGTTTCTTGACTTCGATCTTGATAGCAGCTGCTTTACGTGGGTGAACTGGACGAAGGCATTGCCGGACGGGTTTAGCATCGGGGTATGTCTTTATCTCATGTATCACAATCTCAGGGTCGATACCCAGCATTTATTTGTAGCTCCAAGCAAAGATGTCATGAAACTCTTTGAAAAGGGATGTGTAGGTGACGATTTCATCAGAAGAACATGAAGCTCCAATATGGACATTTTCGACAATCCCAGGTTTGACAGATATGTCGAGGGGAATAGTGGGCGAGATGTTGCTTAAGTTCCCTTCAGAAAACACATCGTGTGCGGACTCGGGAATGGTTGATATGACGACAACGGTTGATGGGGTCGAGATTCGTTGGTAGTTCTCAATGGTATGTTGCTCCAGAAAGAGGATGGAACGATGATGTCCATCGTCCCAAGGGGTGTCTTCCATGACAGACATGATCATTTCGTCGGTGGGAAAAATGACATGAAAAGGATCGGGAGACAACTCACCACGAGAGGGGGTAGAATGGGTTGCTGATTGAATGGCCTGATAGGTAGATTCGACCAAACTTAACGGCATTTCGTCGCCGTAACGAAGATGATCTCTAGGGTCAGGTACTATCCAGGGGTCATAAGACAGAGGAAGTTCATGAATTGAGGTGGAGATCATGTTGATTGAAGCGAAAGACAAGCGTGGAACATCGAGCGGTGGAATGGGGAAAGTACCCATTAACGAAGAGTCTTTTAGAAGGCCTACACTGACATTCTCATAACCCGGTGGGGTTTTAGCGATGAATAGTACGTTTCCAGTACGGGTATCGGAATTTAAGAAGGCTAATTGGTTGACAGTGATGACCTTTCTTTGATGTGGGAAACATACCACACGAGAAAGGGTCGACACAACTGCATGCATGGAATCAATCCAGTTGCAGCCAAGCAGAAGATTGTAATCAAGGGGAGTGTCAAATACTTCCACTTCGTCTTGGACCGTTTTGCCTTCTAACATGATGGGAAATGAAGGAAGGACACCGTAGGGCTTAAAATCGGAGCCATTGAAGGATTTAAGAGTGTTCTGGGATTCATTCAAAGAAGGAGAGCCAATGGCTTTCCAGCAAGAAAGAGACATGACACATGTCGAGGCACCCTCATCGATAACGGTTCGACAAATGTTTTTGTCAGAGATAATCACTTGGATCTGGAACGTGAGTTGAGGGGGTAACCTTGGAATGTGATCTTCCAAGTCAAAAATTATTAAATTCGTATCCGTCGGGTCAATTCCACCGATAGCTTTCAACAGTGCCTTCTGTTGTGTGGGACAACTTTGAAGGACTTTGAGGGCTGACATTGCAAAGGGTGCATGAGCCAGATCTTCAACAATGTTGTAGTTCTGGGAAGCACGAGCATGATGATTGAAAGCTTATTTCCGAACGACGCCCTTTGGGGGGGGTCAAAGAACTGTGTCGAGGCTCGGTCGTTCGAGATGAAGAGGACCATTGGTAGGTGGAGTCGCGGGAGAGGGTTGTACCAAGGAAGGAGGTAGATCATCAACCTTCTCTTTAGAGGGAGAATAATCTTTGGCTCGAGTAGTGAGTGCAATGTCACTCTTCTTTGAATCACCAGTACACATCAATACATAGGATGTAGTAGAAGATGAGGGTTGGTCATGAATGACCAATTGAGTTTTTTGTTGAGACGAGAAGGGTTGGGACAAAATGGCCGGGGCAGGTGGTTTTGGAGCTCCTTGAAGAAACTTAGTGACCTCGGCACGTCATGGACAATCCTTCATGTAGTGATCATCACCACAGATAAGACAAGGGTATCGTGGTTTGCTCTTATCCCGATCGTCAACAGGGGCAGTTTTGGTTTGCTCTGCTTGAGAAGTAATTTTGTCCTCCTTATTATTACCCCTTCCCTTTTTAGATTTGTTTTTATCGGCTAGGGTAGATTGAACTACATTTACCTTAGAAGTCTTGCCGGTGGGAGGTGTAGGAGATGGAGCATTTTGAACATTAGAAGAAGCAGGTTTGGGGTTTGTTCTTGAGGCAGAATGCAGTTGGGCCTAGAAAGTGCCAATCACACCGTCAGTTGCATGTGAAGTAGCGGTAGTAGTTGAAGTGGATGAAGTGGAAGGAGGAGGTAAGTCAGGTAGTAAATCATAAAGGGTACTCGTTTGTGAGTAAATGAGGTCAAGGTATTGAGCACGACTTATAGCCTGCTCTTCCGTGACTACTCCACCCATGGAAATGTCATGACCGATGTCGTTCACAAAAGATTTCATGAACCATTCTTCCAGCAACCGATCGGGGAGTTTGAGTTTAATGAGACGTCATCTCCATCGCCACTCATGAATGTGATTGGATATATTAGTGGCCTTGTTTTGTTTGAAAGAATTCAAAATCTCATTCCCCGTGTCATAACAGATCAATAACTGGTAGTGTGTGAGGAAATCCATAGCTAGGGTGTTGAAGTCAGAGAAGAAACCCCATGGTAATTATATATACCACTTCATAGCAGAACCTGTGAGGGTTCGTTACAATAGACGTAAACGAATAGAGTCATCCATCAACGAGTTGGATGAACACCATAGGTGAAAAGTCATAACGTGATTTTTCTGGCCCTCTCCTGCTTTGTCATCGAATTTAGGAATGTTCGATGGTAGCTTGGATGGTATAGCAGGCCATTGGGGAGAGTGACGAATTGGATCATTTAAAATCCTTGGCAAATCTGGAAGATCCAAAGTGGCCAAAAAGGGTAACTGTCGATTCACCTGCGGGTACTGGTGGCTTTGTGGAGGAAGCCTCGTCGGCAAACTAGTAGGACCATAAGCAGTCTGCATATAATGTGAATACCCAAGCAGATTCGGTGGTGGTTGAAGAGGATAGTAGCTCATGGGGTTATACCCTGGAACAGGGACTTGAGTTTGAGCAGTCGAGCCCCAAATAGGATTGAACGAACCTGGATATGGTCGGCCCATACTAGGGGGTATTACGGATGCAGCTGGAAACTATTGCCCCCCAGTCGATTGAGGAGGATGTTGTATCAACTGATTCCAATATTGGGCCAAGGACGGAGGTATGTTTTGTCCATAAGGTGGGGTCAGTCCTCCCATTGAAGGTGGTGTTCCAATTGAGGGTAGCGTTCCAATTGGGGGTTGTGTTCCAATTGGGATTTGCATTCCAATAGGAAGTTACACGCTAAGAGGGGGTTGAGTCATACCACCTTGATGAAATTGTCCACCAACGGGAATCTGGTAATGTGGTGTGAATGACGGAATAGTGCCACTAGGAGTAATACTTCCAATAGAAGATGAGCAAGGTCCTCCAAAAGGAAATTGAGGGAGTGTCAGAATAAAACCGGAAGAGAGTGCCCAGAAGAAGAAGGACCACCAGGAGAGCCAGATGGGGTTTGCGTAGGAGTGGAAATGGAAGCATTCAACGCACGGTATCTAGGTGGTAGTGTTGGAGTGACGTTGGGCGTATGGGGTGTACTAATGGGAGCAAGACTAACCACAGTAAACCCGGTTGGAACGCTCATAGTATCTATGTGATGGGCCATTTCGATAGGGATGGTAAAGTGATAGGCGGTAGTAAACGGTACTGTCTCTGGACTAGATATTTTGGAAATCACAGGTGGGGTGATTTCAGAAATCACAGGAGAGCCTGGACCGAAAAGGTCCCGTCGAAAAACACCTGTAGACCAAAAAATATCTTGGCCTTCAATGCCTGGAAAGGGTCCAACCGGTGATCCAGAAGACGTAACAACTAAGTCTCCGGAAGAATTCAGTCACATAAACAGTCGCTCATAATCAGGGTGAAGTCAAAATTCCTCTCGAGTATTAGTAATTCAGAAATGTTCTAGAGAGTCAGTTCGTTCCACTTGTGGCATGGTGATGGCTGTGAATTCACTTTTCCGAGGAGAGCCCTCAAGTGTACTTGTAGGAAAGGGTTGAGAACCTTCCATATGCTCTAGAGATAAACCCTGCATTCTATGTGAATGACATGGAGGAGCTATTGTAAACGAGTGACAAACTTATGAAGAAAATTGTATGGTCAACTTTGGTACACAAACAACACGCGCTAGTAAACAAAATCTAGGAAACAACACCAAGCAAACAAGACCTTCTAATTCTGAAGTCACTAGTTGGTGATGAAATCCAACGTCGCAACAACGAGACAAGAAGGGGCTGGGTTAGGGTGGAAAAGTTACGCTGACGACCTTCTTAATGGACTTACACCCTAGTTCAATCTCCCACACATAATCGTGGGTATACGCTCCAATGAGCCCGAGTGAGTTTGGCCAAAGTCGATTCCAGGTACCATGAAGACTTTCCCCTCCACAATCACCTCGTGTAAGAACCTAGAAAGATAGGCCACTAAGGTTACCACTGACAACAATAAAGCCTGGGGGGATAGTCGACAGTCCGATCCACATGCAAGGGCAGGGTATCTAGCCCAAAATCAAATCAAAATGCTTCCACTCATCATTGTGGGTATACCTCTGAGTGACCCTCGTAATACATGAAATCTCTACACCGATATCAACAAAGAAGGGTGAGTAACTCTGTCAATATCAATGCGACCTCGCGTTTGACCCTTGTGTGAGAAGGGCTTCCCAGGACAAGATGTTGTAAATGGAATTTAACACTCCTTAACACAAGATGCTATTGTGTGTTTTGTGCTTCGGAGAGTGTATCTCTCTTCCTATTCCAAAGCGTTAGCCTAGCTAAATGTTGGTGTAATAGAGCCCTAGAAAAGAGTTACTAGTTAAATTTTACGATTGTGCAGTGTTATTAAGGGTTGTTGTTACTCAAAGGAAACGGAAATGAAACTGATGTTGTATAAGACTCTGACCCAACAATGCATGGATGAGAATGAAATATATCAATTTTCGTTCAATGAATCCTATGTATGGGATGGAAAGAGAATTTTTCCGAATCAAACTTCCACTACAATACACAATTTCCTTTAAAATGTAATTGCAACAAATCACACAAAAATAACAATTCTCTATTGTTTCTTTTTCAATAATTTCAACAATTGATTTTCAATACTTTCGAAGATGAAAATGATTTTGAAAGAAAAAACATTGTTCACTTTTCAAAAAGGACCTACACCATGATGGTGAGAGTGAAGAAAATAAAAAACTAATGAACAAGCAATAGATAAAAACCCAAACCAATCTTTCAATGGAAACAAAAAAAACAAGCAAACCAAACTAGTCCTTTCAATTGCATGAGAAAAATGATCTTTCAAATGATGAGAAAATGATAAAGACAAAGATACTCAACTTTCAACCGATCGTCGGTCCTTAACCAAACAAGCACACTCAGATTCCAAAATCAGAGAGTATATCTTGGTAGAGAGAAGTCAAGAAATGAATGTTAAGAAAAAGTGACAGGAAGAGCCTTTGAAATCCTAAGACTGTTCATGCACAAAAAATGAAGACAAGAGACATCAATCAATGGTCCAGGAAACTCTTTTGAGGCACCTATGCTGATCTGAGCAGTTGAAAGTGCAAAAATCTCAAATCCAAAACTTTAAAAAAGAGGGTTCGCAGGCTG
The DNA here is from genome assembly GCA_009831015.1 of Picea engelmannii. NCBI lineage: Eukaryota > Viridiplantae > Streptophyta > Pinopsida > Pinales > Pinaceae > Picea > Picea engelmannii. The sequence continues at coordinate 9,421 of ML789854.1, read as the reverse complement.
AGGGTATTACACAGTGTGAAAATGAAGCTATGAACTTCCGAAAGTATTGTGTTTCCCCAAAAAATATCCTAGCGTTTGTGAAAATTGTATGAACTTACCATTTCATGATGGTATCCATATTGGAGAGATACATCTTGAGATCACCTCCACCAATCACATACCCCAGATACACCAAAGACTGTTGAGAAATATCACATTTCTTGAGATTGGCCATTCGATGGTGCTTCTTTAGGGTCTCTAACACCTGCATAAGATGTTAGATTTTCTCCTCCCACGTAGAAATATAAACCAATATATCATCCAAATAGACAATAACAAATAAATCTAGAAAATTTCATAAAACACCATTTATTAGTCTCATAATGAAGTTGGTGTGTTGCATAAAATGAATGGAATAACAAACCACTCATACAACTCTTTCCTTTTATTCAAGGAAGTCTTCCAAGTATCTTCTTATTTGACTCATACCTGGTGATATCCTGATTTAAAATCTAGCTTAGTGAAGTACTTGGCATGCTGCAACTGGTCCAACAGATCATCAATCCTAGGCAGATAGTATCGATTCTTCAATGTAATCTTATTTAATTCCCTATAATCATTACACATTCTCCAAGTCCCATCCTTGGGAAAAATTATGATGGGTGACCCAAAAGGTGAGGTACTTGGTCGAATCACAACCTACTCCAACAATCGATGCAACTTATTCTTTACTTTGTTTACTTCTAGAATGGATTGTCTATACAATCCAATAGTCGGCAAGGGGGAGTCTGGAAATAATTGGATTTCATGCTCCAATTCCCCCTTAGGTTGTATCCCTTTAGGATCCTCGAACACTCCCCTTTATTTCTTTAGAAACTCCTCCAATTAATTTTTTTTCTCCTTAGTACACCCTTCCATGGATGTCTTTACTTTTTACAACTCTTCATCGGAATAATTTTCCCTCAGGAAAATTAAAACATATTTATTGCTAGAACTAATCAATTTCTTAGCTTAATTGGAACTTACCAATGGAATTGTTTATTTTCCAATGTGTGCATTAATGATGAAATATTTCGTTCCCTTGATTCAAGACGGTACTGGTTTCCTGTCCACATGAAGATAACATCCCTCGTATACATGTAGGGGCTTCCAAACACTACTATGCATACATATAGTGGTACTATGCCCAATTATACTTCATCTATGAAATCAACTTTACTTACAACAAATTTAAAATCTTTCACTACTTTGTTACCTTGATCTCTACATCCTTATTTAACTAACCTAGTGGATAGGTTCTAGGATGATCGTGAACCTCCAATCCAATATCGTTGACCATATACGTTACTACGAGGTTAGCATATGAACTCGAGTTGAACAAAACATCTATATTGGTCTTCTTGACCTAAATCTTGATGTGGAAGATCTTGGTCATATCCTTCTCTTCCTAGTGATGAAGGCTACTTAGATTCACCTCCTTCTATAGAAATGTGCAGACAATATTTTCATCCATATTAGAGCCACTTTCAACCTAATTTCTTGAATACGTGGCTATAAGGTTCTTTTTGTTTCCTTCCTTCTTACTATTCTTTGGGTTTATCTCTATATGTAGTTTCCATCAGTTTTCCTCAGTGTGACCATCGATATTGAAATGGTTTCTATGATCGTAGTGGTTGTCGTATTCTTATCCTTCCCCCCCTTTCCAGTTATTCTTCCCCTCCTTGTAATATTTCTAGTTCTCTTTCTTCTTTGAACTATTTGGTTTCCCTTTCTTTTGGACTATGTTTTCCAAGTATTGTTCTTATTCACAGGCCTCATCCATTGTCCCTGGCTTGAAGAGAAGAGGTAAACCCCCTATATATGGCCTCATATATGTTTTTCATATATGACTATGTAAACCCCCTAGATACTTGATAATTACATGATGGCCATCTTTCTGAACTCACTAGTGTACACTTGTACACTATGCTCGTACCTCTGCCTGAAGTAGTTCCACTATATCCATTGGTCCTCTACATACCCAATATGGTAAAATTGGGACTTAATGAGGGTTTTCAAGTCCTCCCACAGAGTTATTGGAATATAACCATCCATCCTAAGTGTTTATATATGGATTTTCCACCAAGTTAAAGCATGACCCTCTAACTTCAATCTAGAAAATGAAATATTTTCCTCTTCATCTATAAGGTGAACACTAAAATAAACTTTTAGTTGCTACAACCAATGATTCAATTTTAATGCACCAATATCACCTTGGTATTTCTTTATGTCTTGTAACATCCCCAACCTCCATGGATATTCCATGCAAGTAAATTTGGGTCATTTTGAAATGGCCATTTCGACAGTCTTGCGACGTTACATCATGGTGATTGCGACGAATCTTGGGCCCCTCAAATGTTGCTTCACATGGTGTGGAAAGTGTGACGAACCTGGGATAATGCCACAAGAGATACGACCCAAGGAAGTTGTCGCAAGTGAGACAACTATGGACATCGTCGCAAGAACGACAACCAAGGAATATTCTGGCATGAATGACAACCGAGGATGATTGTCTCATGAACGAAAATTGAGGATTCTCATCACAAGAGAGATTACATGAGTAGTTCTTGTGATGAACTATTCAAGGATATGGTGTCATCGATGATAAGTATAGTTCGTCGCACTTGCAATGACCTTGGTAGTTCTTGTGATGAAATATCAATTTTTTTGGGTAAATTATATGCAATAATTTTCATTACACTTAATGTGAATCTGGGGTTCATAGGATTGTGAGGTGCAAACACAATATGTGTAGGACCAAAGCTAGACTATTCTATCCTAATTGTAAAATAACTGAAAAATCTTTGTAAAACCAATTATTCTTCTTCAATTTCTCTATTGGAATGATCTGGGATCAGTCTAGCTATAGATGACAACAATCCAACATGATATATGATCATATGTTGTATGGTCACTATGTTCCCAACATCCAAATTAACTTGCCAGAGTGTCTTTTAAAGAGTTGACAATCTATGTTGGAAATAAGCACACATGCATTTAATGGAATCAACTATCAAACACTAAAATATTCAGACTTAACACTAGACTATGGGACAAAATTCTTGATTCTCCAGTGGTGATGCAGACCCGCAACTTGTACAGGGTTCGTTGACCTCCCAGCCACTGGATCGTTCCAATTCTATGAGTTGAAGCAGCTCTTCGATTTCTCACTGGAATCTCAGGAAAAAATCCATAGGTCCTTACGAAACTCATCCCGCACGAACAAGCATTGGGAGCAAGCTTCCTCCATGCGACCACCAGCTATGACTGCACGCCTATCAAAAGGCGTTTCACGATTTCACGTGTCGAGACTTTGCACATGAATCACCCTGACTCTCCCAACCTATGAAATCCCAACAGGGGACTAGAGCATGCTATCTCTGCCCTTATCCTTCAACCATATGACCTCTGGTCATGACCGGGGCTCAACTCTCAAGCACGTCGAGGTTTCGCGTATTGAGAACTCCTGATGTGATTCACCTCTATCTTCCCAAGGTCTAAACTCCCGATGCTTTAGATATGATGGCCCAGATCCTTCCTCGATCCAATGGCTCAGATCAAGTCGCTAACTCGGATTTTGTGAATTCTCACAAGTCTTTCCCTTGACTACCCTGATTCGCGAGTCAACGAAATGTTGATCTACTACCACCTGTCCTATGACGATGGAAGGTCTCGATGGTTTAGGAACTTGGGACTTCACAAAGTCCACTCTTCTACATTCTCCATAGACAATCAACAGTCCACGCTTCCTCTTTGATTTATGGCTACGATCAAGTCACGAACTTGGATTTTGCGAGTTCTTATAATTCTTCCCTTTGACTTCGCCGAATCGTGAGTCAGCGAAATGGTGATCTCTCACCGCGTGTCCCTTTCGATGGATAGTCTCGATCATTTTAGGACTTGGGACTTCACAAAGTCCACTCTCCTGTCTGTCTTCAAATGGTTAAGGTGCATGCACCTTACCTCTAGACCAACGATTGTTGATCCACGCACTTAGATGCTATGGTCCAGATCTGATCTTCTCCTGTACTCGTTCCTCTGGGTGTCTAGATGTGAGATTCGACATTTCAAATCGCTCCTCTATAGCTGATATAACGATAGTTGACTCTCCTCCTCCTGAGATTTTAATTTCTTCCTGACTTGGAATATTTCCAACGTTTCAAAGGCTTGCACTTTGTGTGAAGATTCATGCTACCTCTCCTGATCTTATCTATGGCTTGGACCTTGAAGTGACTCAGCCTCCTTCTTCTTTCTACTGTAACCTTGTCTGCAAAGGTACCATTCCTCCTGAGATTTCGAAATTGAAACATTTCACTTCCCTAAACACTCCTTGTGCTCGACCGACCTTCAACTGGCTAAATTCAACACTTCGTCTGAGTGTTGGCCTGGTGCACTCCTTGCACAGGTCTTCCTCCAGAGTGTTCAAAAACTCTGTCTCCTTGAGCTTCAACTGCTTGGACCTCAAAGGTATCTGTCCCTTCTGTCCCTCGAATAGATGCAAGTGCCCTCTTGGAAACTTCCGCTCAAGCACTCCTTGCTGAGCCTGCAGAGTATTCAACAAATTTGCAACTGTCTTCCTCTTGGACACTTCCCTTATCTCTGAAATCAAAATAGTGTTATTCGTGTGCACTCTTTTCACTCACTCTATGCCCTCCTGGCAGAGCTCTATAAAATCCTCAGCAATTTTGTTTTCTCTCTGTTCCCTCCTCTGCACAGTCTTTCCTCCAAGGTGTTTAGTAACCTTGAGGTTCTCCTTTGAGTTGATGATTCCTCTGGTGCACCCTCCTGGCACGTTCTTTCATGAATTCCACAGAAATCAGATGTTCACTCTTTGCATTGGCTCACAGAATCTTCAACACTCTGTCATGCAACCCCTTGAATTGAACCACAAAGAACCCAGACTGAAGTCAACAACTTTGAACAGATAGGAAAATATATCTATCACCTGCAGACGAAATCTAAAATACATCTACAACATTCATACATAAAAGAAACATACGAAGTTGACATTCATGAAATATGTGCAACACATAAAATCATAGATAAGAAAAACTGCTTCTCTTTATATTAATATGAATATCTGAAATTTACAATGTGTACAAGATTTTGGACTGCAACTAAGTCTTAGCTCTCTCTCCCTCTCTGTGTATCATAATATCATCTGCCTCTAATGAATCTAGATACAAATATATTTTTACAAAAGAGGGGATTCTCGATCTCTTCCCTCCAAGATACCTACTCTCATTAATTTACATTGAATTGCATTCAATGGTTGTCTAATCCGAATCAGATCTAGATCTTATTAGCCTGTCAACCATTAAAGGCTACTATATCTACATCCTATACAAAGGCAACGATTTGGCTCTTCCAACCTTACAAAAATTTAATTACAATTTAAAATTTTAAAATGAGAGGGTTGGCACCTGTCCCTTCCTTGAATGTGAATTGAATGTGTTGTCTATATGGCGTGTTGTTGGGTTGGAGCGATTCTCCTACATCATAATCCACTGCTGTGAAAAAATCATGAGTTCTTGCTCATGAGCTTCCCAGCTCTATTGAAATCCACCTGGATCCCAAACTGTTCTTTGGAGATATCCATTTGCTCCATTCCTTTGTTGTTGTTCTTTCTTCTTCCCTACTGCTATGGCAGGCTCCCTTCTGCTTAGCTTCCCTTTGTTGACTGCTTCTTGCACAGACCTCAACATCAGCCTCATTATTTCTTCTATTTCCCTATCTAGTTGTTCCAATGGATGGCTCTCTTTATGCAGTCTTCTCCACTGCACTTCCTCCTCGTTGATGGGTAGATCAACTTGATCCCCCTTGCGATTTTATCCATATCTTGTGGCCTTAGATTTCCACCCTGTTGCAGACTTCAGTTTTGTAGTCTCATCACTAATATGTTTCTTAGCTTCCTCCTCTGATAGATTTTCTTCTACCAGTTCTCTTGCTGGAATATCTCCAGCTTCCTCCAGCTGCTTCTTGGGATGGTATGCTCCATAATTTGTTGCAGGCCTCAGTGCTACAGTCATATTCTATTTAGGTTCCTGGCCGAAATTTCCAAGCAATTATGTCGAATTCCCTCCTCCCAAAATCCGCATGACTGTCTGCTCATGGCAGTCATCTACTGGTTCCAGATTTTTCAGGTAGTCTTCTATCATATCTAACTCCTTCTCCCATGGAGTGATCACATTATCTGCATGCTCTTGTTCAGTTGGGACATATTCTGATGTCTTCTCTGGAGTGAGCACATTATCCACAGGTCCTTATGAGACTCAGCCCGTGTGAACAAGCACTGGGAGAAATCTTCCTCCACACGACCACTGGCTGCGACCGCACGCCTATCAAAAGGCATTTCGCAATTTCACATGTCAGGACGTTACACGTGAGTCACCCCAACTCTCTCGACCTATGAAATCCTAACAGGGGCCTAGAATATGATAGCTCTACCCTTATCCTTCAACCATATGACCTCTGGTCATGACCGGGGCTCAACTCTCAAGAGCATTGTGGTTTCATTTATCGGGAACTCCTGATGTGATTCACTTCCGTCTTCCTGAGGTTTGAACTCCCGATGCTTCAGATATGATGGCCCAGATCCTTCCTCGATCCGACGGCTCATATCAAGTTGCAAACTCGGATTTCGTGAACTCTCACAAGTATGCCCTTTGACTTCTCTGAGTATCGATTCAGCGAAATGCTAATCTACTACCACCTATCCTCTGACGATGGATGGTCCCGATGGTTTCAGAACTTGGGACTTCACAAAATCCACTCTTCCACATTCTCCCTCGACAATCAATGGTCCACACTCTCTCTTCGATCGATGGCTACGATCAATTCATGAACTCAGATTTCGCAAGTTCTTATAATTCTTCCCTTTGACTTCCCCGTGTCGCGAGTCAGTGAAATGCGAATGTCTCATCGTGTCTCCCTTCCGATGGACGGTCTCGATGATTTCAAAAATTGGGAATTCACAAATTCCACTCTCCTGTTTGTCTTCAAATGGTTAAGGTGTGTGCACGTTACCTCTATACCAAAGGTTGTTGATCCACGTGCTCAGATCCTATGGTCCTGATCTGATCATCTCATGCAATCGTTCCTCTGGGTGTCTGGACATGATATTTGATGGTCCAGATCGCTCCTCTGCAGCTGATCTAATGATAAAGGATGCTCCTCCTCCTGAGCTTTGAATGTACTCCTGACTTGGAATATTTCCAATGTTTCAAAGGCCTTGACCTTTGATCCCTCTGCGATCCCGATGACTTGGGTCTCGACTTACGCTTTCCCTCCTGAGCTTCGTTCACTTTCACTTTGTGTGCAACTTCGTTCTATCTCTCCTAATCTTGTCCTTGGCTTGGACCTTGAAGTGTCTCAGCCTTCTTCTTCTTTCTAAAGGAACCTTGTACGCAAAGGTACTATTCCTCCTGATCTTACAAACTTGAAACATTTCACTTCCCTGCACACTCCTTGTGCTCAACCGGCCTTCAACTGGTTGTCTTCAATACTTCTTCTGAGTGTTGGCCTGGTGCACTCCTTTCACGGGTCTTCCTCTAGAGTGTTCAACAACTCTGTCTCCTTGAGCTTCAACTGGTCGGACCTCAAAGGTCTCTGTCCCTTATATCCCTCGAAGAGATGCAAGTGCCCTCTTGGAAACTTCCGCTCAACCACTCAGTGTTGAACTTGCAGAGTATTCAACAACTTTGTAAGTGTCTTCCTCCTAGACACTTCCCCTATTTATGAACTAGAAATAGAGTTCTTCTTGTGCTCTCTTTGTGCTCGCTCGATGCCCTCCTGGTAGAGCTCTACAGAATCCTCAACAATTATGTTTTCTCTCTGTGGCCTCCTTTGCACAGTCTTTCCTCCAAGGTGTTCAGTAACCTTGAGGTTCTCCTTTAATTTGATGATTCCTTTGGTACGCCCTCCTAGAACGTTCTTTTTTGAATTCCATAGAACTCATATGTGCACTCTTTTCACTGGCTCACAGAGTCTTCAACACTCTATCATGCAACCCCTTGCATTGAACCACAAAGAACCCAGACTGAAGTCAACAACCTTGAATAGATAGGAAAATATATCTATCACTTGTATATGATATCTAACATACATCTACAACATTCATACATAAAATAAATATACGCAATTGACATTCATGAAATATGTGCAACACATAGAATCATAGGCAAGAAAAACTGCTTCTCTTTATAATAATCTGAATATCTGAAATTTATAATGTGTACAAGCTTTTGGACTGTAACTTAGTCTTATCTCTCTCTCCCTCTCTATGTATCATAATATCATCTACCTCTAATGAATCTAGATACAAAGATCATTTTACAAAAGAGGGGCTCCTCAAGCTCTTCCCTCCAAGCTACCTATTCTCATTAATTTACATTGAATTGCATTCAATGGTTGTTTATTCCTAATCAGATCTAGATATTATTATCCTGTGTTATTGGACTAATTGGTAGGTGTGGACACTAATAGATCTCCCTAGATCCACCTGGATCTAGAACAAAACAGGACAAGACATGACTCTTTCCCTAAGTTTTGACCATTGAATTAGCTAGTAGGAAGGAACAAGTAACATACCTTTGAATCGCTTCCTGGGGTCTATGTTGTTCCCGCTTCACTCTGGTGCTCTCGTGACGTTAAGACCAAGACAACACAAACCAACCAAAGTGAAAATAGAAAAATATATTCAACTTTCAACTTATGTGTATGATCAAGGAATTACACAATAAAGTGAGAATAGTCTTATGGGAAAAGGACACGCCACTATATCATAGTAATTGAAAGTAGAAGATTACAACTTGAACGCCTTGATGTCGCAAGCTTCCTTTCGGTGGCTCTTGGCTCCAATACACACACTTTCTCAATCCTTGTATGAAGAAGATCAAATCCCTCTTGATAGACTTGCTAGAGTCTCCAAGCTCATGTTCAAGCTAAGTCCTTCACACAATTCTTTCACCAATTCTCCAATGAATCTTGCTTAACCTTTTCCATGAGAATTCCATCAATATATAGGATAGAATGAGATGGTTACTTAGATAAGAATGATCCCACAATATCAGGGAAACCAGTACAAGGATAACCATTCGAATGCCAACCCATTCTTCTAGAATATTCCCTTCTAGAACCATCGAGAATCCATCTTTTTCCAAGCCTTAGAACAAGTTCGCACCTTAGCTATGTAGCACAATGCAAAAATTTCACACCCTAGCTTAAGGCAGCCTACGAGAATGGGTCATTCTCGCACCCTGGTATATTAGCAACCTGCGAACTCTTTTCAAAAGTATGTTTTCTGGGAAGAGATGAATGTCAATTTTCTCAGGAGAAAGTTCTTATGAGGATCCTGAGTACACCATTATCAATACACCATCATGATGACCAAAATCATGGGTAA
>ML789853.1:377868-437949 GCA_009831015.1 Picea engelmannii | reverse complement strand
TTAAGCATAGTCCTATCATGCATGAGAGTTATGTTGAGCAATATGCTTTAGATATTGATTTTAAAGAAGTATATGAGACTTTGTGTCATTCTAACCATGTTGAGGAATTGGATTACCATGTGCATGATAATCTTTTGTATCATATTGGCAAGCTATGTATTCCACAGGGTGAAAGAATCAACATAATAAAAGAAGCCCATTCTTCTCTTATTGTTGGTCACTTTGGTGTAGGCAAGGCAATGGCTAATTTGCAAAGGTACTGCTATTGGCCTAAAATGAATGAAAGTGTTTCGAGATATGTTCGAGGATGTTCGTTATGTGCCACAAGCAAACCTAGCAATCGAAAGTTGGGTTTGTATACTCCACTTCCGGTTCCTTCTCGTCCTTGTGAAAGTATTTCTATGGACTTTGTAGGAGGTCTAACTATGTCTAAACGAAATCATGATTATCTTTATATTGTGGTTGATCGATTTAGAAAAATGTGTATTTTGATGCCTTGTAAGAAGTAGGTTACAGCTGAGCAAATGACACAAATGTTCTTTCAAAATGTTTGGGTGCATTTTGGATTGCCTAAATCCATTATTTCTGATCGGGATTCTCGATTTATTGGAAGTTTTTGGTCGAGTTTATGGGCACTCATGGACACCAAACTGAAAAAGAGCACAACTTTTCATCCGCAAACAGATGGTCAGACAGAAGTGGTAAATAGAACAATGGTGCATATTCTTCGTTCTTATTGCAGCAAGCATCCTAAACTTTGGGATGAACATTTACACTACATTCAACATGCTTACAATTAAGCTAAACACTCTTCAACTCAAACGTCGCCATTTGAAGCATGTTTTGGCTATTTTCCCAAATATCCTTTAGATTTTATCTTTGGGAAGAATATTGTTATTGATGGTCAATATGACATTGATAGGGCAGAAAAGTTCATTGAACAAATTCAGTCGATACATCAGATGGTGCAAGAGAAGTTGGAAAAGAGTCAAGCCAAGTACAAGACGAGACATGACAATGATCGTGTTGATCACAGTTTCCAAGTTGGAGATGAAGTTTGGCTTTACATCAGTAAGAAGAGGCTTGAAGGAGAAGGTAAAAAATTGAAACCAATTCGATATGGTCCTTTCAAGATTATTGACAAGATTGGTAACAATGCCTTCCGTTTAGATTTGCCTCCTTATATGCAAATGTATGCAGTTTTTAATGTTGAGAATTTGAAATTGTATGAGCCTCCTTTGATTGATGATCAAGGAGAACATGTTCAAATTCCTTCTATAGATGATTTTTCCCCATAATATATTACAGAATTGCATGAAGACACCATCCTTGATAGGAGAATGTGAACTTCAAAACAAGGGAATGTGGAGTATCTTCGAGTTGGTCTTAAAGGTACAAATCCAAGAAAATCCAAGTGGATTGCAGTTAGAAAGGTGAGGGATCTATACCCTCATCTTCAGATAGACTGAAAATAGTCTTTTGGAGGTCCAAAAGCTTTCCAATGGGGATGTGTGATCCAGGGGATCAAATTTTGCTCAAAAATTCAAAGTGCTTGAAATCGCTTCAAATCGAATGGAAGCGTAGGCCTCATCGCTAGGAACCCAATGCAACTTGTTTGGGTTCAAACGGATGTCGGGAGAGAGAGACATCGCGTTCTGTTCAAAATGACAAACAAGCAAAAAAAAAGGATGTTGATTGTACAGTTCGTATAGTTCGTACGACTGCTAATGTCGTAGTCCATATGACATGTAGCAGGGCTGAGTGGAAGATAGTTGGCATGTGTGGATGAATGGAATTGCGACACGTGGTAGTGTTTGGTTGGTTGTACGGTGCCACGTGGCCCAGTCATGGGCTGCCACGTGACACCTTGTTATTGGTTGCTTGTATAAAATATTAATGGAGTCCACAGGATTCGACCCCGTGACCTCCACCCACATGCATAGTCTTTGCAAAGTCCATGCCACCAATGTGCCACCATAGTAGTTCTTACTATGTAATAGCTTTGTATTTATTTAAGTTTGAGTTAATGTGTGGTTGGCGCGGAGCCCGGCCTGGGGCTTAGCCCCATCCCTTGGTCGTATAATACAATAACATATGCCCATACCGTGGGTACCATGACCACCGGTTGGCGCGTGCGTGATTTGGTTTTGTATATGGTTCAAACAGTTTTTAAAACCAATGACCCACCACTTGTCTCTTTTCTATTCGCCTTTGGACGGAGCCCCGTTTGAGTTGCATGTGGTCACATGGGCCACACGACCATAGCCTTGGTGGTTAGGGGCTAGGTGCACCCGTGACCATCCTACAGTTCGCACCGTTTGTGTTGTTGCATCCGGTGCTGAGTTTTAATGCTTAAATATGTGTGGGGGCTAGGTTGAGACAACAAGGGTGCAATTTGTCGATGTAGAGACAACAAGTTTGAAGGGAGACTTCCAAGAAGCCTATCTTCTTCAATTTTTGGCCAAACGAGGTGCCGAAAAAGACCAGCTAGGGGTTTTTGGATGTTATGGAGCCATTGGAGCCATCTATTTGAAATTTTGAGAATTGTAAAGCACATTTTTGAGCCCTTTGAACAAATAATACAAAAGATCCATTGGAAGCTATACCAGGAGATGTAGCCCAAGAGAGGGGTGAACTCCTTTATCATTTGCTGTGTTATGTGTTTTATGTTCACCGTTTATTGTTGCTATTTATATGCATCTTTGATGAGTAATTTCTATAAAATTTGTGTTGCAAATTGATCCATTTGCATTTTAACACATAAATTAAATCTTGCAAATAATTTCAAGAATTCAAGTCTTCTTCATTTTGAGTTCAAAAAAGGATCCAGAGAAGACTATGGACAACTCAGAATTTGCAGAAGCATCTCACAAAGCTTAGAATGGCCTCAATAGACAGAGAAAGGGAAAAAATTCAAAGTCCTCAAAATTTCATGAAATTTGGATCATCGCAAAGAGTGTGTCGCAAGCTTTCCAATGACATAAATAGGTCGTCAAATGGAGTTATGGATCGAAATATATTCGCGGTCAAAATTTTGGTCAACCTAGCCCAATCAACAGGGATGAGTCAACATCCGTACTACTGACGTCAGCATTAGTACGGATGAATTCAACATCTGTACAATGTACGTGGCACATAGAGGGAAACATGTGTCATGTTGACGTCAGGATGGTTATGTGGCAGCACTAGAGGATGCCATGTGTTACTCATTTTTGGCATTTTCGAGTCAATCTATGGACCAATGAAAAAATACCACATGGTAGTCCATACAACCACATGGAAGACCATATGATGACGTTTCAGGATGATGTGGCAGGTGACTTTGCAAGTGGTTGGCATGGGCCAATGGTTGGCTTCCACGTGGCCTAGTCATGGGATTCCACGTGGTAGTGGGAAAATGCCCAATGAGGGCCCGAAACTGAATTTCAAAAAAAAAAAAAAACCGGTCTGCCAAATATGGCGGAGCCCCACCAGATCTGGCGATGAAACGTTAAACTCCAACAAAACTCCAAACTGGCGAAAGCTCCATTCCACATATATATGCATTGTTATAACTATCACAAAAATGAGAGGCTCACGAGATCGACCCTGGGACATCCCCCCATACAATGCCTTAACAATAACATCTACCACCGTTGGGCCAATAGACTACTTTGTGTAGTCTGCCCCACTTTTTTATTAAATGCAGATTCTGCCCATGGACGAGGAAGGAGGGTGCGACGGTACAATCGAGCATGGAAACTGAGATGCAGTACAGAGAATTAAATGCAGGTATCAGGCACGAAAATTGAGATAAGATTTCTCAAGGGTCTGGGAGTGCCTGAGTCAGATTAAGGCGTGGAGACAGTTATTTTTCAGTAATTCCATGCCACAAATTCAATGGTGTTGTCTATTTTCTGATCTGAGCGAAGCTTCTGCAGCTTAATTCCATAATGAGGTATACTTATGTGTTTTTCCAAATTCTTTTGTTGAGTTAGTAAAAAAGCCTACCCATTTGAGAGCAGGACCCGGAGACCTATTCCACCAGGGATAAACTCTATTATCAAGTTTTTGTCTTCAGATTTGATGCTTATGTCTCTTCATTATTAATTTTTTCCCTCTTTAATGGTGCACTTTAATTTATGCTCATTTAAGACAATTCTTTATAAGTCACTTTGATGAAAAGATCCCAGATCATGTTGGTATCAGATAAAGTCATATTTGACTTGAATTGTTGAGTGTGAATGCTTACTCAGGCCAAGCATAAGCATGGTGAAGGAACTCTTAAGAATTTCAATATCGAAGTTGGTCATGCATCCTGAAAGAAGAAAATGGAAGAAGAGGACAAGCATGATGAAGAAGAGAAAAAATTTCATATGGTCTTTTATCGCATGTCAAAAATGCTCAAGTGAATGTATGGAGACTACGAGAAGAGGATGGAGAAGAAAAGGAAGAAAAATGAAGCACAAGATGATGATAATGCTTTGGTAAATCTAGGGGTTGCAGGAGACCCTCTTGACCCTCGATCTTCACCATCAAGTTCTATCTCTTCTTCCTCTGAGCATTCTCATCATTCTCATCATTCTAGCCATAAAGCCTCTTTTAAGAAACCATTATTAAAGCTTGATGTAAAATTTTCTTTACCTATGTTTAATGGAGATGGTAATCCTGAAAAGCTATATAATTGGATCCAATAGGTTGAATTATATTGTCATGTTCAACAGATTGATGAAGAGGAAGTTAAAGTGCAACTGTCTTCTCTTTGGTTGGAAGGCACCACTCTCACATGGTGGGAGAGAAAACTCCAGGACATAAGTAAGTGTGGTAATATTCTTTCCTCATGTTCATAATTTAAATCAGCGATCAGGAAGCAATTTTATCCATTGGGTTATTTACATAAAGCAATGATGGAATGCCAAACTTTAAGACAAAGTAAAGGTCAAACTATACAAAGTTTCACGAAAGAATTCAGGAAGAAATCTCTTGCATTAAACATTCATTTTGGATTCTTATGAAACTTTAATGAAGTATATTGGTGAACTTCATAGTTATATTCATCATACTTTGCTATTGTCTAAACCTACAAGTCTTGACGGAGTTTTTGTGCAATCCACTCACCTTGAGAACAGGGGAAAGCATGTTTAAGATGATCCCACAAATAAACCTTCCAATTTCCCATATAAGTCATTTAAGAAGTTTAAAAGGAAGGACAAGAAGACCACCACTGTAAAGAGACAAGAAGGGAATCCATCTTACACTCATTGTAAGAAAAGTGGTCACAATGATGAACACTATTGGAAATTGCATCCAGATAAGAGACCGAAAATGCTCAATGGAAAGGGGAAGACAAAGACCATTGCTACAGTGCAACACGATCTTGGTTCCGATTCAGGAGACTAAGGAAAGATCACAAAGTTGTATTACAAGGTAAAGATTCCCTCATGCTAGTTCAAATTCCAATAATGAATCCCATGATGATGAAATAAAGAGGAATGAATTATTTCATATAAGAGTTGTATCTAAACACACTAAGATAGATACATTGTTTGATCCGGGTTCCCAAGTAAAATTTATATCTAATGTACTTGTCAAAAAGATGGGTCTTGAAACTAAACCACATCCAAAGCCTTATCCTCTTGGTTGGGTATGTGATAAATAAAAACTTAATGTCACCAAGCAATGTAGGTTCATATTTTCTATTGCTTCAAAGTTGATTGATGAACTGGATTTGGATGTTGTATCGCTTGATATATGTGGCATAGTGTTTAGGAGTACTTTTATTTATGATATAAAAGCATTATTATTTTATTATGAGAACAAATACCACCTTACTAATGGGGGGGTGGAATATATTGTTATATCCCATAGCATGAGGGTAAACACAACACTTGTTAGTGCAAGCAAATGAAGAGAATCATAAACACTAATAAGAGATATGTACTCATGGTCATAAGGGAGAAAGATGTCAAAACATCTGACGCTTTCCAGGGATGTGCTCTTTCTTAAGAAAGAACTAATGGATATTGTTTCTAAGTATGATGAGATTTTCCAGGAACTAGATGTATTACCTTCTAAGAGGGAAATCCAACATGAAATACATCTTCAGCAGGATTCTCCTCTTCTTAATGTGTGCATGCATAGGATGTCAGTTGTAGAGATGAAAGAGATCAAGAAGCAGGTAAAAGTCTTATTGGATCAAGGGGTTATCAGGCCCAACTCATCCCCTTGTGGTTCTTTGATCGTGATGGTGCCAAATAAAGATGGCAAATGGCGAATGTCTGTCGATTAGCAGGTGTTAAATAAAATCACAGTGAAAAATAGATACCCTCTTCCTTGTATAGATGATTTACTTGATTAGTTAAACAATGTTGTTTATTTCACTAAGTTGGATTTGCGCAGTGGATACCATCGGATCAGGGTTGCAGAATAGGATGCATGGAAAACCGGATTTAATACCAAACAAGAATTATTTGAGTGGTTAGTTATGTCGTTTGGGCTTTTTAATGCTCTGACAACTTTCATGCGTGTGATGAATAATGTATTCAAGCCTTTTCTAGATGATTTTTTGATTGTATATTTAGACGACATTGTTATATTTAGCGAGACTTGGGATGAACATGTAAGGCATGTAAAGAAAGTATTGGATACTTTGCAAAGGGAAAAGTTGTATGTAAAATTGTCCAAATGTGAATTTGGTAAGACTTCACTTGTGTACTTGGGTCATATTGTAGGAGGAAGACAATTAAAAATTGATCCTTCTAATATTGATGTAATTGTAAACTAGCCCAAGCCAAAAAATGTGATCGAAATACAAAGCTTCTTAGGTGCAGTACAATATTGGAGGAGATTTGTTTCATACTTATCCTTTATAGCAACTACTTTGCATGCCTTAACTAGTGTGAAGAACACTTTTTATTGGGGAGGAAAGAAACAAAAGTCTTTCGACACTTTGAAGGAAAATATTAGTACTGCACCATTATTAGCACTGCCGAATCTTCAACATCCCTTCGAGATCAAGAAAGATGCCAGCAGATATGCCATGGGTGCAGTATTGATGCAATATTGTAAGCCTATATGTTACCACTCTAAAACTTTTAACCAAGTTGTTGTTAACTATCCTACATATGATAAAGTGTTGTATGCATTAGTTGAAAGTGTAAATAAATGGAAGAACTACTTGTTAGGGAAGGAAACAATCATACATACAGATCATCAACCCTTACAGTATCTTCAAGAACAAACCAAACTGCAACAATATCAACATTACATATGGATGTATTTTCTACAACAATTTCATTTGGTAATCAAGTACCAAAAGGGTACGAGTAACAAGGTAGCTGATATGCTTTCTAGACCTCCTATTGATGCTTCTATTGTTTTGAAGAATGCTTCTTTATCTCATGATATCTATGTGGAACAATATTTCGTTGATAAATATTTTAAAGAAGTATATGAGAAGATAACCCATGGTGCACAGGTAGAGAACTATTGTTTGCAGGAAAAACTACTCTACCATCTTGGAAAGATATGTATTAATACAAGTGAACAAGTCCATGTAATACGAGAAGCTCACACTTCTCTTGTGTATGGGCATTTTGGGGTAGGAAAAACTATGGCTGATTTGCAAAGGTTTTGTTACTAGCATCAGATGAAATCAATTTTAATTAAATGTAAAGTGGTGTGTGATGTGTTCTACTTGTAAACCCACTAATAGAAAAATGTGGCTATACTCACCATTGCCTATTCCATCCCATCCATGGGAAAGTATCTCCATGGAATCTGTAGGGGGTTTACCAATGTCGAAAAGGGGTCATGACTATTTGTATGTTGTAGTGGATAGGTTCAACAAGATGTGTATTTTAATGCCATGTAAAAAATAGATCATTTTTTAGTAGACTGTTAATCTCTTATTTCAGTATGTTTGGGTTCACTTTGGGTTACCACATCCATTATCTTGGATTGAGATACTCAATTCCTAGGGGATTTTTGGACAAGATTGTGGAAAATGATGGACACCAAGTACAAAGGTTGTTAATAGAACAATGGTACTTTTTCTTCGAGGCTACTACAACAAGCATCCCAAGTTATGGGATGAACATATACCCTATGTACATCATGGTTAAAACTGAGCCTTACATTCCTCCACTGA
This sequence comes from Picea engelmannii, assembly GCA_009831015.1. NCBI lineage: Eukaryota > Viridiplantae > Streptophyta > Pinopsida > Pinales > Pinaceae > Picea > Picea engelmannii. The sequence continues at coordinate 429,821 of ML789853.1, read as the reverse complement.
GTGTTATCCTTTTGAGAGATGTTTTGGGTATTTATCTAAAGTTCCTTTGGATTTGATGTATGGAGAGATGTTGATTCAAATGAAGAAAGAAATGAAGGTAGAGCCCATCCGTTATGGACCCTTCACTATTTTGGAGAAAAGTGGTACCAATGATTTTCCTCTAGATCTTCCACCTTATATGCAGATCTACTCAGTTGTAAATGTGGAGAACTTGAAACTTTTTGAGCCTCCCATGATCATGGATCAAGGTGATGAAGTTTCAATACCTTCAGTTGATGAGTTTGCTCCTATTTAATTGGATGAGTTAAAGGAAGATATCATCCTAGATAGAAGGATGAGGACTTCACGTAGGGGTGATGTTGATTATCTTCAAGTAGGCTTAAAGGGCACACATCTAAGCAAGGAAAAGTGTATTGAGGAGGACAAGGTGAGGAAACTCTTCTCGCACTTATCTGTTGATTGATGAAATTTTTTGGTGGTCCAAAAATCTCTTAGTGGGAAGGCGTGATCCAAAAAGGATCTAGAGAAGAATAAGGACAACTTAGAATTCTTAGAAGCAACTCAGGAAACTCATAATGGCCTCAGCAAATAGAGAAAGGGAAAAAAATGAAAGTCCTCGAAACTTTGTGAAATTGGAATCATCGCGAAGAGCACTTTGCAAGATTTCCAACGGCGTAAACGTCTTGTCAAAAAAAGTTACAGATCAAAATATATTTGTGGTCAAATTTTTGGTCAACCTACCCATTCAGCAGGGATGAGTCAGCATCCGTACAGTCTATGTGGTGCACACAGAGGGAGTCATGTGTCAACATAATGTCAGTATGGTGATTTGGTAGCACAAGAGGCTACCACGTGTCACTTGTTTTTGGCATTTTTGGGTCAATCTGTAGACCAATGAAAAAATGCCACGTGAATTCCATACAACCACATGGCAGACCATACGATGATGTGGAAGGTTGACATGGCAGGATGATGTGGGTGGTGATGTGGTAGGTGATTGTGCAAGTGGTTGGCATGGGACAATGGTTGGCTGGGACATGGCTCATTCATGGGATACCACATGGTAGTGGACAAATGCCCAATGAGGGTCCAAAACCGAATTTCAAAAATTAAAAGAAAAGTGGGCTTGCCAAATCTCGCGGAGCCCCACCAGATCTGGCAGCTAAACGGTAAACTCTGAAAAATATCACAACTAGAAAAAGTTCCATTCCACATATATATGAATTTTTATAACTATAAACCAAAAGGGGAGGCCTGTGGGCTCGACCCTGAGACCTCCCCCGATACAACGCCTTAACAATAGCATACGCAACCATTGGGCCAATGGACTACATTGTGTAGTATACCCCACTTTTTCGTTAAATGCAGAGTCTGCCCACGGACAGGGAAGGAGGGCATGATGGTATGGTTGGGCATGGAAACCGAGATGTAGTACAAATAATTAAATGCAGGGAGTAGGCACAAAAATCGAGACAAGATTTCTCGAGGGCCTGGGAGTGCCAAAGTCAGATTGAGGTGTCGAGACAGTCATTTTTGGGTAATTTGACGCCACTAATTCAATGGTGATGTTTGTTTTCTGATCTGAGCAAATATTCTACAACTTAATTCCAGAATGAGGTATACTTATCTATTTTGCCAAATTCTTTTGCTGAGTTAATAAAAAGGCCTACCCATTTGAGAGCTGGACCCAAAGACATAGTCCACCAGGGATGAACTTCGTTATCAAGTTTTTGTGTTTATATGTGATACTTGTGTCTCTTCATTATTGATATTTTCCTTCTGTAATGGTTCACTTTAATTTATGCTCATTTAATACAATTATTTATAAGTCACTTCGATGAAAAGATCCCAGATCAATCTAGGTGTGAGTTGTAGCCAGTAAGCTACATGAAATTAGTGAGTAGAAAATATTATGTTAATGTGTATTTCTACTCATAATGGCCCTTATTTAAGTCGGGGTACATTATTTTATGGTACCATAGCTTTTGGTTCAAAAAATGCACCCATATGAATCAAGAACCAATGCAAATTTAGGAAAATGTGTTGTGACAAATTTTGATCTCTAACGAATTTTGGGAAAATAGAGAAAATTAAAGTGAAATCTCCAAATTTGTGAGGAAATCGGAGTTTTAAATTCCTCAGAACTTTTGAAGAGATGATACGAGGCATCAATCTACAGATTTACAGAGTTATAATTTGACTTGGAATATCGAAAGTCATGTTTTAATGGTCACTGGAGAATTGGACGAAGTTTGATGGATCGATGCTCGAGATCACTTTTGATTTCAAAATCAATGGCCCAAATTTATTGTAATATATTTAAAAACTTATATGTTTTTTTGGAGTTTGGAAAGGTCTAGTAGATCGATGGTCAAGGTTAATTTCTTAGCAATTTGGAAGGTGGATCAAATCAATGGTCAAGATTCATTTTCTATTGTTTGGAAAATGGATCAAATTGACAATCAAGATTCATTTTTGGAAGTTTGGAAAATGGATCAAATAAATGGTAGATATTAATTTTAGAAATTTTGGAAAGTGGATCAAATCAACGGTCGAGATTTATTTTCGACATTTTGGAAAATGGATCAAATCAACAATCGAGATTCATTTTCAGCAGTTTGGAAAATGGATGAAATAGATGGTCGATATTTATTTTTGGCAGTTTCAAAAGTGGAGCATACTGATGGTAGGATTGACAAGTTTGTCTAATTGTTTCATCCACCAAAGACAATCTTTTATGGTTGATGGTTGTTGTTTTCATATTCCAAGAGAAGTTGTCAATCACCGATGAAGAAAAAGGGAGAATAATGTGTCATGCCACATCACCATCCGTGTGTCATTCCACGGCATCCTCCATGAGTCATGCCATATCATCTATTTTTCAATGTTATCACCCATGTGTCATGCCACAACAACTTGGTTTCCAAATTATCCAAGAAGTGGTCGATGGTCGATGTTCGATGATCAAGTCGACAAGTTTAGTGATGTCTTGCAAGTCAGTTGTCAACGAAAGGGTCGGGTTGACAATTTTGTAAGGTTGTTTCATTTATTTAAAGGAAATTGTCGATCATCGATAGAGCTCAGATCAATGGTATAGGTCGCTTCCCGATTTGGGTGATCGATGATGGATATTCATTTGTAATACTCGAGAAGTTTTACCAGATGCATAATAAGATTTTTCTTGATTTTGAGATCAATGACCAAGATTAAAATATTGTTATAATAGTAAAACAATCAATTTTTCTAAGAATGTTTCTTGATTTTGAAGGTCTTCAACTTGCAAGGGAATTTTGAGGCCTTAAACAACATTTTTAGGGGTTTGAAGTTTCAAAACTATAAGTACCGAAGGTACCACACTATTTTTTTGAAGAATAAATAAAATAACTCAAAGAGAAATTTCCAAATATCTATCTTGGATTCAAAATAGAGCTCGTGTCTGAAAGTTATAGTTGAAACTCTAAAGGGTATATTTTTGATATTAATATACTTCCAGAGGGAATAACTCATTCCTTAGAGGTCTGCTTGGGGCACATGGTTAGTGTATAGAAATATTATGGACCAAAGAAGACATCAATGGAACCAAATTTAGAATCTAGGTACACAAAATTGTACATGAAGAAAAAGGAGACATGTGTAGCATATGGAAAATGGGAAAACAATAAAACATTATGCAAGTTGTAACTATCAACTCTAAGCACAGATGAAGCTGAATTTTTTTAAGTTTTTTCAAGAGATAGTCATGAAGATATCCAATTGAGTTTATATCAAAATCCTAAAGGATTTGGTGTAGGGATGCATGAACAGGGCTAAAATTTCTAAGCCAAGAGAAATGGGCAAAGGGGAAAAGTTGTCATTTCCAGATTGCTTGATTTTTTTAGTAGAGCATCAGTTTGACAATCTGGTAGTTGTTGTGAATTTAGTTTTAGTAGTATTGTTTGTTTCATGTAGAAACATTTCCTTGGGATTTACCTGTAAGTGGAAAAAGTTGGTATATGATATTATTTGAACCAGGGAGAAAGGTGCACAAAATGGGTAAATTGTCAATATTCAATTGACTATAACTTTCTTCTCAGTGCTCAAAATTGAGCAAGAAAGTAGACATTGAAAATATACTGGATAGGATAATATGTATATCTAGTTAGAATTTATTTTTTAGCAGAATTATCCTCAAGGATTCAAAAGGAAGGTGACTAGTGGACATGAAGGACACCATTGAGCAGAGTGGGAATTTCAGAAAGCCATAACTTTTGGGTCATAAATAAGATTGAAGCATGAGTATGGTCATTCAAAAGATAATAGAGAGGGAAAAAGGCCAGAATTTATAGGTAATATAGGAGAGAATCAAGTTGTTCCATAAATTTGCAAGAGAAAATTGAATTGGATAACGTGAACAATGTAACTACTCAATGGGAATATTTTTCTAATTAATGTCAAAATTTGGAGAATCTTTCCTAGATGATAGAGGTGAGTTCCAGATGTGATTCTTGGGTAAGGAAGAGTATTGAAACTCATTATAGTGCCTATTCATAAGTAAAATGGAACATGTGAAGTGAAATACATTGGAAAAATAAAAACAGGTTGATCTTATTAACAAGGAATTGTTAATAGCCTGCAGGGGTGTAGACCGATTGGCAAGTGCCGTGTAAATGGAATGAAATGTAAAAATGAGGTCTTGAGTTCAATTCTCACCCTGATTTATTAGGATATGTGCTTATGGGTGGTGTGATTATCCCTAGGGGTTATAAGGGAGATGACAGGATTCAACCCCATGTCACACAAGTATGATATTTCCGCTGCTACCAATTCCCCTAGTTACAAAAATAAAATAAAAAAATAAGGAATTGTTAATAAGCAATGGAGCACTCCAACAGAGAGTGTTGTGTGAAGGAATTGCTAGAAATAAGATAATATTCCACAAATGAGGATTGTATGGGTCCATTCTAGAATAATCCCAAGGTCCATTGGATAGGGAAGCATGTCAAGTTTGTATAGTTGGATGAAGCATCAAAGATTTGTAGAGGAAAGTGCAGGGTTGCAGAGTAGGTGATGAAAGGTTGACAAAGGGATCATGAAGAGAAGGGAATATTAGTATTCATATGATATAGAGTCTAAAAGGATTGAAACAATATAATCAACATATATTCTCACATGAACATGAAGACAATAGGTGAATAATTTCATTCCATGCACAAGGATTTAAGGACGATTACATAGCCTTGAAAGTAGAGATATAGTGAAGGATAAAAATCTTGTTACAAGAGAAGTAAAAATCATATCATGAGATGAGGTGTGATTCATGGGTGGATGAGTCATTTTTATATGTAAGAATATGAATGTAGGAAGAAGGAATTGTTATATGATCTAGCATTTTTTGTCTGAAGTATTAAGAGTAAGAAAGTTGTCTCTATTATTAGAGTGTGCAGTGGAAGAAGGGTACAAGTGGAAATTGAGGGATGCAACATTCCATTTGGAGTAGAGTGGTATTGAGTGGCCAATAAGTGATTCATAGTGGATCACTCAATGAAGAGAAGAGAGATATTTAAAATTGAACAAAGTCATGTATAGAAAAGGATATTAGAAAATATGACATAAAATAAACATTTTAGAATGTTGAAATGCCAATCAATAAGAATGGTATTTCAAGACTGGTTTAGTCAAGGAAATGGGAAGTGGTTAATTATATTGCACTGTTAATATTTAGTTGGATTAGTGCATGTTTCAAAACTATGATTATTGAAAGGTTTAGCAAATATATTGTGGGGTAGGATTCCCTGCATAAAGGAAACAATTGTGAGATGACAACACTAGTGGATCTAGTGGTTAGAAATGCATAGTAGATAATTGGAGATTTGTTGGTAGGTTCAGAATAGGGATCAATGGCCCAAATTTGTGTAGAATAGTAGTGCACAAGGGAGAAAGTTTCTACAGGTATTTAAGGACAACCAACCCCAACAACAACAAAACAAATAAACAAAGTTGAGATAAATATGCACTAGAGTGCATGATAGAATTGATGCATGAGGCATACAATAAATATAGAATGAATGTTAATGCAATGGGCATGAAATATTGAATTATTAATTCATATTGTTGTGCATTGGTGCATTTGGGAATGCTTGGTCATGTTTATGGCCTGATTATAAATTGAAGGTAGTCTGTAGTTATGTGTAAAATGGAGAAAATATGATAATTGGGTACGATTAATGATGGATTATGTACTGAGGAAAATTGTTGTAGCATTGATATAGGTGGATATCAGTGGCCACCCACCATTTCCAAGTGGCTCAAAACAGTTTTATGTCCATTTTGGCAATTTACTATTTTTAGCAGGTTTTAACTTTCGGGGCCATTTTGAGGGTCCAAATGAAGGTTTTTAGAGATATAGGTTCTCAATGATATCCAAAGGAATAGTTGAGCCCCCAAAATGAATCTCCTCAAAAATACCTTTCCAACGAGCTATCACACGCCTAAAACGAAGATCGTATGCAAAAGTTACGACCCCAGGAAGTTGATGTACTCACTTACCCAAACGGGGCCCACATGACTTTTGGCGCTTCATCTCCTAGGGTTAGGTTTTTGGATGTCTAGGAATTTTTGCATTCCTGTTTATTGTAAAAAGGCATCTGGAGCCTCATTGTAATCATCTTCTCATGGATGCGAGTAGCTGTCACATCTCTTCTTAGAGATAAGCTGCCACCATTCTAGCGAGTCTTACACTCTGTATTTTACAGTCTCTGTACATTTATTTCATTAATAGAAATCGTGTATTATTGTATATCTGTGACTCTTGTTATATTTCCGCTATATCTTTGTTATATTGTTGTCTCTCTTTCAATATCTCTGAATATTTATGTGTTATATCTCCGCTCTCATTTCGTGCCGAAAATAATCCGGATCAAGCATGGCTGAAGATGTTGATGATATTGTTGCATATGAAAATCCATCCATATGATGAAAAAAATGAGGATGGTAATATGTTGATCAAGATGTTAATAATGGGAGCCTGCAAGATATCACAACAATATCAATTGGTCAGGTAGCATCAAGTAAATTGATAACAATCATGCATGTATGCATTTGGAATTATTATGATGCATAAATGTTGAAGGAAATTGAGGCAAGAATTCCCTCAGTCAAATTTTAATATTGGAATTGGCATGTAAAAGTAGAGGGCCTTGAATATATAAATTTTATTGATGCTTGAATGCATTTATGTAAATTTTAATTGAATATTATGTTATATTGGTTATGAGATCATAACCAAGTCAAGTAATGAGACATTACTCCTACTGTAGCAATAAATTCCATTGGATATGGACATGTGTGAGGCCATGATGTGGTTGGAAATGGGAGGGATATAGCACCATACAAGTGTGTAATGATATTCCCTTGTATAACTGATGTTTGGGATGCAACCTATTTTCTGACACGAGAGAGAACTAAGGGAAATATATTCCTAGTGTTGTGTATGGGACAAAAAGGAAGGTATCCAAATGATTGAAAAAATAATTGGGGATGAGTTTGGATAATGTGTTGAGGTGTGGGATATACCTCCCAAATCACATGGAAAAATACAATACATGGACATACGGTATTACAAAGCCAATGCAAGGATGCATTGTGTAGATGTGACCATGGGTATGGGAACATTGATTTTATTTTTGAGTAATCTCTGATTGTGTTCTGAAAATATTGGTGTGCTAATAATGCATGTACAATTAATGACAGTTTCATTCCATATGATATGATTAATGGTTGAATTTAATTTTAATTGAACATGGGCTAGAAATGATTGAATTGTTGGTAAAATACAATTTTGTGATGATTTCATGAATTGCTAAAAATGTGCATGAGTACTAACAATCTATTTGGATGAGGGAAAACTGAGAAAATTGTAGAGAGAATGGTCTTGTATTTGGTAGGAATGTAAGAACATAAAGAATATTTGTGTCTACTACTACGAGGGACAAACATAATGAGTAGCAAACTCACGCATGAAAAAAATGTTTAATTGTATAAAACCGATTTGAGAAATTAATAATTTAGAATTGTTATGATATGTTGATAATTTGTTTGGCTTGATGGAAATTGAGAAAATTGTAGGGAGAATGGTATTATATATGATAAGAATGTAATCACATAAGGAAGACCGATATCTACTTATGTAAGAGCCAAATAATTATGAGCATAAAAATCATGCTTGGGAAATTTTGTTTTTCCTGTATAAAACAAATTTTATAATTTGATAATTGAAAATTGTATGACGACATCCCATATTGACTACATGAATATGATGAAAATGTGATGATTTCCACAGGCTAAATAATTCCAGTGGAAGTCTAAAAATGGTTTGGCATTCATCTGTGCAAGAACACTTTGGAAAATGTTGGATCACCTGAGGAACTATATAGCAATGAATGGGATTTATGAGCCTAGAGGTTGAGTATAGAAAGAAGAATTAGGGTTAGGCCCGAAGGGTGAAATATTGTGTGGGAGTTGCACTATCGAAGAACCAGTTTGTCAGGAATAAAGAGTGAAATTCTTTGTGGGAATAACACTGTTAAAGAACTTGGTTATCGGGCCTCAAGAGTGAACTACTTTGTGAGTTGCACTGTAGAAACAAGGTTATTGATGTTTTTTTTCCTGGTAGTTTTCCTATCAGTGAGTCCTTTGAATTTCCATAGAAAGATTTCTAATTAACTATGCTAGAGAGAACTTGATAAATGAATGGTGTGACCCGTTGGATCAAGGATAGTGAAGGGGGCATATTCCTTGGGTCATCCATGATAAAATAATGGTATAACATGATGTAATGATAGCTCGAAGGTGACCTGTTGTTGAGATAAAATGAACATCAATTACTATGGGTGGAAGTTCCATCCTTTGTACACAACCAATTAGATAATTATTAACAGATAACTTCTTTGTTTTGTTTATTATGATTATTCCACTGTGTAAATGAATATTTAAATGTTGTTTACTGCTTACTAGATACATCCACTTTTTTACGTATGTTTATTATATGCATTTAACATTATAATATAAAAATGGTTAAATCTATGTTCGATATGTAGCTAGTAAGATATAGGAAATTAGTGAGCATAAAATATTATGTTAATGTGTATTTCCACGCATAGTGGCCCTCAATTAAGTTGGGGTACATTACAATGTGTTTAAGGGGTTGCATTCCATTTAACTCAATAGTTCAAATCACACCCAAATGCAAGGCCTAATTAGGCTCCCCTCCATTTGGGATAGTGTGATTCTCAGGATGAATGGTTCGACAACTGTTCGATGGGCTTTAAGATTTTGTTGGTTTTATCCACTTCGTCTTTTCTATTTTGGGGAAACCTTTTTTTGAATAATATTTAGAAGGTGATTAAGAATGGGTGGTTCACAAAATAGATTATGTGAATGGATCTATATAAAAGAAAACATGCATACTAAAAAATTCCTTATTAAAGATAAATTCTTAAAGGAAATAAAGTAAAAAATAACAAATCAACCGATACATATGTTTTCCTAAGAAATGATTCTTTTGAAAGACAATACAACAGTTGCGACATGTGCACTAGATAAAATTGGTTAAATCCCTATCAATTATAAATAAATAATTCTATATTTGTTGATCGTGAGATCCAAAACATTGAAATTCATTGACATGTAGATTAAAACAAGGATGTGAGAATTATATATAGAAAATATGCATTTACAAGATGAATTGGTCACCTAATATCTTACTAGACATTGATACAAGATGATGCAAAGTAGAACAATCCAAAATGAAAACATAGATCACACAATTCGTTTTAAAATCAACTTCAGGCTCCAGTGGAGCTTCACCATTAATTTTCAAAATAGTTCTTGAGAACACCAAACAAAATAATTGATTAAGTGCCAAAAGGTGATTTTCCTTAGGAAAATCCGTTTATTTATACAAAATTTAGTAGCTCAAAGAAGTCGCCACATCGACATATCAAAAAATATAAACATTAGTTCAAGTCATGATAACTCTAGAAACCTGGAGGTCTTTGGGATTGCATGACTATCCAAATACACAACCCACTCCCTAAAGAGTCCAACACAACATTCATTGAATGGTAATTTGTGTTTATCGATTAGAATAGCTAGCTCGTGTATGTTTTCACAGAATCAGAGGGTGTATTTTTGCATTATCTTAGTTAATTTCTCCATCTAATCCATGACTTTGAACTAGCTAACTGTGTACCTTTGCATGTGCCCTTTCTCCATAGCAATGATACGACCAATTTTGTCTTTGTATTCATTGGTTGACCATTGTAATTTAGATTCTACCTATTCAAAGGACTGAAATTCAATAGGGGAGAAGAAAATTGGCATTTGAATATCTATCATTGACTAATTTACCTTATCTCATACATGATTGCGATAGTCTCATTCTTCAAAAAAATTGTCTTCAGTCTGACCCACAATTATGGCCCAATGTTTGGATATTGAGTACATATGTTCCAACCTCTCATTCGATAATGATTTTATATGATGGTCCTCTACACCCTTGTATTTTTGTAATTCCCAAATGAACTCAACTTTCTCCAAGGTGTTAGCTCCATTCTCATCCCATCGATGTATATATTTATAAGTGAGTCTAAAAAAGAGGGACTCTTCCTGCAGAGCTACTTCCTTGATTATAAAATATTCTTGTACCTTAAAATGTCTATCATGTACTTCTAGTAGGTATTCCTTAAAGTTTGTTAATCCCCCAGCCTCTTAGTGGTAATGTACCTGGTGTTTGAGAGAGGCTATTTCATATATAGCTTTCTCTAGTTCTATTTCTTCCATTGATGCCTTATCATAAGAATCATGAGATATGAATAATCCCATTGAGTAGAGTAGGATTTCCTTAGCCTTCTTGGTATCTATGATAACTTCTTCTGTTGTGATCAAGAGACCACTTTCTAGTGTGGCATTCCTTTTTCTATGAGTTATTTTTACTATAGATCTCTTCTTTTCATCAAAATATAGGAACTCGATGTCAACCACATCCTCAACTGGTTGAGGGATGGGATGATCTCTCGAAGACAATATATTGCTCATAATCCCAAGAGTATAAAAGTGCTTTTATATTGGGTCATCAGTAAGCTCCTTGGTTGGTAAATAACCATCTTATGGAATTTTCTCAGAGATGGTGTTGACATCCTACTTTTCTTATTTACTCTACTTTGTATCAACTTCATCTGTATCATTTTCACAATCAAAATTGTTTTGCAACTCACTATTTTTTCCAATTCCATTGTTCTACTTGTCTTGTTGCTCACCATTCTCGTTATTGTCACCATATTGGCTATCTGTACCTTTTCCTTTTCCTATCAATGAGGACACTTCTTGGTTATTCCCACTAGGTGGGCCTTGATTTGACTCACTAATATTTGAAGAGGTATAACATTTTTCTTGGTTGGAGGCATCATTCTTGCCTAAGTGAAAATCATCTTTCTCTCCACTCCCATCTTTCTTTATTTATTCCTTATGATCCTTTGATGGGCTTTCCAAAGTTTCCTTTGTGCTGTAGTTTTCATTGATAATGGGGAAAATAGATTCTCCCCCTTTCTCTTCGTCACCTTTTTTCATGAGCATATGGCCAAGTCAATACCACCTACTCTGCATGTTTCTTAACCAATCCCTAGGGGTCATGTGTTGTGTATCTCTATGTCATGAACTTATATTATAGGTGTACTTAGACATCATTTTTATCATTTTTGGAATATTTTAACACATAATACCCTATCTAAAAATTGTAAGGGATGAATAACCTCCTTTTATCCCTCACAATGGTGGCATTGAAACTTTGCATGAAATTTTGATAACAGATCTCTCTGATAACCAATCTATCAGGAACATACACAATGAGTATATGTGGTGGGATAATGGCTCCAAAAATTCTAAAGTATGTATATTTATCCTCAAAGTACCAGTTCTCTATGCAATTTAGAACCTTTTTTTCTTGCATGGATAACCTAGGGAACTCTTGTCCAAATATAAGAAAGTGGATCCTAAGAATGAAAAGATCACAAATTTGGGAGTAAAATATTTTATAATTTTTTTCCCAAAGCATGTTTAAGTACACATGGACCGATGGTTTAGAGATCTGCCAGCTTAATGATAGCCCGTGGAATGTGTTCTCTGCACATGGAAAATCCAAGAGAAAAGAGATTGTATGAAACTCAGGAGGGTTTCCGGGTTTTGGGGATTGTGCTTGAATGATTTTTGGACTGAGCACCTTAGAGATGACACCTCCCAAATTGAATTTATTACCCCACATGGACACATGATAAGCCAAAGGTAACCATCCTTCTCAAAATAGGGATCATTCCCTTTCACCATATAACCTACATAAGAGGTTTGTAATATACATGGATGGATATCTCAACCCAGATATGTCATACCTATCAGTAGATCGCTTGATAAATTTCCTATATTCATTCCACCAATTTTTCAATATTTTACTAGTGTCATTTTGTTCATAAAATGAAATGATGAAATAATTGGTAAGGGACTCATTGGTGTCTTGAATCTTGTAACATATAGACATATCTTGAGGAAGGAAATAACTTATGCATTCTCCTTGATCATTCACAATTTTTCAGTCCCAAGATTTAGTGTGATTGATGACCCATTCCATTAATTCTATAAAAGGCATGGCATGTTCCCTCGAAGTAACCAAATGTAGCATGGACCTTTTAATTGCAGGAAAAAATGCATCATCCACCTCCATAAGATGTAGGTTTTGATATGGACTAGACTCGGGGTAATCCCCATTGTTAAATTTTGAAAATAGATTGTTTGAGGAAGAGAATTGCACCTTTGTGGAAATCTCTCTTATTGAACACGGTTTAGTGTCCTAAAGCAATGAAACTATGTTGGAAACCTTCTTTAGGGGAAACATGATAAGAGGTTCTATATTCTTGGTCATCAAGGCCTCTTCTACCTTTGCAGGTGCAGAACTGGAACCTTACTCGAAACCACTAGATTGGGTCCTCAGTTTCATGGGAATTATCTATGTGGGATTTTTCATTGGAGGAATCATGCCCGCAAGTAAACAATTATGATCGATAAAGATACATTAAATATTTTCCAAATTTACATAACATACAACACATCATACCTGTTTTTAGCAACATCATTCGTTGAAGGAGAGGATTTTACCTGATAAAGATCCTTTTGAAGTGTAGTTACTATTCGATTGGATCCCCTATATCAGAGAAAAGAGAGATATCGTGTCCTCAATTTGTTAGCAGGAGATAAACACATAAAAACAATTGGTTGATAACAAACTTAACACATGAAAATAATGGAACGAGATCAAGGGTAAATTTGATTAAAGAAGACAAATCTTGAACAAATGGGAGTGATTTCTAGATAATAATTATGGTGTTTAAATGCAATGAGAGTGCCTCCATCAACCTTTGATGGTTTATTTTATATGGATATGTGACCATTGGTGATTTTTTTATGTTGTTTGGATTGGTATGCAATGGTTCTATTAGGTTTGGGTTTCATAAGGTATAAATACATAATTCATTAATGGTGCCTATCCAACCATTCCTCTGTGTATGAGGTGATGTTAGACATGTACATGGAAAGATGACATGGAGAGTCAGTGGGGCGTTGAGAGAGAATGTGTTGATACTTGGTTTGAGGAGACATTTGTTAATGTGTAAATATCCCCACTCTAGTCACATGGGGACCAAAGTATGAGATCTGAAAAATTTAACATCCCAAGTTAAATTATATTCATCGATCAGATAAAAAAGATCATGCATGAAACAATTTGTCGAGAAACGAGTGAAGGTAGCAATGTCATGGAGAACTGACATGGAAACTGGTGTGGATATGGGTAGATACATGGTTCTAGTTCATCGGACAGTCCATGATGTGATGTGTTAATGGCCACAGTCGAGCAAAACAAGGAAGTGAACCATCAAATCACAATATCAATGGTTAAGATCTATTCACTCATGTGATTGGACGGTGTGTAGTGCCTAGGGTAGAACATTTTTCAATCATTGGGTGTGGTGAGTGGTCATGACAGGTGAAACCATTGGTTGATTAATCTGAAGGTCAAAAATAATGGAGGGTGAACAAGTCATCTGATCAAGAAATAGATGACACTGAGGCATTCTTCTCGCTAGATCAAATGGCTATAATTTTTTGGGAAAATAACTATCGATTGTCGTATGTAAAGTTGATCATGTTAGTTGAAGAACATTGTTGACATGACCAATGGGCGATGATCTCAGCAATATTTAGAGAATGGAATGAGTTACCTTTCATGAGATATTCCAAAACTTCAAAACCATCGACGATCGATGGGCACGGTAATCAAGGTGTGGTGTGGAAATCGAGACTTTCAGTACAAATGATGATGTGGTGATGCCACTTGGTATATGACATGGCGAGAATGGATATTTTAGTCGACAAGTGAAGTGTATGGGTGATGATGTGGTAATGGTACAGTTTCCGCGTGTCATCTTACGTGGAATTGTAAAACGTTTTAGAAAACTTCTTCCTTTACTACAAACTAATGGTTCAGATTGAAAGAGGACTTAAATCAAATGGTGGATATTGATTGCACTTTGAAACCTTATAGTTGGGTTTGATTGGTAAAATTATGTATGGGATTTGATTTCACCCCACAATCGCATCGATTATCATTGGGAGAAGGTGGCGTGCATGTTGGCATAGTGAAAGGCCCGACGTCAAATGAACTCAACTTTCATCGGGTGAAGATGGTGAATTTAAAAACTTTATAAAAAAATGCCTGTTTTTCAACTAATGCCTCCATCAGCCTGAATCGACTGATGACCATTTTCTTAAAATATTAGTGTGTTAAGGATCCTAATACTTGGCCAATTGTCTTTGAAAGTGGTGGTATCCATTTTGGTTTTGGTGTAGGTATGTTTTACTTCAAACAATTGAGGAAGTTCATAGTTTAAGAAAAGGAAAATAAAATCAAGGGAACCAATCATTCTCAAAGTTGTTGGATGCTAGAAACTAAGGAAAAATTAGAAGTTGTACCCAAAATTTCTAGAAAATTTAAGGGTGTTTTGAGTGCTCAACAAATGGAGATTCATTCGACGAAACTAGAATCTCTTATCCTTATCTTGGCATTGATGAAAGTTTCAAGAGAAAACCTCAATCCAAGATAAAAACTAAAAAATCATTTACAAATATGTATGAATATGATCCCAGGAACATCCATATTTTTCTGATTGTTGGGATTTATCTGATTTCTTGACTCTTTTTCCACAAACCAATATTCTATGTTATTTTAGGAAAGAGATAGGAAGGAAATAATGATCGAGTGGAGGAATTTGTATTTTCAATTTCTAAGTATTTTTAACCTCCCCACGGTGTTGTTCTATTTCCATCGAGCATCCATAGCCCTAGTCAAGTCACCCCAATATCAAATACCTTGCTCAGCTGCTAGCGAGTGTCCATAGCCTTGGAAAAGATATCTGCACACCCCCCCTAATTCGAAACATTCTGGCTTGTCATACATTTTCATTTTATTCCTTCTTTTCATATGACATTTATTGCAAAAGGTTCCATGAATGGGTCAAGGAAAAAGATCTATGTTTCTTTTGAGGGAAATGAGTGAATTTTATATTTTATTCTAGTATTCTCAATAAAAGAGCTGGGATCATTTCTATCTCTTCCAATAGAAATAGGATATACTCTCCTTCAATCCATTATTCCCCTTATCATTTCCAAACCACAATACGAACAACTTGTTCATTCCTCAGTTGATATGCATATAGAAATATAAATAATCCCTCCATTGAGATATTTTGTTTAATGAAAAATCCTTACTCTTGTTTTAGATGGGGAAGCATTAGGGTGAGAGTGACTATATTTCTGTGTTCCACGATGAGTTTTGAGATTCAATATGATTCAAACACTCCTCATAAAATGTGATCAACAACAAAATAATATAAAACTTCCGAACCAAAATCAAAACAAAAACAAAATGAAATAACTTGAAACAAACAAACAAAATAATGAAACAAATATGAAATTTCAAATCTAACTGATAAAAAATAAATAAGAGCAAATCAAAACAAAGGGAACTATGGTACAAATCTTCTTGCACTGAGCAATTGAGAAAATAATATTTTTGGGGCTTGGTCATTAATAGGGAGAACATCTACCTCACCCGTAAGGTTTTGCAATCGATATGCTCCTACCCCAATTTACTTAGAAACTTGGCAAGTACCAATCCATATATTTTAAAATTTGGAATGTTTCCCCTTAGGCTTGTTTATTTTGTCCCACTTCAAAACTAGGTCTCCTACCTCAAATTTTTTGTCTTCATTTTTTTTCTTATCAAACCACCTTTTAACCAACTATTGGTGGGCTGAAAATTTGTTTATATTCCTTTCTCTTTATTCCTTGACCATCAATATTGTGTCTATATGTTGTTGTATGCTTGACATTGGTTGGCCCCTAGAAGCTTGGGAAAGTCATAGAGATGTGAGATACACATTGGTTGGGATAATGGTTTCTTGTCCATAAACTAGGAAGTATGGATAATTCCCTAAGTGATATTTAGGAGTTACCCTATCCATATGCCAATTTCTATGATTTTGGCATAATGTTTGACCTAGTCATAGGTTTTGGTAAACCCTGAGTGCCCAGTTGTGGGTGTAGCATGAAGCTTAGAAAGAACCGTGGATTTAAGTTGTGATTGTTTACTTAAATACAAATGGACTTTGTAGTGAAGATGATCATTATTCCAAGTGTACCCGGGGGAAACTGGAGAATTAGATTGCAATTGTTGGATCAGATGAGAAATTTTGGGATCTTGTAGCCATTCATGGTGAAAAACTTGGAGCCAATATGGTACAATGAAGGAGAGGGAACAAGGGACCCTTCCTCTTCATATTTTCTTGAAAAAGCGTCGCCAACCACATTTTATTTTCCTTTCTTGTAAATGATGTGATAATCATATCCAAAGAGATTAGTCACCCATTTTTGTTTCTCTGAGGAGGAAGGTTGTTTCTCCAAAAAATACTTGAGGCTTTGATGATCTGTCTTAATTTGGAAGAATTTCCCCAATAGGTAAGGGTGCTATAGATCTACTTCATGAAAAATAGACAACATGTCATTTTCATAGATTGATTGGCCCAAATGCCTCTCTGATAGTTGTTTGATGGAAAAGGAAAAAGGTTGGCCATATTGCATAAGGACTGCTCCAATTCCTCTCTCAGAAGAATCACATTCTAGAACAAAGGTATTTGTGAAAGTAGGAAGGGCCAAGACTAGAGTGGTGTACATAGATGCCTTCAAGGCTTGAAAGTCCTGATCAGCTATGGGAGTCCAAGTGAAAGAATTATTTTTAAGGAGAGTAGTGAGAAGTGTCGCAATCTTTCCATAATTCTTAACAAACTTGCGATAATAGAATATTAACCCTAGAAAACCATGAAATATTTTGAGAGTCTTGGGGAGAGGCCAATCCTGCATAGCTTCAATTTTCTTAGGATCCACCCTGACACCTTCCTTTCCAACAACATGACCCAATTAATCGACTTTCGAGCCTCCAAAAGCACATTTATATTGTTTGAGGAAGATTTGGTGTTGAGAGAGTAGATGTAGAACTTGATCCACATGAGAAAGATGCGTTGTCCAGGTTTTACTATAGATGAGAATATCATCAAATAAAAATAAGAAAAAATGATGGAGAAAAGGATGGAAGACATGATTCATGAGGCATTGGAAAGTGGAGGGAGCATTACACAAGGCAAAAGGGAATGAACTCAAACTTATAGTGGCCCTCATGAGTGTAAAATGTATTCTTAGGAATGTATTCCTGTTTCATACCTATCTGGTGGTATCCAGAACAAAGATCAAGTTTAGTAAAGAACTAGGAACCACTCAATTCATCCAAGAGATCATCAATGACATGAATGAAAAATTTGTATTTGATGGTGAGGTTTTTGAGGGAACAAAATTCAGGACACATGTGCCAAGATCCTTCTTTATTAAGTACCATGACCATAGGATAAGAATAGGATCTCGTACTAGGACGAATAACTCCTAGGGTGAGCAATTCTTGAACAATTTTCTCAATTTCATTTTTCTGGGAAAAGGAATGATAATAGGGATGAACATTGTGAGGAAGGATGTCAGGGACAAGGGGAATGGAATGATCATGAAAAACATTGGAAGGAGGGTTTCTCTAATGAGTGGAAAAAATAGCTTGATGTTTGGAGAGGATGGATTGGAGGTCTGGTGGAACAGAGGGCATCTCAGTGGAGTGAATGGAATGGAGTTGTTCAATAGTGTCATAATGACCTTTTTTGAGGATCATTTCCATGCGATGGGAACTGATGATCTCAGGAGAATTTGTTGTGATGCCTTGGAACTTATACTAGTGGCCCTAATGGTTGAATTGCATGGTTAATTCCATAAAATAGATGAGAATGGGACCCAGAGTCATGTGCCAATTGACACCCAACACAATGTCACAAACACCCATGTTGATAGAAAACATATGCGATTTCATGTGGTAATGACCAATTTGGAGATGCACATTTTCAAAATGCCCCCCTCATTTCATGGACCCACCATTGGCAATCATGATCTGAAAATTATTGACTACATGGATATAGCAATTAGTTTCTTGGGAAATGCAGCGATGAATAAAATTATGGGTGCTTCGACTGTCAACAAGGATGATGACCTTATTATGCTTAATGTAACCAATTAGCTTGAGGGTTTGGGGAGCATATAAGAGAGTGAGACCATTCATGGAAATGATCTGTTCAACTTCGGGAGGGTCAGAAGGTGGAGTCATGTCAGTGGGTTCGGGTGACTCGGCCATAGGGGGAGCCTCAACGTATTCTTCAACAACATCCTAGGGGATGGCCATGAAAATATTTTGTTCCTTACACTTGTGCCCAAGAAAATATTTTTCATCACAATTATAACAAAGTCCCTTGATTTGGTGTTCAACCATTTCTTCCCTGGTAAATTTATGGATCTTTAAGGGAGTGGAAGGAGGAGTGGGAGTGACTGGTTTAGGGAGAGGAATAAAGGAGGGTTTTCTGGTTTGAGAAGAGACAACCTATTGTTCTTCCTTATCTCTTTCAGTAGCTTCCACCCAACTCTGAGGCCGAGCCATGAGGACATGGGCACAGATCTCATCCTTGAGGCCAATGATAAAACATTCTCGAAAAAAAGGATCAGATATGCCCTCTATGTGGAAATCCAATCTCTCAAAAGAAACTATAAAGTCTTCCAATGTGCCAGATTGTTTCAACTTTTTGAAATGAGCTAAATGGTGGGTGTCAGTTTCAAGGTGTTCATAAATTTGTACGACAAATTGTGTCCAGGCCACATACCCTTGGCGAGATTTTTTTTCGCCATTACCAATGTTCCAGATCTATATGGAGAACACCATAACTTACTTTAGCCATCTCATCAACAATGTCGTAGAAAGAGAAATAGTGCTCCATTTGAGTGACCCAGACTATGGGATTCGATCCATCAAATTTGTTCACCTCCACGTGAGGGGGAAACATGTCCCATTGAAAGTTTTGGGGAGGAAAAGAGGTGGATAGGGATGATTCAATAACATCAGGTTTATAAGGTGTGGAAGAAAATAAAGGATACACAGTGGGATTAAACAAGGTAGTGAAATTGTTCACTGCGTCCTGGCATTGTTGACAGGTGGCAGTTAATTGAGTGATGGTTTTGGTAAGTGATTCAAGAAGAGTAAGCTAGTAGTTGATGTTACCAATACTGGACATGATGGAAGATATATCACTCCATATTTGGTCATGATCTTTGGCCAAGGTGGTGAGATAGTGTTCCCAATTGTGGTTGTGAGTGTGGGACATGGGGAAAAATGGGGCCGCACTGAAATTACTTACTGGTGATTTCTACCACTACAATTAGTCCAAAGAGAAGAATTCAATGGGATATATGCCCAATAGGGGTGTTGGATAGGGGTTAGGACCATGAAAAAAAAATTGTTGAAAAATGATAAGTATGACTACGAGCAGGGAGAAGAGAGGAATTGAATGGGATAGGTATCAAATAATGATGCTAGCAGGATCTAGACTTTATTTTTTTTCTCCTACACAGTTATAATTCGATCTGAATAACACTGTAGTGACGAAATGGCCAAATGTTTAACATGAAAAAATGTGTAGTAATTTCACAACCAGAATGCAGAAGGTACAATTGCACGACAATATATCTTGCTTGTTTTGTTTCTATTTTCATCCCAAAGGTTAGGGTATTCAAGGTTTATACAAAAAATGGTTTTTCATGTGATATAACTATCTGATACATGTGCGGGGTCCAACCATAGTATTCGACCCAATATCCTAGGGAACTAACTAAGGAGGCTATATCGTTCCCTTATCCGTACTACCCGACTACCCAAGTACTAGAGAGTATCTTCCCAAGTGATGTTCTCAGTTGCACTATAGAAGTCAGGTGGCTGATTGGTTTATCTATGGAGGGCTTCGAGATATCTAGGTCGATTCATATATAGGTGTTTTCTAATGTGCTACCACTCAAAGGGGTACCAACAGGGGTTACAAGGGTGGCCAACAATGTGAAATTAAGTACCTCTTGTAGTTCATGTGTGTATTCTTCTCTGCCCATGGATTTATGAGTTAAGCGATGAATATCTGTAGCTTTAAGACGCTGGAATATGTCTCTACCCTGAAAAAAAAAACTAACCCACAACATTTTTCCAAGGAACGTGCTATGATACCCCTTGTAAGGTACCAAATCTATTATTTTTTTTGTAAATAAAAAGGTTTGTGTTACCTAAAAAATCCATGAAAGCAATACATGCCATTACACAATTCAAAACATGCCATATGTTTTTCCACATGCATAGAAACCAGAACAGTTGGCCTGCAAAGTTTATACATGAACCAGTATACCAGAGCCAAAGTCTTGCTAAAACATAATTCAATTGTAAGTACATCCTATCTAGACCTGAAAACAAGACAGTAAAAAAATTAAACTTTTTGCAAACCTAGGTTTCCATCATGAAATAAAGTGAAGGAAAATTGTTGGCAATAGGTTGGTAAGTGACTCTTTGTATGCTAGTTTGAAAGGGAGTCAAACAACATATCCAAATGATGACTAAGGGTGCACTGGCTTTGAAGCTAGTCCACCATCTCCTGTCCCATCTTGAAGATTAGTTGCAAATGGTCCAAAAATCTGCATGGACTGGGAATTTCTTGCTTAGACCTTAGATGGACTGGCTCTTCCTCGAGACAATCCAGATGAGTTTTCTCCTCTACTAGGTGGTCATCCAAATTGGTCCCAGTTGCCTCATTGAGTGGCTCACTAACATTTGGAGTTGTTTCTTGAATGGATTTGTCCCACCACTCTACAGTAATTTCCTTCTCTACCACACAACCTCCCATATCAATATCATGATGGACACAAGGGAAAGCGATGTTGGTCGCTTCAGTCAACTCCTTGGTGTCCTCCATCCAATTTGGAGGAATTTCCTCCTCCAATGGACAACTGCCAGAAATTATCACAACGTCGGGAATTTGAGGCATTGGCTTTAGATTGTTGGGGGTGAGTTGAGCATCATCATTCCAATTTTGATCAGAGTAGGGAGGGCCAACATAGCTGCTAAAAATATTAGGAGGAAGAGAGGGGGGCGAGGGAAGGCCTGCATGCCGGTGTCGGGCTACAAGACTGTAGTAGGTCCGTACACACTAGGACTTTCCCCTCTCGCGAGGCATGGAATAAACACAATAGAGGGAAGAATCATGAAACATGATGTACACAGGAACCAAGGGGGAGGGAAAATCAATAGAGCTTGTGCTCCAATAAAAGGAGAATGCAGGTGGAGAATGAAAGTTTGAATGCAAATATAGGATCAAATAACCACATCAAGTGATACCTTCAGTAAAACCAGTGAGATGATAGGGAGAGGATCCATGAAGGCTGATGTGATGTCTCCCTGATGCTTCATACTTGCTCCGGAGAGCCATGATTAGTGCAAAATGTGCACCATTAATCTCCCCTAGTTGTCCCATTGCACTAAATACCTCATGGTTTGAATGCTTAGCATAATGAAATGGCATATGGGGAGGATGGCGACGAGGGGATTTAACTGCACTAGTTTCCTGAGTGCCATGTAGCATGGGGTTGGCATGTGCCACCCCATCCAGGGGGTGGGGAATCGTGAAAAGATATATATCCGCAATGGATCAACAACTGCGAGTTGGGATGATGATGGGAGTTGATTATGAGGATATCTGCTTGTGTAGCGATGCCTTCATTATCCAATTTGTCAACAAATTTGTTGGATTCACATCTTATGTGAGAGGTGATGAGAGTGAGAGAAGGATGCAGAAAGGCTTGTAAATTATATAAATGTCCTAGAAAGCGCCATCATGGTGAAATATTCTCTCTATTAGTTCCATTTATGATTTTGGCTACTAACAAGATACTTATTTTGGAGTTCCCTTCAATGATGAGGTGATTTAAGTTGAGATCATAAGCTAATTGTATACCCTTGATGAGACCCCAAAGTTCCATTGAGTTGTTTGTATCATGTGACAGATAGCCTGCCATAAGGTGCTGGAGTTTCCCTGTGCTGTCTCTAATGACCTCTCTAAATCCTATCATGCCAAGATTTCCTTTTGAGGAACCATCAAAATTTAGCTTGCAAAATATAGGGGGGGACAACTCCAAGTGGAAGGGCTTAGGGAAGTGCATTTAAGGGGAGAAGTGAGAATAATCGGGGCATTGGGTCTCATCAGTTGCCAGGAGGAAAAGATGAGGGATTCATGAGGTTTAGTTGGTAGATCTTCCTTGGTCCAGGTTTGGTCATGGATGTTTTCCTGTATTTTCTCAAAGATTCTTCACCAGAGAAGAGAGGGGGTTGAGGCTTGGGAATGTAATATTCATTTGTTCCTTTCTTTCTATAGATGCCACACTATGAATCCTAGAAAGAGTTTCCAAATATTGTTCAGTAGTGGAATTTTGAAAACCTTGGGACCCCATTCCCTGATGGTGCTTATGATGATAATCCTGTCTCTTTTGGTTTACCTCATGATTAGGGAAACTTGATCCCAGATCATTCCAATGATAGGAAATTTATTGAATATGTGATCCATTGTTTATTCTTTCTATTGATAGAGATAGAAAATGGAGGGTTCAGTGAAGCCATGCCTTCTGAGATTGTCCTAGGTTAGGATGTGATTCTAAACCATGAGCCAGAGAAAGGTGAAAACGTTTAGCCAGATATTGGTTTTCCAAATGATGTTCCATATGTACTCTTTCGGTTGATTGTGAAAATTTTCTTGGTGGTGTTAGGCCTCTTTAATTTTGAACTTTCTCAATGGGGTATACCTCCAACAAATAATATCCATGTCCTCACTAATGCAAATATTTAGTTTTACCACTATTGTTTACTAGGGTTGTAAG
This sequence comes from Picea engelmannii, assembly GCA_009831015.1. NCBI lineage: Eukaryota > Viridiplantae > Streptophyta > Pinopsida > Pinales > Pinaceae > Picea > Picea engelmannii. Next base: position 406,370 of record ML789853.1, on the reverse strand, counting down.
TCAAAATCTATTGGAATGTGGAGATCGTGTGGAAACATTTTATAGCTATGCCAAGTTAGGTGGTGAGAGAAATTAAGCTAGAGGTCAACAACTTTGAGATGATACAACCCTTGTATGTGGGCCTGATAGGGGAATAAGTTATCCATTGTTTGCAGCGGAGAGAGTTGTTGCCAAGATCCATCAAGAACACGACATTGTGGCCATTTTTTACTTCTCAAAATGTGTGAGTTTGAATGAGAAGGATATGTTTCTAGGCTGCATTCCAAATATTGGATCCATGGATCTGATCATCAAGTCGAATGATTTGCTCTTGGGGAATGAGAGGGGTGTATTTTTTCCTCCAGATTTGGGCCCAAATTTATGTAAGGAATTTGATCCAGCGCCACCAAATTTCCCCTCCCATGATATTATTGAGGTTTCCCGGGTCACGGAGACCTAGTCCGCCCAAGGATTTTGGTCGAAAAACGTTTTCCCAACTCACAAGGGCCCATTTTTTCTCCGGGTCCTAACTATGCTAGAGAAAATTTCGCTAAAGTTTTCTTATGAATTTGATTACTGTTTGCAGATCTGCTAGAGATGAGAACATGTATGACTAGATAGCTTGAAGCACTACTTTTAAGAGGAGAAGCCTAGTAAGGAGGTTGAAGGATCTAAAGGTCCAAGAACCTAATTGGTTGGAATTAAGAGGATAAGGGAGTCTCAAGATATATTTCATGCAACCGAGTCTGAGAGGGGCAAGCCCAGGTAATTTTACGAAAGGGAGCTCTTGGGTATATCCAGGAGGTGAGAGATGTGCTACTGGACTGTGGGAGGAGTGTTGAAAAAGGTGATCTAGGATTTGTCCAAATTAAAAGTTGTTCCCGAGGCTTCATTGAAGTCTCTAAGGATGGATTGTAGTTTATTGGATTTCTCAGCTATGGGAGTATTCAATAGCACGACATCATTGAAAAAATGGCTATGTGAAGCTACAGGCTGAAGTCCATGGATAGGGATGGCTTGAAGGTATCCATTCGAGATCGAGGCTGATATGTTTCATCTCCATATTTTTTCCATGATTAAAAAGAGGAAATGGGATAGAGGGTCCCCTTGAAGAATACCTCAGGAGGGGGGAAATTTTTGGGAGGGGAATCCATTGACTAATATGGATAAGAAGGCCGAGGAGGTGGGCTTCATTATCCAAGTTATCTAGTCTTTTTTAAACTGAAAAGATGAAAGAAGAGAATGAATGTATTTCCAGCTAAGTCAATCAAAATATTTAGAGAGGTCGAGCTTAATGAGCATACCAAGTGTGCATATCATCTTTAATGAGTGAATCACCTCATTAACCAAGATGACATTGTCCACGATTTATCTCCCTCAACATAACTAGATTGTTCCTTGGAGATAACGAAAGGAAAGATGGGATTGAGTTGAAGAGAAATGACCTTAGTGATGATCTTGTAGATGACATTAGAGAGAACAATAGATATGAACTGATTCAAGTTGGTTACATGTTTCTATTTTGGAATGAGGGTAATAAAAGTGGTATTGAGGGATGAGAGCACCTGACCTGAAGTACATGATTCCTCCACTAGTTTCCAAACCTCTTCTCTTATCATCGACCAACAATGGTGGAATAAATACGTGGTGAAGCCATCTGGTCTAGTGGATTTTCCTAGGGGCATCTACTTGACCGCTTGATATACTTATTCATGTGTGATAGGTCTCATTAAAGCCTAATTCTTCTCCAGAGTAATGAGGGATGGAATATGTTGGGTTACCCAATTTATAGCTAGTGTTTTGTCTATTGGTGGTTCCGAGAGAATCTATTGGTAATAATTGACCAACTCTGTTTCGATTTCTCCATGATCCAGAATTTTGTTTCCTTGTGCATCCTCTAGCTTTGTGATGTGATTGATGTATCATATGTGGATCATGGAGCGATGAAAGAACTTTGTGTTTTTTTCTCCTTCCTTGAGCCATTATACTCGAGATTTATGCTTCCAAAGGATATCCTCTTGCTTGTGTCATTCTTTGAGTTGTTGTTTCAAGATAGCCTCCTCCTGTTGCAGGGCCTCTGAGTAGGTAGATACAATGGAATTCTATTGAATATCATCTAGTCATTTCTCTAGGGCCTTTTGTTTTTGGAATAATTTTCCAAAGACATTCTTGTTCTAGTCCTAAAGATGTTGCTTGAAGTGTTTTAATAATTTATGGAATATGTACATCTTTGTGTCATCTGTTATTTCTACATTGGCCCACGATGTGTGAAAAATCTCAAGAAAGTCTGGGTGCTTTAGCTAAAATTTATCAAAATGAAAGGGTTTGAGTTTGGGAGTGGTGATCCTGTCCATACACAACTGGAATGGTCATTCATCAAAGCTCGACTTTGGAAGGATGGTTTCTTCAATCAAGGGCCCCTATAGCATTAAGTTTTCCGATATTAGGAAATGATCCAGTCTGCAAGCTATTTGTTGGGAACCAGGACTCTTATTGGAACAGGTAAAGGAGTCATTTCCAGTCTCAATGTTAATTATTTTGAGGCGGTCTATGAGGTCATTGAACTTGATGTTTTCTTGTTCCGATCATTTCGAGCCACCTCTTTTTTATGAGGACCATAGGAATTTGTGATGACGCCCTCTTTGTTGGAACCAATGGCTCGTTAGTGTGTTATAAATGTGCCTAAAGTGGAGAAGGCCTAGTCCACAATAACTGAGTTCGTCTTCCATAGGATGCACAGACCTCCCACTGCCCCTTTTGATTCTATGTATATGAAGCTGTAATGATGCCAAAATGTTTTGAATAGTTCCTCTTCTATTTCCCCTACACATTTGGTTTCCCGTAGTGGAAAATATGATGGATCCTCTCCCTTGATGCAATTCCGATGAATCCTTTGTTTGGATCTTCCATTTAGGCCTATTATATTCCATGGGATGATATTCTTCATGAGGAGTTGTGTGTGGGGAGAAGAATCCCTTGGTGAAGCGCTACATTTATCCTAATTTAATCATAAAATTACCTATCTCTTTGATCAATTAATGAGTTGTATTTCTCCCACATCATTTTTCCTCTTTCTGGATTCATTTGGGATCTGGATCAAGATCTAGGTGGATTCCCAGTATTGAAGTATCCCCTGTTGTGGAGTCGATAAAGACATTATGTACCTTTATGAGATGCTCAATTGGTATTGTTTATGAATCCTTTTTGTTGAAACCGTCATATAGCTTGTCTAGGTCTATGTCCACAAGTTCTCGCTCATCCATATGCATTATGGTGTCTCCTCCTTCATCATATTATTTTCCTGGTGCCGACTGAGCTGCGAAGTCATTTCCTATGACTTGTTCCAGAATTGGATCTAGGGTTTTCTTTTCCTTTCCTTTATATTTTCAAAGATATTTTGATTTGTGTGGATTTAAGACTTCCTCTACATTCAACAATTTACTGAGGGTGTCAAAGGAATTGTTGGTAGGAATATTCTAGATCCCACTTTGATTATATTTTTTTGGTGGTTGTTCCTTGTGGCCCAAAACTTGAGTGTAGCCATCTTTCTATTTCTATTCTGTTGTTGGTCGTGATAGAACATTGAGAGGGAAGTCTCAGAAGATATGCCCATGTTCATGAAATTTCTTACATTGGAAGGTAATGTGTTCGTAATATATAGTGTCTATCCATTCTTCATATTGATATTCTATGGTGACTAATCCAGGTGGGGATTTGGATATGTTCATGTATACACATATGTGTGCATAGGACGTGTATATTATTTTCTTGGTGGATTCTAAGGATTTGAAACATCTTCTCAATGTATTTATGATGCCCATTAATATTTCCTCGAGCCCAAACTCCTGGGGAAAAGAGTAGAGGTGGATCCAAACTAGGGCGCATGCAAATTCCTCCTTCCCTGGGAAAAAGTAATTCAATCAAAACCACAAATAAATCCCTACAAAGTTGTAGAAGTAGGGGCCATTTTCAAAATCTCAATCTTGTCCTGTAGGTTGTAAAAGATGATCGTGAAGAACCCTTTCAAGCTGAGTTGAAGCTCATGGTCACCTTTTAGGTTCCACCAGGTCTTGATACATTGTGTGAGGTCTCCTTCTGAGGGCCATAACCCTAAGAATTTACCTATCATGGCATGGTCCTTCAAAAATTGGGTGTGTTCTCCAACCCTGGTGGATTTTACGACATATTATCATGTTGTTGGCACTCGAGGGATACATTTCCCTGGTTCCCAGTTGTGAGATGCCTTTGGATGAGATGGTTTAGCTCCGATTTCCATGTTTTTTCCCGAGTCTTTTTCATCTTCCAGAAAGTGATCTCGAAGGTGTGGTGGTGGCTCAAAGGATTCTAGTTTGGCTCAGGTTCCATATGTCTCGTTCACTGCTACATTTATATAAGAGGGGGTTTTCACCTCCCCTTCTAAACCCATTATGCGACATAAGGCCCTTCAGTAGTTGTGGAAGAAACAATACACGAATATGTGTGAGAGGAGGTTTGGGAATGACAGCGTAGGGAGCATGAAGAAATTCAAACCCTAGCATCGTTATTTCTCCGAGAGTCAGTACCAGATTTATTCTAATATCATGAAACACAAATATTGAAGAGAATAATAGTGGAACAACACAATAGATGAAACCAAAACACCAAACAATACCTTTATTGATAGGAAATAATGTTCACTTGCCTCTTCGAGGGGGGAACCTCCAACATAGTTGATCCATATTATTTTAGGAACAAAATGAAAGAGGATATATTACAAATAAGTTCACATAAATGTTACCAGAAACAAAGAAATACATTAGTACATTATTTCTATTAATGACATAAATGTACAGAGACCGTAAAAATACAAAGTGAAAAGCTCATTAGAATGGTGGAAACTTATCTCTGAGAAGAGATGTGACATCTATGCTCATTCAAAAGAAGATGAGTACAATGAGGCTCTGAAGGCCTTTTTATAATAAACATGAATTTCAAAACCCTAGACATCCAAAAACCTAACCCTAGGAGATGAAGCGCCAAAAGTCATGTGGGCCCCATTGGGGTAAGTTAGTACATCAACTTCTCAGGGTCGTAACTTTTTCATACGATATTTTTTTTAGGTGTGTGATAGCTCGTTGGAAAGGTATTTTTTATTACTATGTATTATGTTGTAAAACTCTGACTTTGTTTATAATTTGACTATGGAAAGTCAAGAAGACATTGTTTAGGGTCACAAAAAGGACCTCGAAGTATAGGAAAATGTACTGACATGAAACATTCCAAAAAAAGTTAGTTGGAATAGCTTGGAGGACACCATTATCCACTTGGATGTTGTTTAGGGCTTCAGGTAAACCCTAGAAGTACAAAACCCATGATTACAAAGAAATGTCCCCATTACAGAGAAAAGTGTCAAACTGAAAACTTTCAAGATGAGACAGTTGGAATTTGGAACAGGTGGATGGCCACCAATATCCACCTAGATCAGTCTTTCCCCCTTAGGAAGAAATGGTCTCCATTGTGTTGAGTTCTCGGGTAACAGGGGTAAGCATTTGTTGAATCTGAATCTTGGTGAGCTCTGTGCCTTGTTGGAGAAGTTGCATTGCTTGGCATGTGGAAGGTTTTCATGAACCTGTTGTTGGAGGGGTTGAATCTGTTCCACCAACCTATTGTCTCTAGGCTTGATGGGGAATTGTGTAGGAATCATCATAGGTGAAGAAACAATATCTTATTTCTCTTTTGTAATTTTCTTCTGCTAGATAGAAGGTATTGAGGCTGTAGTGGTTGCAATGGCCTTCTATGCATCCTTTGAAAAAAATGTGAAGAGGATGAGTTCTGCAGTATGAGAGATTACCTTGCGGCATGGTTTTAGAGGAATAATAGTTGAAAATTCCTTTGGTATCCTATAGAGCTGACCCCACAAAGTAATAATGACACTACATGATCAATACTCATAGACAAAATGACGTTTCCACATATATGGTTGTCCCAAAACAACATCACATACATAAAGAGGGGAAACATCACACACTACCTCATCCTTGAAGGGTTGGATGCCATAGGACATGCAACACTGCTGGCTGACACAGAGATCTTATCCTTGGTGAAGCCACCCAATGTTTTATGGTTTTGGGTGTGGTGTTGTTGACAGCCCCAACAGTTTGATGACCTCAATTGACATGAGGTTCTTCGCGCTACCGCTATAAACAATGAAATGCAACGGGGTCCCCTTCACCCACATCTGTGAATGGAAGAAGTGCTCCCCCTCTTCTGGATCTACTAGTTCTTATATTTGAATTTTTGTGGTCACGATAGTAGAAATGGGGTTTGCATCGATGATCTGTCTTTTTTCATTATTTTATGGATTATATTATGGATCAGGGTTTGGCTCCCTGTATTTGATCTTGGCCACCAATGATTGTTTCGAGTGACATTCATCGGTTTTGGGCCACGAGATTTTGTGTAAGTTGCGCCACTTCCCAGTGCCATTCTTCATCTTTCCTTTACCCTTATTTTCATGTGTCTTGGACTGGTTGTGAGGAGGTTGTTTGTTAGGGTTGTCTTTATCATGCTTTGGTTGTTACGTATTTGCAGACCTGAACTCCCATTTTATCTGGTTCCTAAATTTCTGCTCGATTTTGACAACATATTGATTAACAGCTCTCAATGATGAGATGTTTAGGAAATCCATTTCGGTTTGTATGTACCTATACAAATCCCCATTGTATTTCAGAACCATATGTCGCTCAAAGTCTTTGATACCTATCTTGGTGCGCAAGGTATGGAAATTATTTGTGAACTCTGACACTGCTTAGATATTCTCTTGCCACAGTGTGGTCCATCTCATGTATCGGTCTTCATAGTTATCAACAGGGTAATATTGTTCCTTGACCGCATCCACAAAAAAATCCCAAGTGATCTCGGCCCCTTATATTCCATATTCCTCTATGGAACTTTTCTCCTAGTAATTTTCTCACCAATGTTTGACATGGGGGAGAGCCTTGAGGAGTGAAAAGGTGATTTTTTCCTTGTCGAAAAAATTGTGCACAGAGAAATAACCTTCTAGTATATTTAACCATTTTTCTAAGGCATCCGCATTTATCTGACCTTCAAATAGGGGAATATCAGAATTAACTTGTACCTTGAAGGTAGAGGTTCCTCCAAATTGTCTTTGTTAAGCCCTAATATTATCTCATTACCCCTTAATTGGGGCATATTACATTAGTAATGTTATTTTATTTATGTCGTATTTATTCCATTAGTTGTAATTATACCTCCTAGTCTCCTATATATACCAAGGAGACATTTTCATTTGGAATAATCTTGTACTTGAACATTTATGTGGGGTAAAAGGAGGTTTCCCCCTCGAAGAGGCTTATTATCTGAAATTATCTCTTTTTCAAGGCGTTAAGTACTAATTCTGAGGTTTTTCTATGCTATATTGATATTTGGTTCTTAAAATATGGTATCAGAGCTCAAGGTCTTAGGGTTTCACTGCTACATTTGAGACACCTTGTAATTTTCACTATAATTTTTTTTCTACAATGTTTCAGGAGGAACGGATTGGAGGATATTTAGTAGACATATCAAGGTATGTTGGGTTAAAATTTCAGCTCTTGAGGCCTTATAATTTTGGAGATACAACCTGTGCACGATAGGGTTATGGAATCATCCTAAACTGAGTCATTGTGGAATTTTCGCTATAAAAAAATTTATGTAATGTTTCAGACCCTGTACTCTAGAAGATATTCAAAAAAATTAGTAAGGTATATGTGGTAAAATTTTCATCTTTTGGGTCATCTTACATTTGTAGATACACCTTGTGGAAGATAGGGTATCTTACTAGTCTTGTTGGTGTTGGAAGTCACTCCTGGATTGCAGCAAGAGCAGAGCCCGATGCCCATTAGTTTATGTCATGATTTCTTTATAGAGGGTGATCAAGTGGAAGAAAACTCGGAACAATATCATTCTAACTCCGAAACTAGGTTGGGCATGCATAAGTAGGTGAGGTCTTAGTTAAACTTCAGACAGTGAGTTGTAGTAAGAGTGAATAGGAGGAAGACTTTTGTGAGGAAAAGATGAGGGCTACTGTAGGCATCGAGCTTCTGAGAACCTGTAGAAGAAAAAATTGAACGTGAGAACTTCTTAGGCTCAAATGTAGGCAACACTGGACAATATAACGGTGTTACAATAAATCCTTTATCTTAACACAGTCATAGTAATCCACACGAATCAGTCGATCATGAACTCTTTTAGTACGAGATGTTTAGATGGGATAAGAAAGTTGTATGTTATAAAACAAGAAATCTCACATACAGATACATAACTAGAGAACTAGAGCATCTATTAAAACTTTATAATCAGGAGCTTTGCTCTACAATTGATCCTTACAAAAATAGAAAAATCGAGTATATATACTCAGAAAAATTCACCCAACAGAGGCATGCTTGAACCTCTAAGGCATGGCGTCTTTTCAGTCAAACCTGGACAGAAAACCTTCGTCAGACGCCACCTTAACTCAACATGGCTCTTGCAGGGGGGACCTGCACACAAGGGTACCACGGCATGATTGCTCCAGGCCTCCCATACCTTTCGTTTATGGCTCGAGCTAAGGTTTCACCTACCTGCTCGATTTTCATTAATTGCTTCCCCAGCGAGTGGCTGAGACGATATGCTCAGGAGAAGACCATGTGCCTGCTCTCTAAGGATCGGATGCTATCCTCCCATTCTTCTGGCACCACCATCAATGTAACCCAGGGCCATGACCTGGCGCCTCTCTCCAAGGGTGCTTCGACATTTCTTCTTTCGGGGATTTCTATTTCCCCTGCCTTCAAATTTCCTGGTGCCCAATCTCGCGAAATGACCCTCCAGGATCAACGGTTGGATCGACTCTAAAACTGACAACCACGATCCTTTTTCCTTGAATGCACTGGCTCTACATCCCTCATCTTCTTTGTCCCTTTTCTGCATGACCCAGTGCTATGACTGTGGGCCAACACCCAGAGGTGCCTTCGACAATTTGCATTTTGTGGATGGGAGGGAGCCGATCCTTTCTCTTCAAAGTCACGATGGGAAAAGTGGCGATAGATCCCAATCGTGCACCATGTGTCCCTCCTTGATCGGATGACCCTGAACTTCTTCGACGATACTGTGGGCCCGAATCCTGGATGCCTTCGGCACTTCGCATTTCGTGGATGGGAGGGAGTTGATCCTTTCTCTCCAAAATCATGATGGGCGAAGTGGCGATAGAGCCCAATCGTGTACCACATGTCTCTCCTTGATCGGATGGCCCAAAACACTTTCGACGATACTGTGGGCCCGAATCCTGGACGCCTTCGTCACTTCATGTTTCATGGATCCTAGTTGCAGAGAAAAAGCATTTCAAGGTCGTGATGGGCGAAGTTGTGACAGAGCTCGATCGTGGGCCATGTGCTCCTCCAGGATGGACGGCCTAGGTCATTTCGGTGATATTGCAGGCCCAATTCATGTGCTAAACATGGTGCAACTCCGTCGACCACAAATATCCGCTGATCGACGATCAACTCCATCGATCGATCCTCATCGTTGAATACTGGAGCCGCCCGCTTGCTTGCAATTTTAACCTGAAATGGATTTTCTGTGTGTTTCACATCGTGCTCATGGTTGTGACCTTGGACAAAATGCATTTTTTAGGTTTTTTAAGCCCCATTTCTTTGCATTTATGCCACGGGCTCGAATCTTGGAGAGAAAACACCCCCTTGCAAGAATTCGCGCTAACAAGTCCTATTGACTAGTCTCAAGAAGGTGTTCCAGGTAAAACAATCCTAACTTCTTCCTAGAGTATCCAAATTGAGCTCAACAAGATCACTATTAAAGATATGTTTCACATTCCCTTCATTGATGAATTGTTAGATGAACTACATGGAGCAATCTATTTCAAAAAATTGGATCTCTGTTCAGGGTATCATCAGATTAGAATGAAGGAAGAAGATATCCCAAAAACAACATTCTGAAATCATGAACACCATTATGAATTTTTGTCATGCCTTTTGGCCTTACAAATGCACCTTCCACATTCCAAGGGTTGATGAATTCCATTTTCAAGAACTTCCTTCAAAAATTTGTGTTAGTATTTTTTGATGATATACTAATCTATAGCAAGTCTTGGGAGGATCATGTGCAACATGTTGACAAGGTGCTACAACTACTAAAGGAGAAACAACTATATGCCAAACCATCCAAATGTTTCTTTGGAGTGAAGGAGGTAGAGTATTTGGGTCATATAGTATCTCATGAAGGTGCCAAGGTAGACCCTAACAAGATTAAGGCCATGATGGACTGGCCGATTCCCAAAAAATTGAAGAATCTTAGAGGATTTTTCGGTTTGACAGGTTACCTCTGCAAGTTTGTTCGACACTATGGAAGAATAGCAGCATCTTTAATGACACTAACTAAGAAGGATTCATTTTCATGGACTGCAGAGGCAACTAAATCTTTTGAACAACTTAAAGAGGTGATGTGAAAATCTCTTGTCTTGACCACTCCAGACTTCACAAAAACCTTTATTGTCGAATGTGATGGCTCGGGAAATGGAATTGGTGTTGTCCTAATGAAAGAAGGAAGGGCCCTGGCTTTTGAAAGTTGACCACTCAAGGGAAATGACTTACACAAACCCATTTATGAGAAGGAAATGATGGCAGTACTACATGCATTGAAGAAATGGCATCTTTACCTAATAGGTAGGCACTTCAAGGTCAAAACAGATCATGATAGTCTTAAATACTTCTTGGAGCAAAGACTATCTTCAGAAGAACAAGAAAAATGGGTAACCAAGATATTGGGTTATGATTTGGAAATCATCTATAAAAAGGGGAAGAAAAATGTTGTGGCAGGTGCACTCTCAAGAAATGATGAAGATGTTGAGGCCCTTCTCTGTGCTATGTCGATCATCCAGCCCGATTAGATAATAGAAGCAAGGGATGAATGAAAGAATGATGAAAAAGTGTGGACTCTCATTCAAAGGTTGCAGCAAGATTCCAGTGCATCAGATACATTTACATGGAAAAATGATTCACTATGGTACATAGATCGCTTATATTTATGTAAGAACTCCCAACTCAAACAAAAGGTACTATTGGAATTGCACACCTCTCTAGTAGGAGGGCACTCGATATTTTTAAAAACCTACCATAGAGTCAAGAAGGATTTTTTTGGGGATGGCCTTAAAATTTTTGTTCAAAGGTTTGTGGCAGAACTTTTTGGTTTTCCAACAAAATAAGGTGGAAAAAATTAATACCCCAGGTCTTTTACAACCATTATCCATCCCAAGTCAGTGCTAGGAGGAGGTTTCCATGGATTTCATCACATGGTTACCAAAGTCTGAAGGAAAGAGTGTCATCATGGTGATTGTTGATAGACTGACCAAGTACACATACTTTTGTGCACTCTCTCATCCCTTCAAGGCTAGTACAATTGCCATTTCATTCATGGAGATAGTTCAAAAGGTACATGGAAGCCCAAAGATTATCGTATGTGATGGAGATCCCATCTTCACTAGACATTTTTGGACATAATTGTTTTCTTGTTTGGGTACTCAATTGGCTCATAGCTCATCCTATCATCCTCAATATGATGGAAAAACCAATATAGTGAACAAATGTCTAGAAGGATACCTTTGTTTCTTTGTCTCTGATAAACAAACACAATGGTTCAAATGGTTACTGCAAAAACATGACACCATTTATGGCACTCTATGGATACCACCCTCCTTCCATCACTTCTTTTCTAAAATAAAAATCTAAGGTTCAAGCAGTGGAAGATCACATCGAGCATCAACAACAAGTTCTCCAAATCTTAAAGGACAACCTGAACATGGCACAAAATCGCATGAAACAACAAGCAGATAAACATCGTAGTGAAAGAAGTTTTGAAGTAGGGGACTGGGTGTTTTTAAGACTACAACCATACAAACAGATGTCCCTCAAGCAAGCCAAGATGGATAATAAATTATCACCAAATTACTATGGCCCTTATAAGGTGTTGCAAAAGATTGGTACTATGGCATACAAATTGGAGTTGCCTGCATCTTCATGAGTACACCCAGTTTTCCATGTTTCATGCTTAAAGAAGGTTATACGCGACAAGATTCCAGTTCAAAGTATATTTCCAGAACTTGACAAGGAAGGAAAGATCATATTGGATCCTGAAGCCATCACTGACACAAGAATTCACCAGCTGAGGAATAGATCCATTTCAGAGTATCCCATTAAATGGAGGAAACTACCGGCTGGAGATTCCACTTGGGAAGATGAGTCTTTTATACAAAAGCATCTAGAGTTACTCAAGTGTTGTAGACAACACTTGTCTCAAGGGGAGGGGCATGTTAATCCATAATATTGGCTCATTACCCCTTAATTGGAGCATATTACATTAGTAATGTTATTTTATTTATGTTGGCTTTATTCCATTACTTGTAATTATACTTCCTAGTCTCCTATATATATACCAAGGAGACATATTGATTTGGAATCATCTTGTACTTGAACATTTATGTGGGGTAAAAGGAGGTTTCTTCCTCGAAGAGGCTTATTATCTGAAATTATCTCTTTTTCAAGGCGTTGAGTACTTATTTTGAGGTTTTTCTATGCTATATTGATATTTGGTTCTTAACAATCCCATGCTTCATGAGTCTTTGGATCACGAGTCTTTGAAACTTGAGCCAAAAGAGAAGAGGATCGTTGGAAATGTAAACATGTCCAACGTTGATTTGAAGGATCACTGACAAGATCACTAGTTGCTTCTTGTGTTGAACGAACCCATGTAGTAAGTGATGATGTTGGTGTTTTTTCAGGTTCAATGGACTCATATGGAGGAAGGTGACCAAGGAGAGGTGGATTTTAATCCTCACTTTTATCATCTGAAGAAAAAACTATAATAGGAATAGAATAAGGCACAAACGTCGAATATGACTCACATGCCGAAGAAGACACAATCACCAAATTAGGCTCGCAGGCCAAGATATTTTCATCAAATTTAATATCTATTCTAATAATAATTTCATTACAATGTGGTTGAAGAATTCTATAGCCTTTGACATATTTAGAATAACCAACAAATATACACTTCTCACTTTTAGGCTGCAATGCTTTCCTTTTCTCAACAGGAATGTGAGCCCATGCTATACTGCCAGGTACACATAAGTGACTTACATCTGGTTTAATTTTAGTCCATGCTCCTTCTAGTGTTATATTTTTAAGAGACTTTTTCGGAGTGAGATTTACTATGTAATTTTTACAATTTACGGATTCTTCCCAATAATTTAGATACAATCCCTTAGATTGCATCATACAATTAGCCATTTATTTTAATGTGAAGTTATTTTTCTCAGCAACACCATTTTGTTGTGGTGTATATGGAACAATGTGTTTCATTTGGGATGCCCTGTGAAGTGCAGTAAATTCTAAAATTGTTGTTCACATATTTGCCTCCAATATTAGTTCTTAACCTTTGAATTTGATGTCCAAATTTCTTTTCTACAAGGGCCTTGTAGGCTAGAAACTTGTCAAAAAGTTTTCTCTTAAGTTTTAGTACCTCAAAGCGATCACTTGAGAAAAATTTGGCATGAGTATTTTGGTCATATAAACTATCACTCATTGTGTTAATTATTTAATAAACATATGGTGATTGGTCTTCCTCTTGTTTCATGCAAAGATGGTGTTTGTGCTAGTTGTGTTCTCGACTAGTTAAAGTCATCAATGAAAGTTAATAAATCCTTGCACCCAGAAAAATAAGGAGAAGAAAGTGGACCACACAAGTCACTGTGAACAAGATGAAAAGGGCCCAAAGCGTGCTAAGAGGCACATTTGTCAATATTGTCCCGATGACGTTTGTCGAGAACACAACTCGCACAAACACCATCTTTCCATGAAGTAAGAGGAAGACCAATCACCATATGCTTATTACATAATTGATGCAATGAGTGATAGTTTAGATGACCAAACTGCTCAAGTCATCGCTATGAGGGACACAAACTAATGGTAAAGATGATGACCCAAAGTTTTAAAATATGTACAACATGGTAATATCATCAACAATTCAAGTTGCAAGAACATGCTTAGGATCTTTTAGATCCTTTATTACAACTTGGTGAGGTGAAAATTCTATGGTTTTACCTTCACCTGAATGGGTGATTTTATATACTGATAGAAGGTTATAGGAAAGACTTGGAACACATGATACATCATTGAAATGACAATGATCTACTTGAATTGTTCCATATCCTACAAAAATAAGGCACCCATCAAACTCTGACTTTGTCTATAGTTTGATTGTGACAAGCCAAGAAAACATTGTTTAGGGACCCAAAATGAACCTAGAAGTACAAAAAGATGTATTGACATGAAAACTTTCAAATTAATCTAGTTGGAATAGGTAGGCGGCCACCATTATCCACCTATATTTTGTGTATGGATTCATGATATCCCCTGAAGTGAAGAACCCGCAATTACAAAGAAATGTCCCCATTACAGAGAAACGTGTTGAATTGAAAATTGTCAAGATGAGCTAGTTGGAATTTGGAACAGGTGGGTGGCCACCAATATCCAGCTAGATCAAGAGAAACACTCTATTACAATAATTCTGAAGACAACTTCTCATACCCTCTACTCCTATTTATACTAAATCTATCTATAAAAAAAAACAATGTAGAGGAAGATCCTTCTAGAAGTAGAAGCTTCTATTAGGCCTTGTTATATTTGACTTGTTCAAGCCCTTATTTCTAGGCCTTATTAATATTGACCTATTTATTACATGGAAATCTATTATTCTACCTACGTGAGAGGTTAGGGAGGTTAGGTCCCTAACATATAGGGTCTTGGTAAGGAGATGAAGGCTCTATGATATGGTCCTTTTTAAGTATTGGTTAAGGTTGGTGATAATTCCTACAAACTAATTCCATCTTCATTTATGCACCTTTACTAAGAAATGAATGTGGAAAATCTAAAAATCTATGAGCCTTCCATGTCGAATCAAGAAACAAAGGAGAACGTCCTAGCTACCATAGAGGACTTCGCACTAGAAGGTCGATAAGAGTTTGAAAAATATGCATTTTTGTATTCCAAATCTACCATACATGGGTAGCATGACCTCACTAGATCAATTTGAAAGGACAACTTCCAGGCAAGGAAAAATGGTACTCTAGGGAGAAGACAGAGGAAATGTTTTCTCAAATAATTCAATAAAATATTTTTGGGTCCAAAATCCTCTCTAAATGGGGAGGTATGATCTGAAATGGATCATTATATAATTTATCATCTATCTTGGTAATTTCTAGGTGAAAATTTGGAGTAACTCACTTGTAGGGCACATTTTAGTTGCAAGTCTGACTTTGGATATTTGGGTTCCAAAACCTTCTAAATCCAGTTTGATTCATAGCTCTAACACATCTATATTTTTATACACACATAAATCTTTCAAATAGTTTGAAAATCACCTCAATGAAATATCATATGTAGAATTTATTCCTCCCCCAAGTTGACCTACCTTGTTAACCACCATGGTATCAAGTAGATGACACATCATTCCCCATTACTCACATGTGTAAGCCTATTCATGTGTGGAATTTCAATAATATTCTAGAGGGTCTAAAACCCTAAAATTAATTGAGGGTTGAGGCATGTAAAAACCCTAACCCTAACCATAGATGGCTATGAGGCTATGTTAAATATTGGGCCACTAGGAAAAGAAGGGGTCCCATTCTTTTGTCATTGTATTTGTTTCATAGTTGAGAAAATCATCTAGGAGAGGGATATGAGAACATAACAGGGGAGGTAGAATATTTTTTATTAGCCATTTAGGCCTCAATGTCAAAAGTAACTCCATAGTGAGTGCCCCTTTATTTTTACTCGCATTTCATAACTAAAAACAAAAACGAGAGGGTAGAGCATAGGCCTCAACTTCTAGTTGGGTTTTTTCCCATATTAGGTTTCCTAGTTCACATCTTGTGTTCATTTATGTGGATAGTGTGTCGATTTACTTGTTCTTTCATTTTTGGATTTTAGTTAGTTTTCATAGATTTGAGTACTAAACTAGCATCAATAAATCTAAGTTCTAACGACATAACCTGCATAAATAAAATATTTCAAAATATTACAAGCTCTATTGCGACGAACTATTCGAGTATAATATCCACTACAATTTACAAATTAGTCAAAAGGGAAAATTGAAACATACAACTTCATAAGAATTGGATTTATAGGAGTCATGTTCTCATGTAATCAATTTTTTGAGAGAAGGTAACAATTCCATGTGCAAAATACCCCATTAATGGTGTCATTTCATTAACTTTCATTTTTTGCAACTTCTTTATACCATAATTATATATTTAATCATTTTAATTAAAGTATTATCATAATAATATTTATTTATATGAAAAATATCTAATAAATTAAAAATTTATTTCTTTTTTCAAATGGGTAAAATTGATGATTATATATCTTTTTAGATTTTTTAAATATTAAATATTTTTAATCTAGTCATAACAACTTGTATAAATTTGAAACAAATCATATCATCTAAAGAAAAGGATCATAAAAACAAATGAAAAATACACTAGAATAAAAAACAACATTTCATTAAATGATCAACTTTCAATATTGTTGGAATTGAACACACAATTTTCTCATTTTCTGTTTTATGGTTTTTATAAATTATAATATGAAAAAATTGTTATTTTATGGTAAAAAAATATTATTTCATTTCAATAATAATAATAATAATTTATTTTTAAGGTCTATTTTGAATGTTAAAGTGTATGGACATATACATACCCTACTTTCTTTTAGATTTGAATGTAATCTCCAAAAAAGATAAATATGTTCTTAACAAATATGTCACTCAAGTTGTATCAAGGAACAATCATACCTTTGACTATTAATAATAGAAAAAGAAAGCATACTCCCATTAAAATATATACATATATAATTAAATTTTTTTTTTATCATGTTTAGATCATCTTTATGTTTCTTTGTTGAGTTTTATTAGCTTTAAATTCATATTGATTTCTTAAACTTTTACAATTAATTTTTTATTCATTGTTCACAACACCATTAACACCCTTAAGAGACTAACCCTTCGATTGTGAAAAGCTTTAACAAATTCCACGTGCTTATCCATCTTAGTAGTACCATGGCTAATGCTTTCAATGGAATTAATTGTGTTAATTTTTTCCTTGAAGTAATTAAAAGAAAACAACGCTTCTTATGAATACCTCCAACCGAAATACAAAATAACTCATTTCCAATTCATACATTTACACACAAAGCGCCTTCCAATTTCTTATTATGCATTTAGACATAGCATACATTCCTTTTATACTCAATGTGGAGTTAACATAAAATATTAAGTGAAAAAAAAATAATGTTAACTTTAATTTAATATTTAAATGTAATGATGTAAAGAATATTATTTGAGATTCTAAGAAGATTCTAAGCATTGCATAAAGTTAAAACAATTTGAAAGTTGTGAAATCAAATATCATCCATCTCGTATACTCAATGAAAGTGAACATGTGAAATATAACTTAGTTACTTAGGAGGAATGATTCTTATTATGAGGTAAAACTACAACTAAGGATAATTGGACAATTGAGATTTATGTGATGTATTAGATTGTCTAAAAATATATTTCTATTATAAAATTTAGTTCATTAAGTAATTATATGATAAGATTTAGTTGACTAAGTAATGTATAATAATTTGATACAATGAGATTTTTCTGTATTTAAGTATTCTACTCATGTAATGTGTATAATGAATAATCTCAGCACTATAATTGCAATGTACTATTCTTATCATAAGATTTCATTTTAAGTTAATAAATACTCTAATATTTTCATATGTATTGTGAATAAGATTGTTCTTTTTAAATATAGAGAACAAGCAACTGATTTAGATTTCATTGCAAGTTAACAACTATTCTGGTAAGATCACATATTGTTTAAGTCAACTATTGTACCAAGACCACAGACCACATATTGTATAAGTTAACCTATTATAATTCCTAAGTTGTATATTCAATATCACTAAAGCTTGACCTTATATTGTATAAATTACCCTTTTGTAATTGTCAAGTTGTATATTTAATAACATTGAAATCTAACAAAGTTTTTAGATTAAATTTCATTTAACAGACAGACAAATTAAAAAACAATTATATAAACAAATTAATTACAATTAATTACTATGAATGCTCTCTTTTCAACACTCAAAAACAATTTAATTCCAAAAAAGTTCTTTTCAACACTCAAAAAAAATTAATTCCAAAAAAGTTAAAACAGCAATGAATTTTACCAAATCTCTAACAAAATATTTTTAAATCTAATTTCATTTTCAAATAACAAACTGATCCTTAATAACTATCTCTCATAAGAGAAGTATAATTAAAAACAATTAAATATTAAACAAAAAATTAATTTGAAAAACGTTGTCCTTGTATTAAATGTATAATAGTGCTATATAAATTAATATAGTAGATTTATATTAACATTAAAGTATATGGACATGCTATCTAGAATCTTTAATGGCTTGATCCTGCCAATATCTTCCCTACCTGACATCTTCTATGCAATCTGGAATTATTGAAAACACTATTGCTTTCGATTTTGGTCATTATACCTTCGCATATCCGTCAGAGGTGGAAAGAAACTCAGAGGTAGAGACCAGAACTATCCGGCTGATGGAGGACTACTTGAAATTAATCTTCGAGATCCGAAGTGAACATGAGGACTAGCAACAGCGGATGGAAATGCTTGATCAAAAGTTCAATCTACTGTTTAATATCTGCTCCAATCCTCAGTAGTGCCAGAATTCCCAGGAGAGACCAGGCCGTCCAGTCATAATTTTCGAATGGCCCACACATCTTCAACAGTGCACTCTGGACCAGGCAACTCGGGCTTTAGCCCGTCGAAATGATCTAATGCTCATCTTTACTCTTGACTCTTTGGTTATAAGTTCCATTTTTTCTTTACCGTTAATATTTTGATATATGTATGGATAAATAGGGAAACATTCTCATTTGTTTTCCCTGGAGGCAAGTACTTTATTTTGACTGGTCTTGGGCTTGGCATGGTTTCCTCTGTTATAGCCAAGCACAGCGACACTCTGATTGTATTTTATTTTGTTTTTAGAAGGTAATACAAATATCGAAGTTAAAAAAAATATGAAAGTATAAAATTAATAATATATATAAATATATTAGTATGACCAAAGTAATTGTAAAATTTTAATCAAGTTCGGTGGTGGTACATAATTTAATTTTAAAGATTCTCTTAAATACTATTTTCAAGTAAATTAGATTTTATGTCTCATCCAAATATTTTTTCATATATGTAGAACATCCATACATATTATTAGTTGTTGTCTCATCTTAATATGATTATGATGAATTAAAATCTAAAATATTTTTCACATTTAATGTATAGTTATTGAAATGAACATTTTCTAAATCATGTATGATATATTTTAATTTAAAATATATTTTTAGCTTTCACAAATTCACTTCTATACTTAATTTGAAGTAACTTAGACAGAAATTATTTGAAAGTTGTTTGGGCCCAAGGGTAATCTATCCACTTGGAGGTAGAGCCTTGTCCCAAGTAAATTACACTGTTTATGAGAAATCCAAACAATCAAAACCTTGATTTGACATTACAAAATAAGATTAAAGAATTATAGATATTGAATTAATAATAGAGAGATTCAACAACAAAGATATAAAAGGGAAAATGTAGTGAATAAAGAAAATAAGTATCCACCTAAAATTAATAAATATAGCTTGGAATCTTGCAAGTGTCATATTTAATAGAATTATATGTTCACATAACCATTTCAACATAAATAAGTTTCAACATTTTTTTACAATATTTATTATATTCAAATATCCTTATATTTTTGAAAGCAATCAATAATTATAAAAACATTAAAAATTACACTAAGTAAATTAGTTTAATAATGTTTTGATTAATTAATAAAAATTACTTTTAATAATATTATTAAATAATTATTAAGATTAATATTAAATCTAGATCAATATCATATTTAGGTTAAAGTAACAAATGTAATTTCTTTGAATTTTCTTGGGGATTTCAAAGTTAGAATATAAGATATTGCATGTTTATTATGTATCTTATAAATATATAAGCTCAATTTTTAATGAGTTTATTATGAAAAAAGTAATTAGGTTTCTAAACCCTTTTTCATTCATTTATAATTATTATTATTATTAATCATTTTCCTAAATTAAGATATATAATCATGCTTTAGTAGGTTATCAAAATGAAGTTTAAAAATTAGGAAGTAGAGGTTTACACTATTAATATGTAATTATTATTATTATTTATTTTTCTAAATTAAGATATATAATCATGCTTTAGTAGGTTATCAAAATGAAGTTTAAAAATTAGGAGGTAGAGGTTTACACTATTAATATGTTCCAACTAAGGAAACTGAATCATGATTTCACCAATAATATAACACAAAATAATGGTATATTAATTTCAATGATAATATTAAAAAAATGATTTAGAACAATTAAGGAGTTGCATACACATTACTTACTTGCATTGATTTTAGCAATGATATAACACAAAAGAGTAGTGTGCATTTATTTCAGAGATGGTACAATAAAAAATGAGTTGGAGCAATTAGTTGCACTGATTTGAATGATAACATAGTGAAAAATAATACAATACATTGATTTTAGTGATGATGCAATGAAAATGATTAACATAATGAAGTAGTTGTATTGATTTTAACAATGTTATAACAAAAAACAATAGAATGCATTGATTTCAAGTGATGCATTATTATAATAAATGATATCAAGAAAATTGATCATGTACATTGATTTCAACATCAAGAGAGTGCAAATTACCTTTTGAAATAACTTTAACAATAATACAATGCAAGCTAATTTCAAAATACATATTATAAGTCTAAGTTAAATACTTTGTTAGGTTGAGTGTGATTTATGTATTAGTATTTTCACATTCTAACTATTTTAATATTAAGATATATAGAGTTAATTGGTATATATAATGCATTAAAATCAAAACCACACAATAAAATGTAAATATAATTATGAGGAACATATAAGGTTTGAAAAACAAACTATTAATATTGGAAAGGAAAAGAGAGAGTATGACCCCATTGCAATATTATAAAGGTTTGAATGGTCTTCCAATCAACTTCCTTTCTCATTTGATCCATATAAAAAAACGATAAAGCTAGTATGTATGGGTAACAAATAAAATGAAAAAGACATATTTCATTATGAAATTTATCTATTATTTATTATTTATTATAAGGATACTATCACTTTCTTAATATTCACCTTCTTCATTATTGAACATTATTACTTTATTATTGCTCACCTTAAGCCTCCCTCAATTTTTGAAATATCAACAACATTATTACTTTATTATTGCTCACCTTAAACCTCCCTCAATTTTTGAAATATCATTCTTGATAATACTCTCTAAATTTAAAATGATATTTAGTAAATATTTTACTATAGATCTATTATAAGTTGCCTTTAAAATTGTATTTTTCTTAGGGCATTAAAACTTAAAAGCCTTTTGGAGAGGTTATGTTATCAATTCACATTAAGGATTGTCATAATTAGTTGTTATAGGCTGATGGTTTGTAAGGCTCTTGGACCTTTATCATATTTTCTTTTATCTAAGGAAAATCATAAAGGCAGTTTTAAATCTTACTTCAAAACTAAAGACAATTTCAAACTAAATAATATTTGTAAGAAAAACAATATCTCTTATTATCATCCCTAAAATCCTAACAGAAAAAAATTAAAATTATAATATAATAATGTAATAATAATTAAAATTATCATCTCTAAAATTATAACAGAAAAAAATATAATTATAATTTAATAATGTAATAATAATTAAAATTTCCTCAAATTATAATTACAAATTATAATTATAATGTAATACCCACAATTATAAATTATAATCTCATACGATAAGGAAATTTTTATACCAATTATCATATATATATATATATATATATATATATATATATATATAACTCAACAAAAAAAATTTACATTAAATTTTAATAGTATTAAATAATATTTCTGAGATCTGTACAACATTAATGAAATTGTATGAAACAGTAAAGGTTTGAAAAACAAGTTTACATTATGCTTAACCAAAATGGTTTTACATTAAGTTTTAATGTTTATTAAATAATATCTCTGAGATCTTTACAACATTTATGAAATAGTATGAGAAAGTAAAGGTTTGAAAAACAAGTTTACAGTATGCTTAACCAAAATAGGTTGACATGGATCTATTCTGGTCCAGACAACTCCCCTAGTGAAACTGGCAAATAAAACAATTAAAGTCAACTACTACGATGACTGGTAGGTGATGTACAAATCATGAAATGCAAAAATATTCATTAGTACACAGAGATAATAGAGTCGTTAGACCGTCGAGGTCATTCGATTTAGAAAGTTCGATCCTCCTTCGGGATGTCGAGTATCACTTTGCATTAGAAGCTGATCGAATTTTTGAAGCGAATGATCGAGACCAATGCATGATAATGGGCTGTTCTCTCCTTTAATATTCGTAGTCTAGTCTAATGGCCGACTCCAGGACTTGGAACGGATCTTAAAACGTGTCTCTGAATCGTTTCTTGCATATCACGACGCCCTCCATGCAGGCTCTGGCGCGATATGAGTATACCCTTTGAAGAATAGATCTGCATGTGACCAACCCCGGGACTCCGTGTCGATTTTGAGAAACTGGCAATGGTAAAACCTCTTTTGCCGAGGGCTCTTTGTCGAGAATTCGGAGATGTATTGAATACAAGCTGCTGAGACGAAACGCTTGCTTTGTTCGATCCAGAGGGTAAAGATGGACTGCTATCTACGAATTTATGCTCGACAAACCGCGCATTGTTCAACGGGAAAAATGCCATGAACCAAAAAAAGAAGAACAACATAGTATAATTCGCTTCCATGCAGTACATCTACTAGAATACCTAACCTATAACGTTGATGTAGAAATTAAACCACCGACTGAGAGTAGAGATACCGATTAGGGTTTCAGCTAAATCGCATAGATCGGATTCTGAAAGCTGGTTTGAATTTTGACTTTGAGCTTGTCAAGATCCGGAGCCTAATATATCAGGCATCCACCTTCTCGCACTCGCTTTGGATGTCTGGCCACACGCAGCAGAAGAAAGTTAAGAGAAATCAAGATATGGATGCAGGGAATACTACTTCATTAAAACCGGCAACATCACAAACATATATATCTATATATATAGCTGCAGTTGCTCGTTGTCTTCAACTAGAAATGAAAACGTGGAACGGTATAGCATGCATGGCTGGTCTCACCAACCTCATCTCTGAATTTTGACTTTCAAAACAGTGATCCCCATTCACATCTGCCACCGTCAATCGTTCTTTACACACTGTTGACAAATACCCCAACTTCTACGGCCTACTTTTGACTTGTATGTAGAAGTGCGCCACATATATCGGACTCTGTAGTGCAATCCAATATATTAGTGTTCGAACACTAAATTTTCAACTGTGTGCATCCTAATTGTTGCATGGGTCGGTGAAAATATGAACCCCGTTTTTCATAATCTTACAGTGAATATTTCCTCAATAGCTCTGACCATTTTAATAAAACCATCCTGGTTGAATTTTGTCATTTTCTGTCCGAGTTGTTATAGATGTAGAAAAAGTTGTCAGACGCGGATTTCTTGCATAGGCTGGCTGACTCAATTTTATTTTAATAGAACCATCCTCGTTGAATTTCTGGTGCATGCTGTCGAACTTACATTGGATGTAGAGACAGTTGTCAGACGCAGATTTTTGCAATGGCAGATCAGGGAAATTTTATGGAAACTGAAATTTAAATATGGGAGTCTTATGATTAAAGACGTAGAAATGTCAGCTTAGATTTATCTTTTTTTAAGATTTATATAGTATTGAAATATCTTTAAAGAATAGCATAACAGGAATATAATTTCAGATTTATATAGTATTGAAAGATATCTTTAGAGAATAGCATAACGGGAAGACAAGTTTAACAGGTGATAGGCAAAGCAGAGGTTCGCTAACTGACATGTTATACATTGTTGCCTAAAACTAAACATTGCTACGGAGTACATGCAACAGATTTTGTGTTACTTAAAACTGGGCATAGCTAAGTGGATGTAATAGTCAAGTTTTGTGTAGTGCAACTTCGATCCCTGGTTCAAATCCTGTCTGGATAATGAGAATGGTTGCATGATTGAAAGTTCAGGTATATTTTTCGGGGATATTTGTTTTAGATTTGGTGAAATATTAATATCCAGATTTGATTGGTTAAATCTTTATAATCTGAGTGTCTCAAGTCGTTTTCAACAAATTGAATTCATTTTCATATTTAGAAATACAATTTAAACAACAAAAAATTATGATTTCCTAAGAATTTATATTATCCACTAAGCAAAAAAAAACTTAAAATAATTAAACAAAACCCTAGAAAATTAATCTCTTACCTTTAATGCTATCTATCAAGATTTCTTCCCTTTGGTGTTGACTCAATAAAGGAAGGCTAACGTTGTAATCCATAATATAGTTTGAAAAGGATATTCACTAATATCAGCATTACCCATCTTACAACAATAACATAACTACAGTGGAGAAGCCACTTGAATGCTACAAGATTTCAAAGAAATGAAATACCTCCAAACAATTTGTTTTCCTTGGGTTGTCTATCTTAAAAACTCGATGCTTTATTTTTGTTGTGGCTGAAGGCTTTTTACACATTAAACAGAAGTTTATTTTAAAAAAATCAAAATATATAAATGGAAAAGTATGAGAACTACTAATTTTTTAATACCTTTCTAAACCGAAAAAAAAATTTACTCCACCCGAGTTTAACCATGTAATCACACCGACTAACAGAAGCAAACAACTAGCGGTAAAGAGGTTGCGTTATACATTCGATGTAACTACATTTTGACTACCTTGCTCATTTATCTGGAATACCAATGTTGAATTTGTGGGTAGGCACAAACGTTTTAGATGACATAACAATCACAAAATCGATGATGGAGCTGTAAAAGGTTGACTATCATCCACTGAAAATGTCATTGAGCCTAGTACATTGTATATATAACGACTGTTTTCTCTTCCACGAACAATATATTAGCGAATGTGCATAATGGAGTGGCTTAATGCTTACTCATTTTAGAGAAGCTAAATAAGTTATTGCATTGTTTAATACCAATACAATAGAGTGTGAATCTATTATATAGAGTTTTCATGTTACGATATCTAATTTTTTCCAACTATAGAAGAAGAGGTTGAGAGAATATTACAACAACACATAGAGCTTATCAAACAACCTCCACTCACTCAATCTTATCTAAACACTAACTCAGAGGTCATCTTATGATATCACCTTCTCAACTGGTTATGAGAAGAATCATACAATAATTAACATGTATGAGTTACATTTTCCAACAAATCTTGCAATCTTCTTGGTATAAATGTGTTTCACTATCTAAATTGCATTTGAGGTATTGTGTACAAGGATTAAAATTTTACTTTTTTGACTCTTCTAATGTTCAAGCTCAAGAAGAGGAAAGCATATGTAAAACAGAGAAAACACACACAATGAAATGGAGTTGTTCGACTCTTCTCCATATTCATAAAAACTAAATTCAAAATACATGAGACTAAACATTGTTCTATAATACGCCATCCTTCACCTACCTAATAAATGCACATTCACCTATCTCATCTAAGTGCATTTAAGATGAATATATGCCATCTACTTGATCAAAGAACTGGGATAAATTATTCCACTCAACACTCCCCCTTAATTTCGACCATTACAAATATCACCACAAACAATGCCTAAGTGTTGTCTCTGAAATTCAAAAGTTTTTCTTTCCAATGGTTTGGTGAAGATATCTGCTAATTGTTCTTTCGAACCACAAAATTGTAGCATAATGCTCCCATCATTGACAAGCTCTCGAATGAAATTCTAATGAGTGTCAATGTGTTTACTCTTACGGTGAAACACATGATTCTTAGATAATGAAATTGTTGAACTGTTGACACAAAATATAGGATTTGGCTCCTTCTCTTCATGTGAAAGATCACTAAGGATCCTTTTAAACCAAACTCAATGACATGATGTTGATGTTTTTGCCACCTACTCTGCTTCTACTAAAAAAATTGCTACGATGGGTTGTTTCTTGGAAGCCCATGAAATTAAACCCGTACCCAACAAAAATGCGTACCTTGAAGTACTTTTCCTATCATCAATGTGACCTGAAAATTCATTATCTGTATATCCAACAAGTGAATTATCTTCTGAATTGGAATACCAAATTCCATGATCTCATGTACGTGCAATATATCTCAAAACTCTTTTTCCAACTTTCCAATGAGAGATTTTAGGATTTTCCATAAATCTTGAAATTAAGCTCACTACATACATGATATGTAGCTCGTTAATTGTAAGGTACATGAGGTTTCCTACAAACCTCTAATATAGAGTATAATCAAATGTTGTTCCTTCATCTTGTTTACTTAGTTTTGTACCTAGTGCAATTGATGTATCTATTGGCCTGCATTTGTTCATTTTTAACCTTTTCAAAATATTTGTGGCATTATTTTGCTCACAAATGAAAATTCCTTTTTCAGATTTCTCAACTTCAATTCCAAGAAAATATTTCATAAGACCAAGATCAGTCATTTAAAATTCACTCTGCATGGTTGATTTGAATTCATTCAACAACAAATTTCCTATATAAATCATGTCATCAAGAGAGACAAACTATCAAAATATTACCTTTTTGGTCTCTTTTGGTGTAAAGTGTGGTTTCATTGTTGCTCATGTTGAAGCCATTGTCTAGAAAATATGAATCAATGTGATTGTACCAAGCTCTTGGAGCTTGCTTCAAACCATACAATGTTTTCTTCAATATGTACACTTTGTACTCTTTACCTTTGATCTGGAATCCTAGTGGTTGATCCACATAAAATTCTTCCTCTAAAATGCCATTTAGAAAGGATGATTTAACGTCCATTTGATAGAGTCGCCATTTTGTTTGGAATGCAACTGCCAAAACTGCTCTGACAATATCCAAATGTGCTATTGGAGCAAATGTTTCTCCATAGTCAATATTGGGTTGTTGAGAAAACCCTTTTGCTACTAGTATTTCCTTGTGCTTCTCTACTTCATCTTTCTCATTGAATTTTGTCTTATAAACCCATTTAAATCCAATGTTGGTTTTACATGTAGGAACATCTACAAGTCCCATGTGTTTTTTCTTTCAATTGCTTCAATTTCTTCAGTCATTGCATCAACCCATTTTTATTCCTTGAATTCTTCTTCAAAATATATGGGTTGACAGGATAACAAGACAAAATCTGATTCTTGATCCATGTCATCATTCTTCTCATAAATTTATCTCAAGATTCTTTTCTTTTGGTTCCTTAAATTTGTTATACTAGGATCTAATTCATTAGTAGATGAAGAAGAAGAATTGTACTATGCTTGTTCTTCTTGGCCTTGTACTTGAAATCTTGGAAGTCTTGGTGGATAAGCTTGTTGTCTTGTAGCTTACACATGTTTATCTTCCTGTATGGAAAGTTCATATGATTTACAATCATTTTATTTTTCTAATTATCCCAAGATTTATCTTCTTGGAATTTAACATCATTGCTTACTATCAACTTCTCAGCAAAAAGATTGCACAACCTATATTCTTTAGACTGCTCACTATATCCAAGAGATATACATTTTTCACTTCTATCATCAAGCTTTCTCATCAGATCTTTAGGAACATGAGCATAAGCTACACAACCAAAAAAGTTAAAATGAGAAACACTTGATTTCATACCACTCGAGGCTTCTTGAGGGACTTGATTTTTCACATTGTTGGTTGGTGACAAATTAAAAATATAAATTGAGCATGCTACTACTTCACCCCAGTACCATTTGAAAAATTATTGGCCTTCAACCACTAGTACATATGACCAAATTTGCAACAACTTTTCGTTGATATTGCCACACTTATCTGTCGCAATTTCCACGAAAGCCGAGTTTTTTTTTCGTCGGAATAATTTCGTCCCTCTATCGACGATCCAGGTGTGTGTGGAAACATCGACAAAATTATCTCTCCACGTGTCACCACCTTCAAGTTTGGTTAACCCTTTGCATCGTCGCAATTATGACGAAACTGTGTCACAAGTACAATGAACAACCATGGCAATTACAATGAAATTTCATCGCAATTGCGACAAAAATTTATGACAAGTCAAAAACTTACGACGCAGATGTTGTATGTGCGACGAAAAACCATGGCAACTTGCGACGAATACCCGTGGCAATAGCGATGACATTGATTCATCAAGACCAAAGTTACGACGAAGATGTTGTATGTGCAACGAAAACCTGTGGCAACTTGTGACGAAAGTTCGTCACTATTGCCACGGTGGTCAAAATGCAATTTTTTTCCGACGAACTATCG